>CM066330.1:82465626-82890626 GCA_033807585.1 Hydrophis major
GAAAGTTATATGGTATTGAAACATGCCAGAAGATTCAGGAATGCCAGGGTGGATTTGCCACACCATTTCATATTCTCAAAGATCATGCACAAATATGGCCAATGCCATTCAGTGTTGCTACCTGGTCTGAATCTTAACTGAAAAGGGTCAGATCATCTGCTTCTTTTTAGGCTCTCTGAAGCTCAGTAGTCACTATCTTTTCAACAATCTTCCCTGAATTAAAAAAAAACAAAACCCATAGAGTTGGCCTCTTGAGAAGGGAGTGAACCACTAAAGGAGAATATTAACCATTAAAGGAGAAGATTTGTAGTTCATGGTTGAAATGAAGGGTCTTTGGTGCTTGGTTGTTTTCTTGCAGACTTTTAATTACCCAAACTAGGTAGCATCATCAGTGCTAGTGATGCACAAGGACCTACATTAACCATTGTTTGGACTCAACTTCCCAAGAAGCCTTAACTCAAGGCTCTTCAAACTTGGCAAGTTTAAGACTTGTGGACTTCAACTCCCAGAATTCCTGAGCTAATGTGACTGGAGGAGGAATTCTGGGAATTGAAGTCCACAAGTCTTAAAACTGTCAAGTTTGAAGACCCCTGCCTTAACTAGTCAAGAGGATCATGGGTCCCAAGTACAGGTGGCAAACTCATAACAACAAGCACTCTGTCTATTTCCTCAGGATCAACTGGTTGAAACTCTTCCCAGACAACAGAACAAAGGTGCATTTGTACGTCTTTTATAAGACCTCTTTATTAGACTGGCTCATTAACTAGTCTAAGCTGTTAAAAACTTTTGGAACAGCAAGTCTGAAAACCCAGTTGAGTTTGCCTTCAGTGCAGAATGAAAGGAAATTTTAATTGTAAGTTTAAGAATGAAAAGAATTTGAAATAAGCAGCAAAAAAAGCTTAATAAGATTTTGATCTTAGCATGAGAATAGTTCCTAAAGAAGCAAGACTATTTTTCTCTGAATGCAAAAAATACAGGATTGAAAAGCATCACTTGGTTACTATTTTAGTGTAGCTGTGTCTCCTTGTTTCATACTCATAATGTCAATTATTCCATGGAGTTTATTTTCTCCCATTTCCTTTTTTTGGCAGTTATTTTCTGAAGATTCTACAGCCATACAATTCTTATAATATGTAATAGCAACAACATTTAACTGATATACCACTTCATAGTGCTTTACAGCCCTCTCTAAGCAGTTTACAGAGACAACATATTGCCCCTAACAATCTGTGTCCTCATTTTACCTATCTTGGAAGGATGGAAGGCTGAGTCAGCTTTGAGCCAGTCAGAATCAAACTCTTGGCAGTGAGCAGTGAGTTTGCCTGCAATACTGCATTCTAACCATTGTGCCACCATGGCTCAGTCAGTAATGGTCAATTCTGCCTATTTAAATGCTTTATTATATAGTTTTCTAAGATTTTAACTCTCTGAATTATCTCAATGTATCTGATTTTACTTCTTGTAGCACTTGTCAAGTCAGATGAGTTATTCCTGTATGACAAACTGATGTGGTTTATAAATAAAGGCAGGGGAAGGGCTGGTGTCACATGGTAAATTTATTATAATAAAATTTTCATTCAGAAGATGAAGTATGTATATTCGTTTCATTAATATAAAGACTGTGAGAAAGAATTGGTTCACTATTTATCCATAATTAGGTTTCTGCATATCAGCCCTCCTAAATGGACATCCTCCAATTATTTGGATTACAGCTTTATGATTGCTAGCCATTATGTCCTTTATGATTGCTAGCCATTATGTTTCTAGAGGTTACTTGGTTGAGAAGGTTGCATTTTACAATTATTCTGCCTACATAACTAGATTTGATACCTAGAAGTTGAAGTGTGAATTATTTGCAGAATTTTATGAGTAAAATATAACAGAATTTCTGCCTGCGGTGTTGTGTAAAAGATCATTCATGAAAGCAAATTGTGTCTTGCAGATAAGGATGCAATCATGAAGACCATTTGTGCATATGAATAAACCAAAATTAATATAATAGATAGAGATTGGGAAATCAGATTCAGTGCATAACATCTTAACTTAAAACACTTAAGTAGATGAATAATTCAGTGTAATTTTTATAAAACAGAAGTCAAAATTTGGTTTTTTAAAACAGTATTATATTTCTCTTTCCAAGAGAAGTATATACCGTATATACTTGAGTATAAGTCGACCCGAATATAAGCCGAGGCACCTAATTAACCACAAAAAACTGGGAAAACTTATTGACTCGAGTATAAGTCGAGGGTGGGAAATGCAGCAGCTACTGGTAAATTTCAAAAATAAAAATAGATGCCAATAAAAACTTTCACTAGGACAGTTGAGAATAAGTTTGATGTTCACAATTTCCTCTTTGAAAGAGACCAGTAAATAGGGAACAAGAAGATGAAGAAAAAGAAGTGTGTTTTTTCACACTTTTCACACTGAAGTGAACAAAAATGGCATCATAGGAACAAGCTTATTCTCAGCCCAAAGGTTTGTTTCTGATTTCTTCCCTGATTTAAGGGAAATTTGGGAAACGATCTCACTATCATGAATGGTTTGATTGATTCACTAACCCAAAAGATGATGATGATGATGACAGTGGTAGGCAGGAGTCACTCTCTCCCTTGCAAGAAAAAACCAAGAGCCGTTCTTATGATATCTCTCTCTCTCTCTCTCTCCCCCTCCTCCCCCTCCTCCCGAGTGGACTGAAAGCAGCTGGAGCTGAGGAAATGAAACTGAGTGGAGGGACCTGGGCTCGCGTTGCTTTCTCAGCCTAGAGCTCAGAAAAGCCTCCCCCTCCTCCCCCTCCTCCCGAGTGGACTGAAAGCAGCTGGAGCTGAGGAAATGAAACTGAGTGGAGCGACCTCGGCTCGCGTTGCTTTTTCAGCCTAGAGCTCAGAAAAGCCTCCCCCTCCCATGCTTAAAAGTTGCAAAGGAAACACGGAACAGGGAAGCGGCTGCCCAGCTTCGGAGCTCCACACCATTTTTTTTCAGAGGGGAATCTGACTCGAGTATAAGCCGAGGGGGTTTTTTTCAGCACAAAAAATGTGCTGAAAAACTCGGCTTATACTCGAGTATATACGGTACATAATATTAAAAATATAGTGTAGTACCATCATTAATAATAATTATTTTCCAAGTAAAAATGCTTGGAAAATGCTATCAAAATCACTTTTCTCCTAACTCTTCCTTCTTTGGTCCTTTGTCACAAGGAGCGAAGGAGGAAGGGAGAACTAATTCAATTGACATTGAATATACCCAATGCCATAACTTGTACATAGTAATAAAAAATTTAAGAAGCGAAGTACAAAATCCAGGTTCAATCCATTGCTTATTTTCATAGAAAGAGCATGTTCTTGTAGAAACTGATTTTCTGTCTCAGTTTCTTGGAATCATCACTTTCTAAAAGATTGCAAAATATTAATCTAAGGCTGCAGGAGAGATCGAAGACGATTGTTTTCAACCCCATCCCCTGGATTGCTATTGAATCCTATACTTTGATTTTAAAGGACCAATCCTTTTCTATATCTAACAGGAAGGGGAGCAAGGTAATATTTACTGTATGTAACAAAGAGCTATGTCTCACTCATGTGATGAATGAGAGATGCAGACAAATAAACTATATTCGCAACAATTTATCTTCAGCATTTTTGATTAGACAAGAAAAACACTCTAAAATATTCCTGATTTATTTTTTTAAAGGATAATGATTATGCCCTCAGCATGTATCTTAATATAATTTGAATCAAGAAGAAGGAGTAATAATCATGCAAGTTCATGCACAATTTACAGATTTAATAAACGATATCGATTCAAGGAAAATGTTGTGGGAAAATTTTAAAAACTCGAACCCATCTCAAAAATCCATGGTTTCATATTTAAAAAAAGAGAAGATAATAGATTTTGCCTATTTTGAATCAGGACAAACAATAAATCAGTTAAATATCTGATATAATTAGAAGCTTAATAGCCTACATAAAGCAACCTTGTGTTGAGTACACAAAACATGGAAGAACAGACTGTAATCAGTAGGCAAAAGTAACTGTTAAATTTTGCTACATTTAACAAAGAAACAAATCTCTTATCAAAATGTGTATTTAAGTTCCTTGTCTAGTTTGGATAATATTAAAACTAAATAAATAAGGATTTGTTTCATTGTACAGCTGCAATAAAATGGGAGAGTAAAGGCAAAACAATTTTTGAACCAATTATTTATTTATTTGATTTGTCAATCGCTTACAAGATAATAGGTATAAGTATAAACATAGTTATGAATACATGAAATGGATACATATAAGAAAAATAAAAATAAACTATAGGACAGGGATGGTAGGCATGTTGGTGCGCTTATGCACATCCCCTACAGACCTCTTAGGAAAGGGGTGAGGTCAATAGTAGACAGTCTAAGATTAAAGTTTTAGGGGTTTGGGGAAGAAACCACAGTGTCAGGTAGAGTATTCCAGACATTGACCACTCTGTTGCTGAAGTCATATTTCCTGCAATTAAGTTTGATGTGGTTAACCTTGAGTTTGTATCTATTGTGTGCTCTGGTATTGTTATAGTTGAAGCTGAAGTATTCATTGACAGATAGGACATTGCAATGTATGATTCTATATGCTATACTTAGATCGGACCGAAGGCGGCGTAGTTCTAGGTTTTCTAGGTCTAGAGTTTCAAGTCTGGTGGCATAAGGTATTCTGCAATGAGTAGAGGAGTGGAGATTTCTTCTTGTGAAATATTTCTGGACTTTCTCAACTGTGTTAATATCAGATACGTAATGTGGGTTCCAGACTGATGACCTGTATTCAAGTATTGGTCTAGCAAATGTTTTGTATGCTCTAGTTAGTAGTGTAATATTACCAGAGAAAAAGCTACATAAGATTAGGTTAACAATTCTTAAAGCTTTTTTGGCTATGTAGTTACAGTGGGCTCTAGCACTTAGATCATTAGAGATGAGTACTCCAAGATCCTTGACAGAGTTTGGATCATCAACAAGGTCTTGACTATTCAGCTTGTATTTTATTTTCTGATTATTTTTTTGCCAATATGTAAGACAGAGCATTTATTTGTTGAGATTTGAAATTGCCATTTGATTGACCATTCTGATATATAGTTGAGGACTTTTTGAAGAGTAGCAATATTTTCTGTGGTGTTGAATAGCTTTACATCATCAGCGAAGAGAACACAGTTGCTCTTAATATGATCACAGATGTCATTTATGTAGAGTATAAAGAGAGTTGGTCCTAGAACACTGCCTTGGGGGACACCACTGTTGACAGGTACAGAATTTGATAGGTTGCTCCCAATTTTGACCATTTGTTGTCTGTTTGACAGGAATGCTTCTATTCAGTTATGCAGGTGTCCAGAGATACCATAAGATTTTAGTTTTAGGAGTAGTTTGTCATGTACCACTGAATCAAAGGCTTTACAGAAGTCTATGCAGATTGTGTCTATTGCTTTGCCTTGATCAAGTTGTATAGTCCATATATTTTTGCAGTGTAAGAGTTGCAGAGTACAGGATAGTTTTTTTCTGAAACCAAATTGTTTATTAGAGAGTAGGTTTTTTGTCTCTAAGTGGAGGATTGGTTAATAATTGATTCCATGACTTTACAGGTGACGCAGCATAAAGAGATTGTTCTGTAATTTTCAACTAGGCTGAAGTCTCCTATTTTGAAGATGAGGATGACCGTGGCTTGTGACCATAGTTTTGGCAAGGAGCTGGTCCTGAAAGTTTTTTCAAAGATTATGCTTAGAGGTTCAGCTATGGCAGTGGATAGCTTTTTTAAGAAGTAGGCACATATTTCATCCGGTCCAATAGATAGAGATGGTTTTAGATTGCGTAGTGCTTTTTCAACATTGTCTTCTGTAAAATCGATATATATTAGATCATTGTAGTTGTCTGTGGTTCAACTAGGAAATACTGGGCTTGATCCATTGCTGTTTACAAATACTGAGCCAAAGAATGTGTTAAAGAGGTTGGCTTTGATGGTGCCACCATTGCAGTCTTTACCATTAGGTCCTTTCAGGGGTGAGATGGACCTTGAGTCTTTTAGTTTGTTGTTTAAAAAAATTGTGGAAAGCGTGGGTGGAATTGGTGTGTAGAAGGTTTTCCTCTTGTTTAATGTGATAATTGGTGCCTTCAGTCTTTATCTGGTGGCATAAATTTTTGTATCAGCTTTTGAAGTTGGCAACGTGACCAGATTTGTTTTTCCACCAAAGTGATCTCTTTTTGGGCCAATTCTAGTAATAATTTCTTGGAATGAAAGACATAATATTATTATCTATGATTAGCCCACTTACATTTATAAAATGGGACAATAGTTTTTGGGATGTAATACAGCTTCTCTAAGATACCCTCAGTTTGTATGATAGGCGTTCAATTTGTAGAATTCTCTTTTTGCAACAGAGATTTCTCTTTAGTTGCTGCAATGTTTCACTTGGCAATACCAGAATTTCCATTTGAAATGCTTCTGTCCCTTTCTCTTGTTGATGCCAGAGAGTTGAGTCAGATGACAAGAACATAAGGCAATAACTGTAAAGTGCTGCGAATAATTATATGAGACAATTAAAGCCAATGTGTAATGTTCATACGGCTTTCAGCCTTACCCTGATCATCTTGTAGTTTGCCAAACCCACCCAAATACTTATATCATACACACTATAGCAATATAATAATACACACAGTATCTAAGAGGCTAAATGTCTGTGGAAATTCCCAGTCATCCAGGTCATGCTTGTCCTGAACGTGGTTTTTCAAATGGCAGGTGGTCTTTCTTTGTTTTTTCTTGATGATGTTTCGCTTCCCATCCAAGAAGTTTCTTCAGTTCTTGAGAATGGTGGAGAATGGGAGGATTTATATTTCTTACAGAATCTGGTCGATAGCACTCTTTCTGAGAGCTGTAAGGGTCACTTGGAGGTTTAACAGCAATTCCAAGAAGGTTCCACACCCATTAGTATTTTTCAGGTGACCCTGAGGACAGAGATAAAATCTCCAAGTGGCCTCAATGACTCTCAGAATAGTGCTATCAACTAGATGACTTTAAGGATTATAAATCCTTCCATTCTTCACCATTCAGTTAGAACTGAAGAAGTTTCTTGGATGAGAAATGAAACATTTTCAAGAAAAAAGAAAGTTCAATTGCCTTTTCAAAAAGCAGCTTTGGGACATCTAAGGGGCTGTCCCAAAGAAGTGCAGAGCCAAGGTCATTCTAATCTCTAAAGCATCTTAAGATAGGACAAGAAGTAACGGATGAAACCTTATTGAGGAGAGATCACAACTTGCTTTCAGAAGTTGTAAGTGTTCCATCACTAGAGGCTATTAAGAAGAGATTGGACAGCCATTTGTCAGAAATGGGGTCTCCTACTTGAGCAGAAGGTTGGACTGGAAGACCTCCAATTCTGTTATTCTGTACTTCACAATGAGAATCAGCCACATTCTTTTTTTCTAGAAATGAAAGTTGAAGAGATAGAAGGTGAAGATACTTTGGATTCTATGTGCTTTGTCAACAGCATTAAGACCTCTGATCTTTGTGATGAAGATGAAGATGAAGACATTCTCCCTTACATCGAACAGTTTGAGAAAGAGGTTCACAATGAAGTTATTCTTCTGGGCAACTTTCCATGCAAACAGGTCAGAATGGAGTATCGACAGTCTAACTCATAACTTCATAACTAGTTTTACTTTGTACACATCTGACACATAGCCAAAGTGATGTCACAGTCTCTTCCACTTGACATTTTAACAATTGGGCTCCAGAATTGCCCTGCAGTCCCTGATAGCCTTTGAGTATGATTACCATACCCTTCAAAAAGTTTCCACTAGTTTCCAGTGTAATCTTTTAAAGAGTGGAAAGAGGAAATTATGAAATAAATGGAGATTTTTATATTAATATTATTTTAATCAAATATCTGTATCATAATCTTACCTGCTTCTTTGTCATGGTGTTTCCTGAACCTTGGAAATAGCCCATGTTTGTTTCAATTGTTGAAACTGAAATTGCCCAAAGAAACATGAAAATAAAGGCAGGCACTAAAATTTGTATAAAGAAGATAATTCCAAATGCCAGAGAGGAAAATTTTATGAATCCAGATTGTAATGTTTCAAATGAACCCCCTTTTCAGATACATTATAAAAATTAAAAGATACAAAATAATTGAGACAACAAATAGGTCAAAACACTTTGCTTGCTTTCCAATTACTGTCAATTAAATGGTGGTACTAACCATTGTAAAGAAGTTACTGAAAGCATTATAAAAGCATTCAGATGTGTTGCTTGATTAATCTCCATAACTCTAAAGTAGGCATAGAGCCTGAAAAAACAATTCTACTGAAGATAAAAGTGAATGCTTTTATAATTAGTTGCTATTGCTTAAAATATTGTTGTGTGTTCTTTATTACACCATAGATAATGAAAGTAGGCATAGAATTTACTCCCATAAGTCATTTTTTAATTTCTATGAAACTAAAAATGACTTTTGGCCTCTCAACATTTGCACACATTCGGATTGATAGCAAACCATTTATCAAGTGATTAGTTATAAGATCCTTACCTAAAAATAATGGGATCGTGTTCTCAGAAACAATGTGTCCTTATATGTAGAGGATTATCTTGATTTGACTAAAAGCTCTGCCTTAGTATTTAAACAATGTTATTTTTTACTTAAATAAATACTATGGTTAAAGTGTAAGAAAAGTTTTTTTTAACAAAAATCTGTCTTTTTTAATCACATAAAATTGCTTTGCAGTCAAGCTTAAGAATATAAGGCTATATTATTCAAAAGCAGTGAAGACCAAGCAGTGAATTGTCATATCATATAAGAGGACCATCTTTTTGGCTCTTTTCATCCGCAAGATCAGATTCCTTATGGTTATTGCATTTATTGTTGGTATTCACTTAAAGCATTTTTTTCCTCAGTCACCTGAATGGATAAATATACAAGGATTCTCTTCATAAATAAGAATGACAATAGTTCTTAAAATGTTGTTGCCCCAAAATTCATGTGGATAGGACAAATGTTCCATAACCAGAAAACAAAGAATTGAGCCCAATTAGTCAGAAACTGTACTACAATTAAGTAGTATATAAGAACAGTGGATCTTGTCCATGGGTCTTCCAAAGGAGAGATAGTTTCAAAACATTGAATCAGTTGGAATTCAACTCTAGGGGGAAACTGTAATTTGTACTGCAGAACTATTAGCTTTTATTGTCTTTCCTTACATGGAAAACTGATGCATTCCTACTTTGATTTCACTGGGAAAATCGAGTAAATAAGCATATGATTGCACTTTTTAAATATAATATCTTCTAAAGATTATTACAGCATAGTCCCATTATGAGAGCAGAATATAAATATTTCTGGTTCTGTTTGGTAGCTTAATAAACTTCCCAGAGTTATATAATTTTAAATGTGAACAGAAGTATTTAAATGAATAGAAAGATAGGATCTTCAGTTTACGGACTATTAAAAATTGTTTGTGTGTACTTCTGACATCTCTGTATCATATCTGTTATTAAATGTTACTGTTCTATTTTCTTAGGCCTGGATCGATTGCAATAGATATTCAAATGTTTCTACATCTGTAACTGTAAAAAAATACTGAATATTTTTCCTTAATTGGCAAGGAAACGTTTGAATCCACATTATAGAACATATATAATTTAATTAGTTGTTAATAGTCACAATTATCTCTTCAATCATTTAATTGGGTTTTTACCTTTTTATGGTACTCTAATTGATCTGTCAGTTACCTTCAGGTAGGAACTTAAAGGTATTTCATTACTTACATGATACCTTAAGGGCGTCTACCCATTGTCCCATTTATTAGACTGTTAGCTCTTTCCACAGTGAGACATACCACCCCACCCTTTATAAATATAAAATATATTTGAAGGTGAATAATACAATAATAAAGTTATGCTAAAATACACATTGCCCTGATATTGGCCCCTAAAAGCATTATGATATATATATTTTTCTTGACTAATCAAGTATTGCCTCTTGTTGAAGTCTTTATAATATGTTCAGATGATCAAGTAGCTAACTGGATTTATTCTACATTTCATATTACATATTATACAGGTAGTCTTCAACTTGATTATGTCACCATGCAAGGATCATTATTCTGACATGACTGCTGTTGGGTATAGAACTGTTACCTAGTCAGAATTTCCTATATAGTGCTTGCTTTATTAAATGTAAATATGTGTTATATGTATATCATATAATACTTTCTGTACTTCTGTTAGAACATCATGTCACTTGATGTTTCAAGCAGTTCATCTGAGTGGATTCATCTCTATAGCTAAGATGAATTGATATTCTCACCAAATGTTTGAATAATAATTATAATTAATATTCTTCTCAGAATTTAAACATGTGAAACTTTCTTTTATATAGGATTTAAAATATGAAGATATTTTCCAAGATGGAAAGTTCAGTAGAAAATTTTCTGAAGTATTGCAAAGGTATGAATATTTGGGCATAGTTCTGATATAATAATCCTGTATATAATATAATAGGAAATATAAGATAAAGAAAGTAAACATTAAATGGAAATTAGAGTTGAGCTCAATATATTACAGATCATTGAAAGAGTATGAGTAGTTCTGCAGTAGTTAGTTAGCTAGAGGAAATGATGCATAGGGTGATTTTTATATTTTAAAAAATAGGTGTTTTATTTTGTCTATATATCAGCACTAAGATAGTGTGAAAAAATTGATAGCAATTACTGTTTTTCCCAGAAAATTCTGATTTTGAATCAGAACCACTTGAGAAGATTACTGTTAAATATTTTGACAAAACAAAGATAGTGACTGAAACAAATCTGTGAAAATTATACAATTGGAACAAGCTATGTTATATTTATAAATTTAAAATGTGAATCACTACATTTATTTGTTTAAAACCTTTACTTCTATCTGTTGCCTATATAATTTACCAATACACAACAAGCACCAGCTGTTTTCTGTTCTTAGAGCTGGTATTGAAAAAGACATACATCTTTTGATCTATATCCCCTGCAGACCCCTTTTTTAAATGATCCAAAGCTTGAAAAGACATTCTTATCAAAGACTAACAATTAAAAATTTATCCATGCCTAATTTTAAAAAAAGTACTATGGCCTGAGCACAAACCCAAATAAAAATACATCCCTCCTGAAAAATATATTGTTATGATTGTTATATTTATATCACACCTTTGTTCCATGAGATCAAAGAGAATGAATTTGGTGGAGGAATTATTTCACTCATATGTTTCTCCTTGAATTACCAACTCATTATTTCAACTAATTTTATTGAATTGCTCTCTCTCAGCCAGACAGTTCACTATTCTCGAACTTCTAGCTATGTGAACCAAAAAGAAAAATGTTGTATCCCTAAAAAAGATCAAATGGGGTAATGAAAACTGTTTACCTTCATAATTGTGTAATAGCTGCTAATAAAGGCAATAGATACAGTAGTTTAAAAGTAATAAAATCCACAACAAAGTGTATTTAATTTTAAATTGAATTGCAAGCAAATGGGTGTCCTAATGAACCCCTGTGTCAATGCAGCTCTAACCAAATTAAGTGAAATAATTTCCATCATGAGCAAACTAAATAAGTACAAAGTTTCAAACCCACCATTCTTCCTGGGAAAAGAGGTTTTCATGGATGATTCAACTGCAGGAATTAGATAAGAAAGTTCACAATAGAAGTTGCCTCTACTCCAGTTTTAGGGCAATTAGATTAAGCTTTGTTTAACCTTCAGGTCAAGGAAGAAAAGGATGCTCCAGAATCCTAGGTTGTTTATTTTGGACAGTGTTTCCCTCACTTCAGATAACCATCACCTGCCTCTTACCTTACCATTTGGGGCACACTTCACTTTTACTCTTGTACACTTTTAATTTTAGTTTATGTAATCATATCACTTTCAGAGACAGTCTTTTTCTGACAGCTGATAATTTGGGGATTGGGTTTGATTGATCCGGGGAAATCCTGGATCAATCTAAGCACCAGACTAGTAAGTGAGATCTAAGTGCTATACTAGTCTTACCATGGCTTCTGGATAATATTTAATATAATATATTACTTCACATAGTAGAATCATGGCAAAGCTTTCTTGATTGGGTAAGATAAATATATTATTGTAAGAATGGTCTCATATCAGAGGATAATATATCCATGACACGGAGGAAGTTTTCCATGCCAGTTTCATCACAATTAATCCTCACAAGAGGGAGCAGTGTAAAATGGAAGTCCTGCTTAAGCACTCATTAACCAAGTGATTGCAATTACATGACGGGGCTATATTTTTTAACTCAGTCAACTGTGGTATAATTCTTATCGGCTCTAGCTCCGTTGCCATATAATTGTGCTGAAGCACCTCCAGCAGGCAGCCTTTTGCATGGCTATAAACTTTCCAGGTAATTTAAACTTCAGTTCTAAATGGAATATTGAACTTACAGGAAAATAGTACAATGTACAGTGAATCACATAAGCACGGTCAAGATGCCCATTCAGTTTATGGGGGCTGTGGGGGGTTGTTATTTATTCTATTCTATTCCGCCATTACTTTTTATCAACTCAAAGCAACATAAATATCTAATTGTTTGTCAAGTACTAAAGAAATCAGGAAATTCAGGCCGTTCAAATGAGTTTAAAGATTCATTGCAAGCTTAAGCTCTCTACAAGACTCTTATATGAGCTGGAGATAAGGACATTCAAGGTAGGCTGGACTTACATCTTGTATGGGCACCCAGGGATTCATGACATATGATGAGTTTGATCCCCTCCCACAGGCTCAGCCTGGTCATCTCCTACATTGTCTTGGTTACTATTTTCGACCAGGCCCAGCTCAAGAACAATATAGAAAAATCCAGCCAAAGTTCACTTCTTTGTTTGTTTATACCCTATATGCAGAACCTTGCCAAACTAAATGTATACTACTGAAATCTGAATGGATATACCCTGCAGGATTCAAAGGAGTGGCTATCCTAAATATCTGTCTCCAATCCATCTTGGGCTATGTTGTTGATTGTCTCTCTCCTCCCCGCTCACCCATCCACCGTGGAATGTACTCTTTCCTTTCTTGGAAACTGCCTCTTCAGTCATCACCACCTTCTCCTTTGCAGGCACAATCCATCATATCTTGCCATAATGTCCCCATGAGGTGGGTTGGGCCAAGAAAAAGTGACGGGCCCAAAGTGACCGATCCGTTATCCATGCTCTTAATCCTGCAAGAAATCAAGGTCTCCTGGTTTCTAGCCCATCACAACCCTGAAGTGGATCTCAGTAGCTTCTGAGATCATTGGGAAAGGCCTTGAAGAAAGGAAGTGTTCAGCCCAGCATGGCTTAAATCCATTCCAAGAAATCACTTGAGAAAACACCTCAGACCATCCCTATCCAAGTCATGCCAATGTGGGATTATTATTATTATTTTGTTCCCATGGAAGAAAAGGAGAAAGAAAAGGGAATGGTAGAAGGGGCTGATTTCCAACCTTCCTTTTAAAGAAGAGCTTGGACAACCATTTGTCTGAAATGGTATAGGGTTTTCTGCCTGAGCAGGGGGCTGGACGAGAAGACCTCTAAGGTCCTTCCAACTCTGTTATTCTGTTGTAACTATGCATGTGAAAGGCCCAGCTGCTTATGGCATATGTTATTGGTACACAAAGATAAATTTAATGCCTGGGAAAGTAGAAGGCTGCATCATATGTATTCTCCAAATTTATTTATTTATTTTAGCAATTTATAATACTGCCCAATTATATAATAACCCTGGGCAATATAGAGTAAAAATAAACAATTAAAACAAACAGCAACAATCCCCGTCCCAGTCCAGAAAGGAAAACAACCATTAAAGGGTTGAAATTAAACTCATCTCATTGTTTCTGTGGTTCTTCTTCTTTTTAGAACCTTTATATCACAATTACAGGCTTCATTTGCATTCATCTAAATGTTTAGAAATTAACAGAAAAAAGTATTCCCCCCCAAAACAATTTTAAAAATAAAACCCGAGTTTGAAATATTACAAATAATTGCCTTGATACAATGGCTCTGTTTAAACATACCTTATTGCTAATTGAAACCTAGGTTTCTGAATTAAATTTCTTTTTTTTAAAAAAGCTGTTTCTTCATATAATGTTTCTATCAATTAGGGTGTTCATTCATTGGGTGAAAACTAGTCAGAAACAGATACCTTTTTTTTTTTTTTTTGCAAAGCTGGTAGACAATAAATGTTGATCCTTCATATATTTCAAGTCCCAGAAACTTTAGAAACTCACTGTCATAAATCAAGGAATAATATTACCACTCTATATCCCAGAATCAACATCCTAAAATGCTAGAAGATGGCATGAGATTTTGCCCAAGTTATGCTTTTGGGATACAGTAGATATTCTATCCCAAAGGTGCTTTTTCAAGAGGCAAGTGGACTTCCTTGTTTTTCTTTGAAGATGTTTTACTTGTCCTTCCAAGAAGCTTGCAATAATAAACAATCTACTTTTGCTAATCTGGACTTTTATGTAAACTCCAGTGTTCACTTGATTATAGGTTACTATTTTTGCCAATCAATTCAGACATAGATGGACGATACTGTTATATTTAAAGGAGACTATCTGTAGCTCAGGGATGAAAGGATGGGGTCTATTGGTGCTCCCTGACCTTGGTTGTTTCTGCTTTGCACTGGTGATGTTACCTGCTAATGAAAAGTCTGCAGAAAAGAACCAAGCTCAGAGAGCACCAGGGACCTCTTAAGTGTTATATATTATTCTTTTGCTACTTTGGTTGGCTACACTCCTGGATTCTCTCTAAGAAGCACAAATATGTAGTATGTCTGCATGTATGTTTGTAGGTATTCGATTTAATGATCACTGCCCAGAGTCATTTGTTTGAGATAGACAGCTTTAGAAATTGAATGAATGAATGAATAAATAAATAAAGGAATGAAGCAAGTTTCAGGTGTCATGGTTGCCTTTAATTTATGCATGTTATTTAAAATGTTCCCTTTACATTCCCTTTGTCACCAAAGCAAGCCAGAAAATCAGGTGTTGGAAACTGCCTCAAATGGCTGGAAAATGAGGGCTGCAGCCAAACTTTGTAACCTTCCAGGAGTGAGTCACAATTCAAATGGAACAGCTGTTCCTTGCTGGAAGGTAAACTGTTTCGGTCCTTCCTTCCCTCCCTTTCTCCCTCCCTCTCCTTGTATGTTTTCAAAGGAAAATTGCAAATGATTAGATCAGATATATGGATTTCCTTGTTGAAAAAACCTTTTTGTTTAAATTTAAAAAGACACAAGGAGGTTAGCAGGTTTTTAACATGTAATTTTTTTTTTGCAAATGCAAAGATGCAAAAAATGCAAAGATGTGCTTTATAACAAAATTTAGTTAGGTTTAGAAGTACCTCTGCCCCATGGATCATGTTGGCAAGGCAGAGTTTTTCAAGCACTTTACCCACATTGGCCAAGCAAAGTGATATTGTAGATAGAAGAAAGGCAGCTCTGCCACTATTTAAATGAGACAAGCTTGAGATACAATGCATCTCGTATCTCCTTTTCCTACTCAACTGACACTAGCTTTGAGGGAATGTTGTAAATGCAAGAGAGATTGTGGTATAATTCCTCAGACTGGCGTTTTTGCCCCCCAGTCACTATTCGATTATCTTCCAAATTGCTGTGTTTCAGAGAGATAAAGATTTTTTATGGCTTGCTGACTTGAAACAACCAGAAGAGCCAGAAAAAGAAGAAGCTAACTGGCCATGCATAGTAATTCCATTGGTAAATGCAAAATCTTTGTTTGTGTGACATTTCTAAAATTACTGCAGAAGATGAATCTAAAATATGAAATGTCACATTTGGCATGCAAAACTATCACAATATATTTCAGTATAAAATTCATAGAAGCGTTTAATTTGGAATGTGTTTAATAACTAGGTCTGACTGCATCAGTAATCCTGCCTTGAGGTTTTAGAAACATTGTCTGATTTATTCATTCACATGATGTTAATTGTATGTCTTTGTATGTATGTGTGTGTGTATCAAAAATATTAAGGTTAATTCTTCACTGTTAATTAAGAATTTTCTAATTTAACTTAAATAATTGCCATTGAGATTAGTTTCTTAAGTATAGATTGTGTTGACAAAAACAAAAAAGGCCTAATTCCTTCAAGTGATTTTTTTTAACACTGCTGAATGCTCTCTATCTATATGGAAATATGCTGTTTCTCTTATTATAAATTGAAGCCAGGAGTTTTTAAAAAGAGATTATTGGTCACTATATAACGCATGCCAGGATTAAAAGCTTTGTATTCTGTGGATACTGTCATAACAATATATCCCAAGAGAAATAAATATTTCCATTGCATATAGTGTATACATCTCATAATATTATCATATATCTTGATAACATATGACTAAAGTAAGGTTACTTTTATGGCTAAAAATCTTCAATATATCAAATAAAATATTTGAGATCCTGAAGAAGTTGTAGGACGGTGCAACAGTAAGCACATTGCCATTCCAAAGTATTTTGTTGAAGGCATGCTTTCTTCATGTGTTATCAGATTTCATGTTAAACAATTAGGATCAAGTACTTTATTTTGAAATTAATATGTAAAGAAATACTTTTTGCACCATGATGTAATAAGGTGAAAGCTTACTAAATACTTTACAATACTAGAATCTTAATCTCTCTAAAAATACAAGCAATTTAATGGATCCGTGGAAAAAATCAAGAGGTTAAGTGTTTGCTTCTTGATTTCAGCACAAGTTAGGCAATGTTGATGGCACTATCCAGTGGTGCCAGGGGGAGGAAAGTGAGTCAATTCTTAATGTTTGAGAATAATTAGACCTGTAGTTCAGCATGAAGGATATGTGTTTGTGGGAATGGATTGTGGGAAACAGACTGCAGGTAGCCCTTGACTGAGGACTATAAATGAGTCCAAAAGTTCTGTGGCTAAGGGAGTTTTGCCCCATTTGCCCCATTTTATGACTTTTCTTGCCATTGTTGTTCAGCAAATCACCGCAGTTGTTATGTGACTACCATGATTGTTCAATGAATCTGGCTTCCTCATTGACAGTGCTTGTCAGAAGGCCGCCAAAGGTCATCACACAACCCAGGGACATTGCAACCATCATAAATATATGAACCAGTTGCCAAGCATCTGATCACATGACCAATGGGGGGACGCAGCAACAGTAGTTGTGAAAAATAGTTATAAATAATTTTTGTCAGTACTGTTGTAACTTTATTTATATATTTTATTTACTTATTTTGTCAAAAGCTTACGATAAAATAGAAATAAGAATAATCATAAGTTTAAATATAAGAAATAGGAACTAATAATTGGGGACAATAGGACAGGGACGGTGCTTATGCTTTGAATGGTACAAAAGAAATGCTTGTAAGTCAAGGACTACTTTTAAAATATTTCTTAGTGTTGCCAACCCTCTTTAAAGGGGCGAGGTGGAGGCAATCGTCTCCATAGTCCCCTTGTAGGGGATGAAAACAGAAACATATTTCACTATTTGAAACAACTGAATGCATCAATGTGTTTCATTCAAGTAGAAAAAACATATGTATTGAAATATGTTGCCAAGAGTTATTTCAGAATTTTAGGTTTTTCTATTCCTGATAACTGGACTATTGGCTTCAAATCAGGGCTAGACTAGACTATATTAGACTAGAAGAGTTGGGAGGAACTTTGGAGGCCTGTACGATATTAGCATACTCCAAACCCTCTTAACTGATTGGTCCGAACGGACAGCGACCTGGTTGGTCGAATACTCGGCCGTGATTGGAGCACTGGGAATCTACCGCAATTGGCTGTGCCGATCGTGGGAGATTCAAAGCACTGCCATTGGCCACCGAGCCGCGAGCCAGTCCTATATGAAGGGCTGCCGCAGCTCGCATTCCCTCAGACTATTCTCATCTATAATAAAGAGCTGAAATCACTGAATGGTCTCGCGTCTCCTTCGAACCGATCCACCCCAGATCTAACATCGCCCTAGCTCAGTTCCACTGCACATGTGTGTGTGCCTCTCACCAGCCAGCTGATTTTTGGGTTTCTGCCATGTATGCATGAGGGGCAGGGCACTTGCAGGAGATGCACACACATGTGCAGGGGACATGGAAGCGTGGGGGGGATCATGCGTGCACTTTTGGCACATGATGACAAAAAGATTAGCCATCAAGTTGTTCCACTGGGAAAGAGAGAGAAAGAGAGGAGAAATATTATATTGACCTAGATAATACTGAGGAGAAAATGGGATGAGGGATACTTTCAAAATAAGCTTTTATCCCAACTGATTTCAAGACTGTTTTAAAAAGTGCTGATAATGAATGTTGCTCTCTCTCTTTCACTCTTGTCCTTTAGGTTAACCGCACTAAAAAATCTCAATTTACTGATATCCGTCTAAAATGCTTAAGGGGTATCAAAGACAAAGTGCCACAAGGTAGTTACGGTCTCAAGGTTTCCATTTGTAAACAACTTAATGGAAAATTTCTTGCATGCTCCAAAGTGGATGGACAACAATTGACTGGAAAGTCACTGCCTGTGAGACATAATGGGAACTTCTATGATGTGGAGATCTCTTTTGGACAAAGCATATACACAGTAAGTGAAGTTTTTTTAAATACGTTTTGTGGTTGGAAAAAATAGTATTTTGTATTGAGCTACATTACTTTCCACAACTGAGTGCCTTCCACAAGTGATGGGCCAGCTCCTTTTTTCCCCAAGTTGGCTGGATATTCTAAAGAACTGAACACCACAGCTGAATCAGTTTGGGGAAATATTTAATACACTCTTATAATTTATTTAATATTTTTAAGTTAAATCTGGGCACAGGCAGAATTTTCTATCTTGTCTTTTTAATATAGAAATTATTTCAGTCACTTTTTGAGCACAGTTATATAGCAAATAAGCAAGTAATATATTTATTACAGTATTCCAAAATTACCGGATATATTAAACCCTAGATTATGCAGCATTGTCAGCCCCATTTAAGTTTTTGCTTGCTTTTTAAAAAGTCTATGCAGCTTGTCATCTCTGTAATATGATTTGGACAAAGTAGATTTAGAATAATAAATGAATAAGTAGCTGTAGATAAATATATGAATGTATATAGATCTTTTTCTATGTTTTAAGCTTCATGGATTGTGAAAAAGAAAAAAACTTGTGAAAAAGAGCAAAGTTTTTAAAGCAAAATGCCAAATAGATAAATATTTGGAAAAAGAGAAGTTGCTACTCCCTATACATACACATGTGTGTATTTGTGTGTATGTATGTATATGTGTGTGTGGATAAATAGATTAGATGATAGATGATAGATAAATAGATGATAGATAGATAGATAGATAGATAGATAGATAGATAGATAGATAGATAGACAGACAGACAGATGATAGATATTTCTTCAAATTATTTTATATTTTATGGGCCAAAAGTTTATATTAGTTTATTGCAATACTGAGTCATCCCTCTAAAAAGTAGTCAGGAAGAAGATAAAATAAATGCATATGCACGCACAATATTCCTGAAAAAAACAAATGAGCAAGGTAAAGTAAATTTGATTTGGTTTAGTTTACATGTAATTAATTATGATTCATATATCATTGTCATTGTTATTCATCTTGTATTTCTTTCCAACCACATTCAATTTTGCAACTCTGCCCTCTGGAAAAAGAAAAAAAATCCCAGCAACAACAGAGACATATATGTTGCATGCCTTTAGCAACTGCCTCTCATCCTGGCAATCTGTGTTGTATACTTCTGATCTGTTGGATGAATCTTGTTCACTGCATTACTAGAAAGCACAATAATTGACCACTGTGAATTGATGTGCTTGTGGATTTGATGGATTTTGTACAAGACCCTTCCAAAGGTGAATCTGCCCATCCTGTCAAGTATAAAGAACACTTTTATCACATTCTATTGTAATTTTATAATAATCCCAGATTAGGGGACATTGATTCTTCGCTGATGGTCAAAAAAGTTCCCTGTGATTCATGTGTTGAGTTGCAGGGTGGATCTTCCTGAGCACTTTGTCAGATTTCAGAAAAGCAAAAACAATGAATGCATAAAACATGACTTTTCCAAAACATTTCCATTTTGAAAATATTCAAGATTTGCCATGCATCAAGGAAGTGAAGACTCTTCCAAAGACATATGAATTATAATTCAATTTTTTTGAATTTTGATCACATGACTGTGGAGATGCTGTAATAGACATAAGTTAAGAACTGGTCATAACTTACTTTTTTTATTTCTGTTGTAACTTTGAGCAGTTGCTAAACAAACGGTTGTGAGGACCATCTGGGCATCGATAGGCTATTGAAGCCCTAAGAGATCTGAGTTTAATATGCACAAATCTTTATGTGCTGTAGTAACTATACATGACTAAAATGGCTCTTATTCCCAAGTTCTTTTTATTCCTATTATCCACAGGCTGCTGCAGTGCTAGGGTTGGATATTTATCTCACCTAATGCCATGCAAACTGGGTTGCAAATTGAGGAACAGAGCCATCTGCTCTATGTTAACAAAAAAACTGAAAAGGTTGATGAAGTATTGAACAATATATTTTTCCTAAAATTAAACACAATGATATTGCATTAAAAATAAATAAAACTTCCCCCAATAAAAATACAGAACAGTAATATTATTCAACATCAGCATCAATACGTATGTAATTAATGTGACTAACAGGAACACTATCAAGCAACAAAATTCTTATATTCAACTTTTTAATA
This sequence comes from Hydrophis major, assembly GCA_033807585.1. NCBI lineage: Eukaryota > Metazoa > Chordata > Lepidosauria > Squamata > Elapidae > Hydrophis > Hydrophis major. The sequence goes on from CM066330.1 coordinate 82,486,337, forward strand.
AAAAAATGCTCTAACTGAAGATAATATCTAGTGTGGTCCTCTGAAAAACACACTCAGAAGTTTGGCCATTCAGAATATATTGACACTAATCGGAAGAGATTCATCTAGAGATTCAAATCTAGAGGTTCAAATCTAGAGATACTGATACACTTTGTGTCAACCTGGCAAAGTAGGAAGTTTGCTAGATTTTGTTAGGTGCTGCTTGGCTTTACTTAATGGAAATTCAGGAAGCATAAAACAGCACCTTTTCAAACATGACATTTAATCCATGCATGTAAATCAAATTGTGGGAATAATGTATAATTCATTATTAAAAGGGCACCATATTTTTATTATATCAAAAATGACACCCAAACGCTGTGAAAAATTTAGTGGCTTCTCTTGAAGTTTCAAGGCACTTATCATCCAGTCATTGAGTTGATGCTGGCACCAATTTTAAATTATAGCTATCAAAATAATAAGCACAACATTTTTTAGCCTAGAAAGGAGTTGGAGAAGAGCGTGAACAATTTTACTGTAAAATAGAAATTTATTTTTAATGTAAGGCTTTCCTAAATCCATATCATGCAGTTTCTTGGTAATATTCTGAACGAGATTGGTATGAGAAATATCTCATAATATCATTGTCCTTAATAGTCACACCCTCAATTTTTCCCCTGAAGTCCTTTCTGAAAGCTACATATATCAAAAACTATTTAACATGACCTAAGGTATCAATTCTAAAATATGATGACACCATCATTTCCTAAGCCTCGGTTTTTCTGAGTCAGCATCTGACTAGGAGCTAAGATATTTTTAACAGCAACAAATAAAGTATTATTAGGTAGGCTAAAGAAAAAAAAACTTTTTTGTTATGGTTGGTCACAAAGTCAGCCAGATGTTTAGACAGGTTTGGCATTTTTGTCCCCTGTCCTTCCCAAAGATTTGGGATAGGGAGATGTTATTATTTAATAATATGAAAGGTATCATCATAAGATATAAGCTGTTCCAAGCAAAGCTACTTTTTGCAGTGATAATAGTGATAATAAAGTAGATTGATAGTGATGTTGACAGTGTCAGTGATGTTCAAGTGATGTACTAATTGTTTTGGATTGGACCCATGGCTATTCTTCTTCTTCTTCTCCTTCTCCTTCCCCTCCTTCCCTTCCTCCTCCTCCTTCTCCTCCTCCTCCTCCTCCTTGATTTTGTAGGTCTTTGTATTTTGTGATTTCCTCCAGTTCTTTTCTCTGCTATTCTATCTACAGGTGCTGCCATGTGCACTATCCAGATTTTTTTTGCCTTTTTTATTATTACTATAATGCTACACCTTAGCACACTTCATAGGTAGGGAATACCTCAGTGCATACTAAGCTCAGCATTTGAAATGCTACAGATGTGCCTGGTAGTAAACAAATACACTTTTCAAAATAAGAAACATTTAATCCTGCTCTAACCACCTGATACTCCGGGGGGGGGGGGGGGGGAGATTAAGTATATGAGATTCTTAAACTAGAATCACCTAAAGCACTAACAGTTTACAAATAAAATGTGATAGCTGCATAAAAACTAAATGGCTGGAATCATCTGTGTCTAAACCAGGAAGCAGCAGCCAACTACTGTATAGTAAAACAATGAATTGCAAAAGAGCTGTTAAGAAAGAATTAGGTTGCATTAGCCTGAAGCTGCTAAGGAAATTCTTCAGATTATCACAAGCATCTCTGATTTCTCATTGGGAAGCAGTGAGTAGAAAATATACCTTGGGAGACAAGAGCTACAACTTTATCACAGCTTGCCTCCAAATATATTGTGCATAACTGGTTATATATCCAATGATGTAATGCATAACTGGTTTCCTTACATCCAATGATGTAATTCATGCGGCAAAATGACATCTGGCTCCTGAGTGGAATCTGCCTCCTTTTTCTTTCTATCCTATACCGTAAAGTTGGAGGATCCCCAAGAATAGATATGACTGGGAATACAGAGAGAGCAAAGGGAAGCCCCATTGTGCAATCAGAAGTGCGTTTATAAAAAAAATTAAATATATTCCAGATGTTGCTCAAATATTTTTATTTGGGCGTGTTCATTCTGCAGTTCCAACTTCATGAAGGAGAAAAATGCAGCCATCTTCTGACTCACTGCTTTTAGCTTCTCCTGTGAGAACAGTATTTCCCAATGTTAAGGGATGCAATGGGCTAGCTGTATATAAGATGCTGGGTTTATTGACTGGAAGATTGGAAGATTGAGTCCCAAGCACTGTATGATGGGGTGAGCTCCTGGCAACCTAGCAATTTGAAAGCTTGCAAGTGCAAGAAGATAAATAGGTACCACTTTGGTAGGAAGGTAACAGCGGTCCATGTGCCTTGGCATATAATCATTGGTCAAGCCACATGACCACGGAAGTGTCTTCAGACAATGTTGGTTCCCTTGACTAGGAAATGGAGATGAGTACTGCCCCCTAGAGTCAGACATGACTGATCAGGAGAGATCTCCCCTCCCACCCAAATGAAGGCAACTTTAAGATGTCTGGAGCATGCTGGAGGAATTCTGGGAGTTAAAGTCCAGATATCTTAAAGTTACCAATATTGAGAAACACTGATTTAGGATCATATGGGATTTCAGAGACTGATGGGCAGGAAGACAATATAGAAGTGAGAACACATTGGCTATGTTATCTATCTAAGAACTTTTTGGAAATGCAAAAGGTAGTGGGTAATTAATTTTCAGAATGTATAGGTATTAGTCTAGAAATTGTGTAATAGATTGACTTGTACTGAAATTTACAAGACCACATTCTTTCCAAGCATCGATAGTTAGAAATGGTTCTTTTTCAAAGATAAGGGATATATTCCTATTTTTGCTAACAATAATCCAGTCTATTATTGTCAGCCCTGTAGGGTGGACCAGGCAGGAAACATAACCAGGTCAACTAATTGTACTGAAATATAAGGTTACATTAACAGAATCTTGCAAATCTGAAGATACATTTCTTCTTCCATCCTCTTTACAACCCATGAAGGTAGAAAGTATCTTCAGCGGATTAAGTTGCCTTTTTTCCTGACCATTTGTTTGGCTGGGTCTCTTCTCCCTGTCTTCCAAGATCGTTCCCACATACTAGTCCAACTATGATACCGATATTAATTTTGAAAAAATAATTTATGTTGGAGTCGCCATTTCTTAATGCATTTAAATGGGCATTAATGCTAAGACTTTGTTGGATCTTTAAGACTTTTAATTTGTTTCATATGTTCTACTTAGAAAAAAATATTGTTTTGATTTTGTCCTCTTTCTTCAGCTTTCTCCTCAGTGAAACCAGGCTTGCAAACCTAATATTCAGCTATAAAAATTCAGAAGAAAGCAAGTAATATAATGAAAATAATTTAGTCAAGGTTAACAACAGTCACACCTTACTGTCCTATTCCTTCCAGGTCATAGAAGGAGAAGAAAATGAACATTGGTAGCAGATGTGTTGAGCCAATTGGCCCCAGATGCACAAAATGTAACAATTATTTTCCTGTATTTAGAAAGACAAGTGATATGTTTTATACTGCCCTTGCCCGGTTCCTTTGTACTTCTTACAAAATGATGTCTAATGCTCTTTTAGCATCTGAGTTGATGATAGACTAAAACAACAGGGATCTGGAGGTGCCCATGAGATTTATAGCTATTTTGCAATATATCCATTCTTGGATGTTTTTTTGAACTCGACTTTTCCTTTCTACTTGCAGCTGTATCCAAGCCAAATCAACCACAATGGTATGGCAGATAAGCAAACAATTTCTATTTTACCAAAATATGTGTAGGAAAGAGGGGTTCTGTGCAGAACCTGATAATGTAGAAGAGTTTTGGGAGAAGAGATGCTCAACCTTACCAAATTCCATGGCAGTGTGGGGAATATACCATGCTTTGGGTAAAGGGATGGGGAACTATGGGCCTTTATGACTTGTGGACTTGGCTCAGGAATTCTGGGAGTTGAAATCCACAAGTCATAAAGGGGCCATAGTTCTCTACCTCTGTTTTAGTAGATTAGTACATTATTTTTTTTAAAAAAAAATTAAAAACAATTTTATTTACAAAATTAAAAACATACAAATTCAAAAATACAGAAACAATAATATGTGAATAACACATAATTCTTTACATTTGTTATCGAATTTGATAAGTAGGCAATAATCAATATTGACTAGTATTATTCACATCTTCATTCATTATCACATCCTAAGCACTAAATAATTCACAATATACTGTATTTATTTTCACGTTGGTTTATAACTACTCTTCAATTACAAATACATTCATATTATTTAACTAGTAAACAAAGAAATATACTAAATGACAAATAATAATAATAATAGTAACAGAGAAAAGAAGGTTTAAAATCTTTAATTGTTTTTATACATTTGGTATGGACAGCTGAATATAAATTGTATCTTGGGTTCATTTACATGTTTCCCCTTTTATTAGCTACCCACTTATACCATTTATCCCATATCCGGTAGTAATCTGTATCCTCCTTCCCATTGATTTTACGCATGAGCCTCTCCAATTGGGCACACTCATATGTTTTCTGAATAGCAACATGTATCAGTGGTACATTTGGGTTCTTCCAATATTGTGCTAGTGAAATACGTGCCGCAGTTAATAAATGGATGGTCAGATATTTTACTTTAGAGGGGTAATCCCCTTTGATCATTCCCAACAAAAACAATTCTGGTTTCCGCTCCAGCTCACACTCTATGATTTCTTCTATCCACGCTTTTATTTTTAACCAATATTTCTTTACCTCAGGACAAGTCCACCATAAATGAAAATATGTACCAAATTTCCCTTTACATTTCCAACAGCAAGGATTTGCTGTCGGAAATATTTTGGCCAATCTAGAGGGCGCCAGATGCCATCAAAACATCATTTTGTATAGATTCTCCTTGTGTGCTACTGATTTGGTTAATGTCAGGTTTTTCTGCCAGATTTCTTCCCAGGCATCCAGATCAATAGTATAGCCAAAGTTTTTTTCCCAAGCTAACATAAAATCAAACTTTTCTCAGGGTTTAAAAGTATTTTATCTAAATATGTGTCATTTACCTCAATTCCATATTCCTTTACGTCTTTATTATATCTCAGTTTTACTTTAAAATATGACCAATTATCAATAACTGTCTTTTGTGTTTCTAGTTCTTGTTTTGTTTTAATTCTTCCCTCACTGTCTAATATTTGATGATACTTAAGTTTTTTCCATCGTATTTAAATGAAACATTGCCTCCATCGTTGAAAACCACCTCGGGATTTTAGTATGATTCCTTCTTATATCAGTCCAAATTTTAATTAAAGACTTTCGGAATACATGTCTAGTAAAGTATAGATTGTTTTTACTATTCGGGTTCCATAGAAATGCATGCCAACCTAACTGTAAGTCATGTCCCTCCAATTGTAAAATCCTATTATTCCTCAAATCAATCCAATCTTTTATCCACACTAATGCCGCTGCTCTATAATATGTCTCCCAGACAGGCAGCCTGAATCCACCTCTGCTTTTATTATCTTGTAAATAAGTTTTTTTTATCCTTGTTTTTTTCTTTGCCCAGATAAATTTCATCACAATTTTATCTAATTCTTCAAAAAAAAATTGTCCAGTAATATCGGAATTGTTTGAAACAAATAGAGTATTTTAAGTAGAACATTCATTTTGATTGTTGCTATTCTACCTAATAATGAAATTTGCATCTTATTCCAATTTTCCAAGTCCTTTTCAATCTGTTTCAGTAATTTAGTATAGTTATCTTCTCGCAGATTTAATGTTCTAGCTCTTAACCAAATTCCTAAATATTTAATTTTATTTACAATTTGTAATCCCATCTTTTCTTCCAATTTTTTGATTTACTATTTGTTAAATTTTTAACAAGCATTTTGTTTTTTTCCTTATTAATTTTTAATCCTGCTAATTTACCGAATTTATCTATTTTATTTAGTAAGGCTGGTCCTGAGTCTATTGGATCTTCTATAACAAAAACCATATCATCTGCGAAGGCTTGTAATGTATATTCTTGACTTTTAATTTTAATTCCTTTAATTTCTTTATTTGATCTAATTCTGTCCAGCAAAGTTTCCAAAATTGTTATAAAAAGCAGAGGTGAAAGCAGGCATCCCTGTCTGACCCCCTTCCTTATCTTTAATGATTTGGTAATTTCTCCATTTAATAATACATTGGCCTTTTCTGTGGCATAAATTGCATTTAACAGTTTTACAAAATTATCCACAAATTCCATCAGATTAATATGCTTTCTCATAAAGTCCCAGTTTAAATTGTCAAAGGCCTTTTGTGCATCCAGGAAGACCAAGGCCACTTGGCTTCCTGGATGTTTTTCATAATATTCCAATATGTCTATTATTGTTCTTGTATTATATCTGATCTTCCTCGTGGGAAGAAATCCATTTTGATCCAGGTGAATTTTATTACTACTTCTTTAATCTTTCCGCCATTACCACTGTTAGGGATAACATTGTTTACCCTAGCTGGTTTAGGTAAAATAATAAATATGTAATCATAGTTTGTAAGTTAAAGTGTCTGCAACTTTAAATATAGGAATGTAATTAAGGGAGTGGTTGTGAAAGCACTTTAAAAGAAGCAAGACGACAGCTTGCTCTCTCTGGCTTTGATGATCCCTAATTACTGCATGGACTCAAGATGCGTTACTCGAACGGGAGAGAGACAAAGGACTGATTTGTAAGTGAACTGACATAGGATATTCTACACGGACTTTGCTAATTGAATATCCTTGAATGGACTGACTAAATGATACATGACTAATGGACTGTTATTTTAACTATGCTATAAATGGAATAAACTATATTTTTGATAGCACAAGCATATCTGTTATTTTTTACTGTATGTTAACAAACATACAAACATATCTCACTCATTTATCTGTGTGCCTATCTGACTAACGCTGCACATTCTCTTTTGCTTTTCTCCTTAACCCTGGTTGGGGAACCCAGGCTAAACACTGGTTATGGGCCCAGAGGCTGCAAAGTCAGTTTAACTAGGATAAAACAGATTTATGTAAAAAGTGAGAGTTTGTGTTGTTAAACATTACAGTAAACAGACAGCTGTGTTTTATTAATTATAGTTTTATATCCATATAAGAAAACATGGCACAAGTCAATCTACAAAGTTTGTCCCTTATATCCAAGCTGGATGGAACAAACTATGTATCATGGTCTATGAAATGTAGTCTACTTCTACGTAGAGAAGGTCTGTGGAACATAATTGAAAATCCACCAAACGTAGAGGAATGGGATCCAGAGGATGATGAAGATAGACTAAAAATAGAAGAATTTATGCATAAAAATGAACAAGCTATTTGCATAATAGGTTTAACACTGTTTGACAAGCAACTTGTTCATATCCACGGAGAGCAAACAGCTGTTGGGTGTTGGCAGAAGCTGAAGAGGATTTATGTCCGAGATAATGTTGGTGCTCACATAAATCTAACACGAAAGCTTTTCAGGACGCATCTCCAGACGAATGGTGATATGCTTAGTCATTTGAAAACTATGCAAAGCATTTTTCAAGAACTGCACGAGAAAGAGCTTATTTTCTCTGAACTACACCAAGTCTACATAATTCTATCATCACTAAATGAAAGTTATGATAACTACGTCACTTCCCTTGAAATTTTGCCTAAGGAAAGTTTAACTTTAACTGATATAACTGGCAGATTGATTGAAGAGGCCAGAAGAAGACTTGAAAGATACCAGTTAAGGAGGGAGCAACCTCAAAAAGAAGATAATAAATCTCCTACTGCATACGCAATTAAAAAGTGTTTTAATTGTGGAGGAAGAGGACATTTGGCAAGATTTTGTAAAAAAGCAAAGCGCCAGAACGCTGGCCAGAATACGAAAAGTCATCAAAAGATAAATAAAAATTTAGAGTTAGCCATGTATAGTAACGGAGCTGTAAAAAATAATATATGGGTGGTTGACAGTGGAGCATCCCACTGTATAACAAATGATAACAGAAATTTTATTAAAATGTCCCAGAGGACACAGCAGATATCGTTAGCCAATGGCTGGAAACTGAAAGCTAAAGGTCAAGGTATAGCATATTGTTCTTTTATAAAAGAGAATGTAAAAATGTTATATGTACCACAACTTAAGTTTAATTTAATTTCAGTTAGAATTTTGGTTAAACTAGGATATGTAGTTACCTTTAAAGGAGATAACTGCATAATTGAAAAAGAAGATAAAAAAATTACTGCATCTTTAAGAGGTGAATTATATGTGTTAAATGATAATGGTTTAAAGGTGGCTAACACAGTTTATGATAATAAGAAACCTCATGATGAATGTATTCACTTGTTACACCGACGGCTAGGGCATTTAAATTTTAAAATGCTTAAGGAAACTGTTGAATTATCTAAGGGAATAAGTTTGAAACCTTGTAATAAATATTTGTAATGTAATGCCTGTAATCAAAGCAAGAGCAAGGTCACACCGGCTAATAGAGTTGATGGATTTACTACCAAAGAGCCTTTAGAAGTAGCATTTGCTGATTTAATAGGTCCGAAAAAACCAAGTGTAGGAGGAGCTCGATACATACTAAGTATAATGGACCACTATTCTAGATATGGGTTTTGCTATTTAATGAAGAGCAAAACTGAAACGTATCTAAATCTATTTAATTGGATAAAATTTGCTGAAAGGAAAACTAAAAAGAAATTAGTAACTCTTATTACAGATAATGGTACGGAATTTACAAATAATAAATTCCAGAACAGACTAAGAATGTTAGGTATTCAACATAAAAAGTCTGCACCATATAGGACACAACATAATGCCTTTATAGAGAGACGAGGTCAAACATTACAATCAATGACACGTACTATGATGTCTGATTCAGGATTACCTGACAATTTATGGGGAGAAGCAATAATGTGTGGTAATCATATATTAAATAATGTTGTTAATTCAACAACAGGTGAATTACCATTCACACTGTGGCATGGTACAAAACCTGATTTAAGTTACATGCACACATTTGGAGCACCAGCATGGGTGCATATCCCTTCACAACTAAGACAAAAAGAACAGCATAGAGCTAAAAGATTATTTTTTATAGGATATAAATCTAATCATAGATCTTATAGATTCTGGGAACCAGGTACATCTAGAGTTTACACCAGTGCTAGTGCAAAATTCCTAGAACATGTAGGATGGAATAGATTAGAGCAAGATTTAAATAATGAAGTAATTATTGAACCCTACAAAAGGCAGAAAGAACAGAATAGTTATAAGAAGAGTCCAATTAAAGAAGAAGTCCACGAAGAACAAATAGGACCAGAACAAGAGGAAACAGTTGATCAGGAAGAGTTAGATAATCAAGAAGAGTTAATAAATGAAAGTCCACCTGTAAGTCCTGTAATACCTAGACGTACTATACGTGTAACTAGACCACCTGATAGGTATCAAACAAGTATAGTTTGCCAAGTAACTAAAGTTCCAACTAGTGTAGATGAACTTAAGATGTATCCTGCTAAGGATCAGGAGAATTGGCAAAAGGCAATGGAAAAAGAACTAAATTCATTAAAGGTAATGAAATTATATGAAGATGCCAAATTACCTCCAGGAGAAAAATCCATTGGGTGCAAATGGATATTTAAAGTAAAAACTGGAAATGATGGGACTGTTACCCATAAAGCTAGGTTGGTAGCTCAAGGATTTAATCAAACTGCATCTGATTACGATGAAGTTTTTGCACCAAGCCTTAATGCAACATCTTTGAGAGCAGCATTAGTGTGGGCAGCTAATAAAAACTATGTCATTAACCATTTAGATGTAGAAACTGCTTATTTGCATGCACCATTGAAGCACACTATATATTTGAAAAAGCCATTTATTATAAAAGACAATAAAGTAAATAGTAATGATTGTTGGAAACTCAAAAAGAGTCTTTACGGGTTGAAACAATCTGGCTTTGAGTGGAATCAATATATTGTGAAAGAATTAAACAATATAGGTTTTAAATCTGGTTTAGCAGATCCATGTGTGTTTAAAAGAGAAAATAATGGAACGGTGTCATTATTGTTATTATTTACAGATGATATTGCTTTGATAACTAAGACTAATAATGAAGCTAATGAGATTATATCATTATTAGCCAAAAAGATAAAATTAAAGCATTTAGGTGAAATTAAAAAGTATCTAGGATTGACAATTAACAAAACAAAAAATGGATTTAAGATATCTCAAGAAGATAAAATTTGCCAATTAATTAAAACGTTTAAAATGGAACTTTGTAAACCGGCAAAGACTCCAATGAGTCAGGAAGTTTGCCAAACTGATGATCAAAGTCCCAAATTTGATAAGTCCATATATCAATCTTTGATTGGTAGCTTATCATATATCAGCAATTGGTCAAGGCCTGATATAGCTTATAGTGTTAATCAGCTGGCACGTTTTAATTCAGATCCACATCAATGTCATTGGCAATCATGAAAGAGAATTTTAAGATATCTTAAAGGAACAATGAACCATGCATTGTATATAGAACCAAAGGGTGATTTGAGTCTTATTGCCTATGCAGATGCAAGTTTTGCAACTGACATAAACACTAGAAAATCAACATCTGGGATGGCTATATTATTTGGTAAGACACTAATAGGATGGAGGTCAATCAGACAACAGCATATTAGCTTGTCCACGATGGAAGCGGAATTTTCATGTCTGTCATTACTATGCACTGACTTAATTTTGTACAAACAGTTATTATTAGACATGGGTATAACTGTTAAAGATTCCATTATTGTGTACGAGGACAACCAAGCAGCTATAAAGTTAGCTACTAATATAGCTGTAAAAACTAGATCAAAGCATACTGATTTAAGATACTTAAATGTTAGAGAATCTGTAAAGAATGGGCTAATTAAATTGGAATACTGCATGACAGAAGAAAACATTGCAGACCAATTTACAAAAGCTCAAGGAGTAATTAAGTTTAAAGAGAGTTGTAACAAATATGATTTAAAGATGTAAATAGTTATATTTATTATTATTTCCTAAAAGGGGAGAATGTTAGGGATAACATTGTTTACCCTAACTGGTTTAGGTAAAATAATAAATATGTAATCATAGTTTGTAAGTTAAAGTGTCTGCAACTTTAAATATAGGAATGTAATTAAGGGAGTGGTTGTGAAAGCACTTTAAAAGAAGCAAGACGACAGCTTGCTCTCTCTGGCTTTGATGATCCCTAATTACTGCATGGACTCAAGACTGCGTTATTCGAATGGGAGAGAGACAAAGGACTGATTTGTAAGTGAACTGACATAGGATATTCTACACGGACTTTGCTAATTGAATATCCTTGAATGGACTGACTAAATGATACATGACTAATGGACTGTTATTTTAACTATGCTATAAATGGAATAAACTATATTTTTGATAGCACAAGCGTATCTGTTATTTTTTACTGTATGTTAACAAACATACAAACATATCTCACTCATTTATCTGTGTGCCTATCTGACTAACGCTGCACATTCTGTTTTGCTTTTCTCCTTAACCCTGGTTAGGGAACCCAGGCTTAACAACCACCATAAAAATTTTGTAATCTGAATTTAAAAGGGATATTGGTCTGTAATTCTTTATTTGATTGGCATCTACACCCTCTTTTGGAATCAATGTTATGTATGCTTCCTTCCAAGACTCTGGAATTTTGGCTTTCAGAAATACCCCATTGCAAACCTCGAATAGCATTATCTCTCGTATATCACCTATCTCTTTATATAGCTCATTTGGTAGTCCATCTGGACTTGGCATTTTGTTTCCTTTTTTGTTTTTGAATTGCCGCCTTTAGTTTGTCTAAAGTTATTTCTTTATTAAGCACCTCTTTTTTTTATCATCTGATACTGGATAGAGAGTTCCTTCTTTCAAATATTCTTCTATTTCATTTAAATCAACTACTTCTTGTTTGTAAAGGTCTTTGAAATACTCTCTTACGATTTCCTTTTTTTTCTCCTGATTTGTCTCTATTATTCCATTTTTATCCTGTAATTGACATATTGTTCTTTTCTGATTTTCTTTTCTTAATTTATATGCCAGCCACCTTCTGGATTTATTTGCATGTTCAAAATAATTTTGTTTTGTGTATAGTAATTTTTTAATTAGTTCCTCTTGATCTAAGATATTCATCTCATGTTTAACTAATGCTAGTTCATTTCTAATTTGCTCCTGGGGTTTCCATTTGCTTATTTTCCAATTTCTCTATTCTTTTTGTTAGGGCTTTCCGCTTCCCCTCTCTTTCTTTATTTCTATTTGCTATAAAAGCTATCAAAATTCCCCTTAAGTATGCCTTCATTGTATCCCATAGATTCCATTGTATCCCATAGATCCCATAGATTCTGCAATGAGGTGTCCTGTTTTTATTAAATTTAAAAAAACTAGTCAATTCTTCCCTAACTTTTTGAATATATTCTTCCTCTTTCAGTAATTGCGAATTAAGTGTCCATCTACCTTTTTTACAGTTACTATTTTTCCAGACTATCTGTATCAGGTTGTGATCTGTCCACGTGTTTGCCAGAATTTTTTTTTTTTTGATAAAAGTTTTATTGATTTTAACGACAAACAAAAAACATATAAGACATAAAACATAATATAAAAAAAAATTATATATCATTCTTCATAAATTTACAGTGTATCGGTTGGTTTACCACTCCCTTTTGTGCATCCATTTCATAGTCATCAAAATAATTATATTACATAATAACTCACATTATCAATCATCAGTAAAATATCCCAATATCATCACTGAACAATCATTTGACTATAATTTTACTAATTCATACTTAAGCGAGATAACTATAATTAAGTTAAATTATTTTATAACAAATCATAGAATCATACCAAATCTATCTTAATAAAATATTCTTAAAAATTATCAAAACCAAGAAAAATTATATATTCGTTATTTCCTAAATTTCTAAATATTCTATTTTTATATTGTATTATCTAACCATTGATAAAAAAGATCCCAAACTTCATAAAATTGTTTATCTTCTTGTTCTCTAATTTCAAATGTCAATCTACTCATTTCAGCACATTCCAATATTTTCTTAATAATTTCTTCCTCTAATGGTATTTTCTCACTCTTCCAATGTTTAGCAAATACAATTCTAGCTGCTGTTAATACATTTACAATCAAATACTTTAAATTTTTATTATATATATCAGGTACGATTCCCAATAAAAAAATCTCTGGTTTCAAATCTATGTGTTTCTTTGTCATTTTTTCCAGCCATATGCGAATTCTAGTCCAATATTTCCTGGCTTCCTCATAAGTCCACCACATATGGTAATATGAGCCAGGTATCTGATGACATTTCCAGCACTTTTCAGATTTATTCCTGAACATTCTTGCTATTCTTGTCGGGGGAAAGTTCCACCTGTAAAACATCTTATACAAATTTTCTTTATATGCTGTTGACATTATCATTTTATAATTTTGTGACCACAGTTTTTGCCATTTATCTAAATCAATCCCATATCCAAAATTCTTCCCCCAAGCAATCATTGTTTCTTTAACTTGTTCTTCCTCTAATTTAATTTCCAACAAATAACTATATAGTTTTTTAATCACTTTTTCATCAGTACCTGTCAAAATCCTATCTAATTCAGTCAATTTATCATAAAATCCTTCTATTTTAGAATCTTTAAGATACTTTGCATGTATTTGCGCATATGAAAACCAATTCATCTTTATACCTTGTTCTTCTAAATTTTGCATCGTTTTAAGTTCATCCTTTTCATCCAATATTTCCCCATATCTAACTGTTTGTTCCTTCTTATAAGTTATAGGATATGAAAAAGCTTCAATAATTGATAACCAAACTGGAATTTTCAAATAACATTGTTTCTTAATTTTCTCCCAATTCAACCATAACGATTCCCGTATATAATGCCTTCTAAAATAACCCTGTGATTTAGTTCCCTTATACCATAAAAAAGCATGCCAACCCAATAATAAATCATGACCTTCTTATGTCAACAATCTAGTCTTTCTTAACGTTATCCATTCTTTAGCCCACATTAAGTTTGCAGCTTGATAATACAACTCCCAATTAGGAAGGCCAAATCCTCCTCTAATACTAGCATCCTGTAAAAATTTTAATTTTATTCTCGCTTTCTTGCCTTGCCATATATACTTCAACACAATTTTATTTAATTCTTCGAAGTAATCCTTATTTAACCTAATTGGTATTGTTTGGAACAAATATAAAATTCTGGGTAAAATATTCATCTTAATTGTTGAAATTCTACCTATCAATGACAATTGTAGGTTTTCCCATTTTTTCAGGTCGGATGCTATCTGCTGTTTAAGTTTAATATAGTTATTCTCTTTCAGTGTAGTACATCTTGACGTCAAATATATCCCCAAATATTTAACTTTGTTCGTAACTTGAATTTTCAATAAATCTGCCAGTTCTTCTCTTTGTCTTAATAACATGTTCTTTGTCAGAATCTTTGTTTTGTCTTTATTTATTTTTAAACCAGCCATCTCACCATACGTCTCTATCTTTTCCAATAGTTTTAAAGCTGTCTCTAAAGAGTCTTCCAAAATAAAGACCAAGTCATCCGCAAAGGCTTGCAATTTGAATTCCTCCTTTTTGACTTTCATTCCTTTTATGTTTATATCCTCTCTAATATTTCTATTTAAGACTTCCAAGGTCAATACAAATAACAAAGGAGATAATGGGCATCCTTGTCTTGTACCTTTTTTTAATATTAATAGAGTCTGTGAATTCTCCATCTATCATTACTTTTGCCGTTTGCTTATAATATACGGCTTCTATTGCTTGGATAAATTTTCTAGCAAAGCCCATCTGTTCCAATAGTAATAACATAAATCTCCAGTTCACATTATCAAATGCCTTTTGGGCATCTAAGAATATCAAAGCCATTTGTTTTTCCGGGTGCGCCTCATAATATTCCAATGTGTCCAGGATTACCTTCATATTGTTTTTAATCTGTCTCTTTGGTAAAAATCCATTCTGATCAGAGTGAATAAAGTTATTTAGGTATTTTTTAAGCCTTTCTGCCAAGATTGAAGCAAAGATTTTATAGTCTGCATTCAATAAGTTAATAGGTCTATAGTTCTAAATTTGTAATGGGTCAACCCCTTCTTTTGAAATAGATGTAATATAAGCTTCTGACCATGTTTTAGGTATTTTCTTATTTATCATAACTTCATTCATGACTTCTAACAGTGGAATGCTCAACGATTCTTGTAATGTTTTATAAAATTCTGCCGGGAAACCATCTGGTCCTGGTGCTTTCCCATTGTTCTGTCTGTTGAGTGCTTCGGTTAATTCCATCATTGTTATAGCACTTTCTAACATTTTCCGAGTTTCATCAGGTATCTTAGGTAGGTTAGCATTTTGTAAATACTGTTTAATTTTTTCCTCATCAAGATCCTCCTGTTTATATAATTGTCCATAAAAATCTTGAATGATTGCCTTTTTCTCCTTATTACCATAACAAATTTGACCATGATCATCTATTAACTGTGATATTTTCCTTGATTCTTTCTCTTTTCTCAACTTATATGCTAACCATCTACCTGGCCTATTTGCATCTTCAAAATAGTTCTGTTTAGCACTTTTAATTTTTTGTGCCAGTTCTTCTTTCTCTGCTTGATCCATTTTATGTTTAATTATGTCCATTTTAAGTTTGATATCTTTTTTCTGTGGCATCTTCTGTAATTCTTTTTCCAGTTTTTTATGGTCATCTTCTAGAGCTTTAATCATTTGCCTCTTCCTAATGTTGTTTTTCTTTGTATAGTCAATTATTAATCCTCTTGCATATGCCTTCATTGTATCCCAAACATTCTGTATTGAAGTATCTTCTTTTTTGTTTTCATTAAAGAAGAAGGCCAATTCTTTTTCCATCCATTGTGTAAAATCTTTTTCCTTTAGAATAGCATTGTTTAATGTCCATCTAGGTCTTCTTTTTTGTCCTTTTCATTTAATTGTCATTGGATTATGGTCTGCCCATGTACTTGTTTCAATATTTATTTCTTGAATATTAGATAATAATTCTGTTGATGTCCAAATCATATCTATTCTGGACCACGATAAATGCCTGTTTGAATAAAAAGTATATTGTTGAGTTTTAGCATTTCTTTCTCTCCATATATCTTTTAAATTTAGTTCATCTGTCATTTTAAAAAAGGATTTAGGGAGAGTTTTCCTATTTTGTCATGTTGTTTTTACTGTATAGTTCAGTTTATTGTCTACAATTCCATTGAAGTCCCCCATCATAAGTATATTAGCATAGTCCAGTTCAATTATTTTTATATGTAATTTTTTATCAAATTCTTCTTGTTTATCATTTGGGGCATAAATTGCAACCAAGAGTGTTTTTATATTATTATCCACTATTTCAACTATTAATACTCTTCTGTCTTCATCAGTATAAATCAATTTGGCTGGAGTGGTTTCTTTGACGTACAAAACCTCTCCTCTTTTCTTACAATAAGTCAGAGAAGTAAATATTTTCCCTAACTTTGGTCGTATCAATAATTGTTCATGTTGTTTTTTAATGTGTACTTCTTGTAAGCAAATTATATCAAATTTTAGCTTCTCTAATTTATAAAAAGTTTTCCTTCTTTTGATAGCTGAGTTCAGTCTATTTATATTCATGGAAATCAGTTTTTTTCCCCCCCATGGTTATGCTTTATATTTAGGTCTAACAGCTCTCGTGGATCTTATTTCACGTTGTTCTTTGATCTCCATTTGTCCACCTATTACGCCTTCTTCTTTTTCCATCTCCATTTGGTCCTCTTCAAATTCAGTTAAAATCTTTTCTTTTTCTGTCTCCATTTCTCTTCTTTCGAAAAATTCCTTATAAAACATTTCTGCTTTCGCAATTGAATCAATTCTGTGTCTCTGTTCTTGCCATGTAAACATTAATCCTTCTGGAATCAGCCATCTATAGTTCACCTCTTTTTTCAATAGCATTTTGAAAATGGTCAAAAATTGTGGTCCAAAATCGATACTCTCTTCTAATCTCTCTCACTTTTCTAGGTACTTGTTTTAAGACCAGGATCTCTTTGCCTTTATATTTCAACCCCTTCTCTCTTACCACTTGTAATATTTGGTTTTTAATAGTTTTTTTTGGTGAATCTAACATGGACCTCTCTTGGTAATTGGTTCCTCGTCACATATCTTGTGAAGACTCAATATATCTCATCTACTCCATCCATCATCTTTTCCTCTGTTATTTCCAAGACTCCAGCCAGCATTTCAATCATTACTGCCGCCAAGTTTTGTCCTTTTTCTTCCTCGATATTTTGGAATCTAAGATAAAATTCTGACCTGTCCATCTCCCACTTCAACATCCCACTTTTTTCTTGTTTGACCATTGTTAATCTCTTATCGATATTTCCAATTGTATCATCTCTTTGCTTGTCTTTCTCTTCTATTTTTTGGATTCTCTCATCATGTTTCACCATCATTTGTGGAAAATTTTCAAATTTCTTATCCATCATTCCAATTCTTTGGTCAATACTCTCCATTCTTTGTTCAATACTCATTTTTAAGATCTTATATTCCTTGCATAACCATCGTTAAATCCACTTGCGCTTTGTCTTGCTTCACCATTGTTGAGAGTCGTCCTCCAGATGACGGGGAGACAGGAGAAGAAGTTGAGATGCCCAAAGGTAAAATTTTCTTAGTCATTTCAATAACTCAGGGTCTTCCGGGTCTTTTAATCCAATTAGTGAGGTAGCCAATTATAATCCAATTTAGAAAAAGGAAAACACCACAAAAAACAAAAAACAAAACCAGTAATAAGTAAAAAGCCCAAAATTAAAAAGAAAAAAATTCTTCAGGTTCTTCAAGACCTTAATCCAATTGTAAAATACGCAAATATAATTCAAAAGTAAAAATTAAAAAATGAAGAGAAAAAAAGAAGCAAAATAAAGCCCAATGATATCAAAAAATAATAAGCAAAGAAAAAGGAAAAGAAAAAAAAAGAAAAAGAGAGTTCTTCAAATTCTTCCCACCTTAATCCAATTGAAAAACCTCAGAAAATGAAAAAAGCCATAAAAATAAGTCAAAAATAGAACTCAAAAGGCAGACATCCCCATGAAAAAAAGCAAAAAAAGAATATTCTGAGGTTTCCCCTTTAAAAATAAAAATAAAAATGAGATATAATAAAAGATAAATAATAAATATATCAATATTACAAAATAGTGTGGGGTTGGAGGGGAGGGATGAAACAATTAATAAGGAGTTAAAAAAAAGACACACACTGCCTTTTATTTATCCAAGGCTCTTATTTGACTTCTCCACAAATTTCAAAGCCAAACTTCAAATATTCATTTAATTATAGAAGTTCCAAAGAGCACCTGTATAAACATCCTCCAGTACTCTTCCCTCTATCTTATCATTTCCAGTAGCCTTGAGAAAAGTTTTTCAAACAAAAGTTTTTCAACTTCAAACAGAATATTTTCAAGCCTCTAGTTGGCAGTGTTACAAAGTTTCTTTAATCCACTCCCCCTTCTTCCCCCCTGAAAAAAGCCTAAAAAGAGAAAAAAAAAGTATATATGTATATTTATATATATTAAAAAAAAATATTAAAGAGGGCCTCTATTTTAAAAAATATAAACAGTCAGAAAGGTGAAGAGAAAGCAAGTAAATATAAAAATGTAAAAGAAAAAAACCAGTCTGATTAACTAGATCGCAATAGAAATTCAGTAAAGAAAAAAAAAGTAAAAATATAAAGCCAAGCCTCACTTTGACATTACTAAAAAAAAATAGCTGCTAAAGCAAATTCTGTCAATAAGTTTACAGATTTCTTCTCATATTAGAGTGTTCTTAAGTCCCAAGCAAAAAAAAAAAAAAAGATCCTCACCAGCCGATACACTTCTTTCTATCCCATTCTTCCGGAGCTGTCCCAGCTTCAGCAGCCTAATGGCTGCCTCTCTGCCATTGGCAAAACGGCTTCTTCTGGATCGACTAGGGACTTGCGATGTCCCCGGAATCTACAGAGTGCGCCCCTTACTGTCACCATCACTACGAGACGGTTTAGGTCCGTTGGGACCAACCAGGGGCGAAGATATCAGCTGTGATATCAGAGCCCTGAGATCACAGCTGTATTGCGGCGACGAAGTTCCGCCTTCTCCATGTTAGCCAGAATTTTTATGTTCTGAATCTCTTTGCAAAGCTCAGGCCATATCTATCCTGGAGCATGATTTGTGTGGGCTGGAGTAGAAAGTAAACTGTGATATTCCTGGGTTCCTTTTTCTCCACGCATCTACTAATTCTAGTTCTTTGACCATCTCTATAAATTTCTTAGGCAATGTATTCTGTTTCTTATACTGTCTTTGTTCACAAGCGTAATCTTATCATTGTCTGTTATAGCATTATAGTCTCCTATAATACAAATTCTTGGGTTGCCAAATTCTATTTGTTTTTCATATATGATTTTGTAAAATTCACTCTGGTTTTTATTTGGGGCATATATCCCCACTAATAATGTATTTTTATTTTGCATTATCACCTCTACCATTACTATTCTTCATCTTTATAAATCAATTATAAATCTTTATATATCAATTCTGAGGCTATATATTCTTTTATATATAATACTACCCCTCTTTTTTTCTCTTCCGCCAATGTTGAATACATTTTCCCCAACTTTTTATTTAATAAGTACCCTTTATCTCTCTTCTTTATATGAACCTCTTGAATACATATTATATCCACTTTTTGTTTTTCTAACTTAAGAAATATTCTTTTTCTCTTAACTGGATCATTTAACCCATTGATATTTATGGATATCAAATTCACTCCTTTATCCATTTCCTTTCTTACTTTTATCCCTCAATATTTTTACTCATTGTTTGACTTCTCGTCCTCACTCCTATTTCTTCTTTTCCCAATGTGTCCTCATCTCCTTCCCTCTCCTTCTCCTTATCCCTCCCCCTGCTTCTAGGTTGTAACTCTTCTTGACTCGAAATTTCATGGTCATCTCTGCTGCTCAGTTCTTCCTCTATTCCTCCTATTTGGTCAAAAAAATCTTGAGCTTTAGTTAGGTTATCTATTCTCACCCTTTTCTCCTTCCATATTACTAGTATACCCTCTGGGGTATTCCATCTAAAAAAATTTTTTTTTTTAATTTAAGTAATTCGTGAGAAATTGATAGACTTTCCTTTATGCATGAGTTCTCCTTGGCACCTGTTTTAGAACAATCACTTCTCTATCTTTAGATTTTATTCCTTCATCTCTCATAACTCTATAAATTATCTCCTTCACTCAACTCCTTGCAAATCTAATATGCACTTCTCGGGGGAGTCTATGCCATCTCACGTAGCTCGTATACACTCTGTATACGTCGTCCAGTCATTCATGCATTACTTTCCAATACAGCAATGAAGAATAAAACATTGGTGATATGCTGTGCATATGTCACTCTTTCAGCTCCATTATTATGAGAGATATATACCGTATAGCTGTCACTGTTTTCTTGGTTTTGGTGTTCCACATGTAATGGTTCCCTTACATTTTTTTGCTCTTCAACAACCTTTCTTTACAGTTTTAACTTTAAATGCAAATAGTTTTCAGTGTTATGATAACTAAAATGATAGCTACAATGTCTTATTCATTAGTTTGTATTTTACTAAAGCAGAAAATGGTATCATAGGATGTTTGGTCTGCCTAAAAATCTTTACTTGAATGGCTAAAACATTACTTTTTGTTATTTGTGGGAGGGAAAACTAGCCATAAATCCAGTAATATTGGAATTTGATTGCACTCTTATGCTGTATTGATTTGGGATTTGATAGATGCTGATCTAATTGAACACCAGATGTTCAAAATTGTATCTTTATGTGTACTGGGGCTTTGTCATTTTGGGATTGTAAAAGTAATAGGCTCTGTGCAGTATTCTCCAAAGTTCAACTCTAGGGAAAAAAAACAAAGAAGAAAGTAAAGATTTATCTCTCATTTTAAAAACAGTGATAAACCCAAGAGCAAGTTGAACTTTTTTGGTAGCATGTTTTAGAGAAAAATCCCTAAGCTGAACCTGCTAATTTGAAACATTCAAACACATCTCATTCACTCTCTTGAGTATTGATGCTGAAATGCAGTGCCACATGGGGAAGTAAAATATATGAACAACAAAACTAATATACTGCAGTTGATTTCTGAAAAAGTATCAAGAGAGGTTTTAGCTCATTGTGTTTTAATTCAAGTAAATAGGGCACTATAGAGTGCAAGAAAACAGGACAAAATTGTTTCTCTTTAATCTCAGTTGCTGTAGAATTTGCAAAAAAAATTTTTAAAACATGAATAAACTTATCAGAGAATTGGTTTGGTGTAGTGATTAAGGCACTAGCCTAGAAACTTGCAAGCCATGAATTCTAATCCATCTGGGTGGCCTTGGGCTAGTTACTTTCTCTTAGCTTTAGGAAGCAGGAACTGGTAAACCATTTCTGAAAAAGCTAGTCAAAGCAGGCACCAAGAGTCAGTATTGACTTGAAGGCACAAAAACAAAACAAAAAAACTTTATCATAAAGCAGCCATTTGATTTAATCCAAATGGTTAATCTACTTCTAAAAAAAAAGAAAGAAAGAAAACCAGTGTTTGGATTCATGCTTGGCTTGATATGATATTGCAATATCCGCCTACTGCATTGTCAATGAACATTTGTCTGGATCAGTTTCATTGCTTGGCCCTGGTGGAAGAGGGTATAAAATATGAATCGCTACAAGCTTATCATATCCTATCAGACTTCTTTCTGGCAAATTTGACTGGAACATTTGCTGTAGAAAAGCTAAGAAGCCACTACAAAAAGATCCAGCAACCTGCCATCCTATACAAATTCTAGTTATACGGTCATCAGTGTTCAATGTCCTGCACTTCTTTCATCCAATCACTCTTTGTAAAGAGCTAAAAGTTGCACAGTTCTGGTTGAGTCAATTTCCCTCTGTTCCTTATTTTGTTAAAGACAGATCTGGTGTCAGATAGCAATAGCAATAGCACTTATATACCACTTCCCAATGCTTTACAGCCCTCTCTAAGCGGTTTACAGAGTCAGCCTATTGCCCCCAACAATCTGGGTCCTCATTTTACTGACCTCGGAAGATGGAAGGCTGAGTCAATCTTGAGCCAGTGACACTTGGACTGCCAAACTGCTGGCAACCGGTGATCAGCAAAAGTAGCCTGCAGTACTGCATTCTAACCACTGGACCACCACAGCTCTTGATTATTCACATTCAACTGTATGAGACCAAGCTGTGATGTCTCCCTACTTGGATTATGAAGAAGCTCCAGTGATTCTGACCTGCCAGTGATTGCTCAGATCACGTCTTTTTATGAAGTCCTTGGTGCTTTCTGAGCTTGGTCATGTCAAAGTTCCAACTAACAAACTCCAAACCAATAAACTCCGAGACAAGCATTTCCTCCAAGTTCCATTTTATTAGAGTTGTCACATTGGCACACCTGGGAAAACCCGAATCTGAGAGTTCTGGATTTTCCCTCCCCAAAAGAAATTCAAAGATCCATCCCCTGCACCCATCAGTCCATCACATGGCCCAATCAAAACATTGTCTCAACTAGAGACATTCCTCCATACACTCCTCTCCAGGTTCAGGGTGACATGTCCTTGACTTCCCAAGAAAGAATGTTGTTGAGTCTAATCTTCCACCTCTCTATGAAATCCCCCCTCCCAAATTCCCAGGCACTAAATGTGGCAGCCTCGAAGTTTCCAAGTGAAATATGGCTTCCAAGGCTGACAGTTTTCTTGAAGACATTTCTTTACCAAACTAGGTAACATCATCAGGCTAGTTCTGATGATGTTACCTAGTTTGGTAAAGAAATATTTGCAAGAAACCCACTAAGCTCAGAGAGAACCAAGGAGCCAACAGCTCAACCCTGAGCTACAAATATTTTCTTCTATCAGCATCACTTTTTTTGCAAATGCAATTCACATCAATTTAAAGGAAAACAATGGTTATGTCCAGTAGTGAGATTCAAATAATTTAACAACCGGTTTGCCCAGAGTCAGGTTGGCTGTTGTGGGAGGTATGGCCCATCCCCATCCTCCAGCTTTGTCGCATATGCGAGATGAGGCTCCCGCAATGGCCAACCTGACCCTGGGTGAACTGGTTGTTAAATTACCCTTTGTGAGGAAAGGAGGAGAAGCAGGAAGAAAAAGAGGGAAAGCAGTCTTCTCTTTCCATTGCACCGGCTGCTCCGTTGCCTGTTCTCCACTGCAGCACAGCACAGCACAGCGCCCAGGATCCACTTTGATAGCGGGGGATGGGTAATTTAACAACCAGTTTGCCTGAACATTATAGCTGGCCTGGAATGCCACATCCTAAGTTATGAACAGTTTGCCTCTGATGCAAGTACATTACTTCACTGGTTGGTTCTGAACATAAGATGTGCAAATAAAGCCTTACAGGTCTGTTTATTGTTCAATATACTCACATCCTTTTATAGATCCTGCCATGGATACATTTATGATCCAATCACCAATTTGGCTTTCTCCACTGTGAGACCTATATTGTGAAGAAAAAAAAATCTCACTGGACTTTAAACAAGCTGACTTCACACTGCAGTTGAAAGCCCCATACATAATTATTGAGGCTTTGTAAAGCTAATGTTTGAATTGGTTTTTGTTCTAAAAACTTCTCCATCTGTTATGCATTTTATATTGGTTTTATGGGAATTCTTATTCTTCCTTTATAAGTCAACCAGAGCTATTAACGGAGTGGGTGGCATATTAATTTTCTAAATAAAAACTAAGAATTAGATAGTTTGGTGGGGAGACAAAGAAGCTAAAATATAGGAGAGGCAGTAATTGAACAAAAGACCACATGTTTGCAAGTTCATGGCTTCTGCTAATGGCATCTCATTTTTGGACAAATTCAGATAGGAATGCTTTCCAAAGCATGACATATTGGAACATATGGACACGGCCTCAAGTAGCAGTTCTGTTTACTGTGTCCCATTCTTGCCATTCTTAGTGAGCATAGTATAGGGTGTGATTTTTGTGTACGGATGGGAAAAACAATAGTTATCACTTTGATGACTTATCAAACTTATGTGCCCTAAAACCTATACAGAAACCGGAACATGACTATTTGTGAATGTTCCCACTTTGCCAAACTTTGCAGTCCTTTTCAAAAGTGTGTACAAAATTGCATAGAAGTTAAAGTACATTTGCAACTATAGGATTTTATGAGGTAAAAGTAAAAGACCACAATACTCTGTCTTGTTTATAAGATGAAAATAGCAGCAGCAGTAACTTTTCTGACTGCATATACTGTCTAGCTTATTTAACGTAATTAAATAAATGCCTCTAAACTGAAAAATCCTGTTTCTGGACAAGTGAGCATGCAGCAATTTATCTCCAATGGAAAAAAAAATCTCTTTAATTTTAAATTGAGCTTGTTCTGTACAAATCAAAGATTCAAGGAACCAAATGGGGAGGAGGAGGTCATTTCACTCTTAATTGTTAAATAATATTTATAAACCCCCATAGGTTTTATTTTCTATAAAAATGCAAATCAAGCTGAAATGAATCAGTTACTATCAGTGGTATAATGGCAATTGTCGCAGGGTTATGGCATTGTCAGTAGATGCTTTCGTTTCATTTTAAACACAATCATTTCTGTAAAGTGGGCAGATATTTAAGAGTGATATTGTTTATAATTTCAAAGAGAAAGAACGAAAGAAAGAAAAAAGAAACCTTGAAATGCTTTTCTTCCTTATCAGTACTTTGTTACAATTTCCAAACTTCATATGGAATTTCCAAATTTCACATGAATTCTTTAGAAAAAAATTGGAACGGTTTCCAAAATGAAAAAGATGCAAGTAAAATTACATCAAATTACATCAAATTACATTTCTTAGCAAGGACATGTCAACCAAAAACAAGAGGCTGGATCTCAGACAGGTATTTTGCTTCCA
This sequence comes from Hydrophis major, assembly GCA_033807585.1. Taxonomy (NCBI): domain Eukaryota; kingdom Metazoa; phylum Chordata; class Lepidosauria; order Squamata; family Elapidae; genus Hydrophis; species Hydrophis major. The sequence continues at coordinate 82,511,287 of CM066330.1, forward strand.
GTGGCTCTATTCATGAATATATAGCCACTTTTTTCAGACAAAGTATTTGCAGTCATAAATTCTAAAATGCAGTAACATTTATTTATTATCTATTTACTCATGTTTATATGGCCAAGGAATGACTCTGGATAGTGTACAGCAAAGCTAAAAATAATATATACAATAAGGATTAATATTACTATTATTAAAGGTTTTAAAATTATTAAATGCACAAAACTAAAATTATGATAGATAGAGGATAGAGATAGATTTCTTTTGTGTTTATTATCTCTGTTGTTGGTCTTTATCAAATTCTCACCTTAAGGATAACTGAAATGATTAAACAGAATGCATGTTTTTAACCTCTCTTTGCTAGAAGTAGGTTGCCATACAAATAGTTCTCTCTGTTTTTAATCATTCTATAAATGTAATCAGACTATGAACTTCAGAACTGAGAGGGATGAAATCCTGACGCTTCCTGCTTATAAAGCAACACTCATGGTACTATAATATGCAGATGGATAGGTAACTATCTCCAATACAGTATTGTTTTATTTTGGGTTGCAGACTTTGTGATGTAGTTACCATCCTCTATGACTATTAGGTAGAATTGACTATTTCATTAGTGGTGATAGAGGCTACTAATGACAGTAACGCACAAAAGCTCCAATTGTTGCATTTCAGGCTTATGTTTGGTCCTGTTTGAAGATAATAAATTATGACATATAGTTGGAGCAACTGATCTTTAGAGGCAGATGTTAAAAGTTTCAGTTCAGACTCCCCATTGATAGGAACAATGTTCGCTGAGACACTTTGCATAAAGAATAAAACACAAAAGTTACTTTTCAGATATTCCTAAGAGAGCAAGTACAAGGTTGAAAATGACCCAAGAGAGATCAATCTTATCCAGTCAAAAGTTCATCCAAGTAATCCAAAAAGGCATACAAATAAAAACTTGGCAGGCAGAAATTGAACAATGATTACCGCAAAGAGCAGTCAGGTTGTATTTTATTTATTTATTTATTTATTTATAAAATGTTTTTTTTCTGCCCATCTTACTTCTGAATTTGAAAGTTTAAACTAATTCATATTTCTCCCCTTTCTTGTTTTGTTCTTCCCACTACTATTATTTTTTTCCCCTATGTTCTTTAAAAAAAAATGTTGATGCATTGCAAATCAAATGGGCTTCGTAGTTCTCTTTAGAAAGGAGAAATGTCAAAAATAGCTTATTTTATAGGATTATATTTAAAAGAAGGAATTATTTTAAAGCTTTGTAATGGGCTTAATATAGAAACCTTCATTCATTCCACTCCCTTGCTTTTTATAGAATTTGGTTGGCTTAACAAAATACATTTCCTATGTTCACATATTATGCTGGGAGCATATACTCCCCCACAAATAAAAGACATTATGGTTTAATGATGACCTGATTTAGAAAAGAAGACCTTGAATGGTGGCCTTGAAGGACGAAGAGAAGACCTACTCCCAAGACAGCAATCAGATAAACAAAATTTGAACCAGGACCAAGAAAGTAATTTGCAAAAATGCCTCAGAGAGCCCTTCCCTCCAATTCTCATGTAGATAAAAGCAGGAGGAAGGCTGGCACATTCACACTTGCAGGATTCTGTTATTTTTTTAAAAAAAAACAACTGTTAGTTTTAATAGTAATTTTAATAAAATTACTTTTCTATCCTAATAAAAGCACAGTAGTTTTAGTTCTACTTGGTGCCTTTTTCTTAATCTGTGCCATCTATAAGGTTGACGTCTGATTCATGCAATATGCTAAGTTAAATGGCCAAAAATGGTGCGACAACAACAACAACTGGAAAAACATCTCATGCCCATGAACCAAGAATGTAAGGCAAATAATATGAGAATTAGTATTTAGTAAAGAAAGAATTAGTAAAGAAAGTACACAGTAATGGTAATTGAAAGAGAAAAGTACATCCTAAACATAGTAATAGAAGGAAAAGAAATATTTAGGAACAACATTTACAAGGTTTACTGAAGATGAACAACTAACTCCATTCCTACAATAAAAGGCAGTTCCGATTAGTATGAAGAAACATCTCATACAAAGCATATTAATATCCACCTAATGTTACCAGTGCCAAACATGGACACTTACAATGGAAGTTAATGAGATGTTTGAGGAAAGCTGCTAGAGTAACTAGAAGGTAATAGAATAAAGAATGAGATTATAAGGGAAAGAATTGGAATAAAACCAATATTCAAAGGCATAAAACTACATTCAAAAGCAGTAAATAAAGTGGCTTGCCCATCTGGAGAGAATGTCTGAGGATTCCGTACCATATAAAGCATATATAAAAAGAGAAGAAGGTCAAAGAGCATGAGACAGACCCAGAAGAAGATGGAAAGACAACACCAAAAACATGCTACAGCAGCATTAAATAACAATGGTTGAAGCCAGGAGAAGTGCAAGAACTAAAGTTCTGAATCTACCATTCAACACCCAAAGTGATAAAAGAGAAAATAAAAAATAAAAATGGTGGGAAGTTTGCTGAACTACAACCATCCCATCACCACTGTTTAGTCTAATTCAGGAGTGTCAAATTCAAGGCCCGCGGTCCGGCCCGGCCTATAATGTGGTTGGGTCTGGCCCATGGGCCATACTGGAAAATGTAAGGGGCCGGCCTGCATTGCTTCAGACCAGTCTACCCATGTTGCTTCAGCCCAGACTACTTACGTTGCTTCGGCCCAGTCTCCCCAATGCGAAGAGGAAACATCAGGCCAGCATGGCTTGGCCCAGTCTAACCATTGTGAAGAGGAAACATGCCAGCAGTTTGGGGAGTGGAGTCAAGCTGGCCATGCCCACCCAGTTGGCCACAACCACGCAGTCAGCCATGCCCCCTCCCCCTCCCCCCTGCGGTCAACCACAGCCCTGATGCGGCCATCAATGAAATTGAATTTGACACTCTTGGTCTAACTAGTTCTTCTACTAACAGCCACAGATGTCAGGTGAGATCATCAGGGAGGCAAATGTTGAAATCAATGTTGCATCAATGCAGTGATGCTGGTGAACTATATGGGTGATTTTTCTCTTTTCTCTTAGGATGTTCCAGTTAGAAAGAATGGGAAGCCTGGAGAAATACTTCTTTTTGAGCTGTTTCTTCTTCAAGGAACTTCTGGCAGAGTTGTGGGCTGGGGAGTTTTTCCTTTATGTAATAATAATTTGGAAATCGTGGATGGGAAGTTCAAGTGTCCTCTTCTCAGAGGTCATTATGATTCCAGAATTGATAGATTCCAAAAAATTGAAAAGTTGATTTCTTCTGATTTGGATCACTGGCTATGCAATCTTTATTTTCAGGTAGGTGCAATGTCTTCAGAATGATACATCTTAATTTAATATATCGTTCATGTTTTTTTTGCTAATGATTTACACTCTGTGTTAATCAAGCATTTTTACTTAAAGTTCAATCAGTCCATTTATTGTTTAGAAAGTGGATAATATGATATTGTCAGTGTCTAGTGATATCTAAAATATAGTCATCTTTATGATATTCTGGATTTATTATTCCACTACTTGCTCGTTATCCGTTTAACTTTTCATCATTTTTAAAAAAATTCTCCTTACTTCTTCCAAAAAACAACATAAACCAAAATAATAATAATGGTGGTACATTTGTGTTTAATTGCAGATTCTATTTCTACTTGTCTTACTATAATTTTATAGATAGATAGATAGATAGATAGATAGATAGATAGATAGATAGATAGAAAGATAGATAGATAGATAGATAGATAGATAGATAGATAGATAGATAGATAGATAGATAGATAGAAAGATAGATAGATAGATAGACCGATAGATAGATAGACAGATAGATAGATAGATAGATAGATAGACCGATAGATAGATAGACAGATAGATAGATAGATAGATAGATAGATAGATAGATAGATAGATAGATAGATAGATAGAAAGATAGATAGATAGATAGATAGATAGACCGATAGATAGATAGACAGATAGATAGATAGATAGATAGATAGATAGATAGATAGACCGATAGATAGATAGATAGATAGACCGATAGATAGATAGATAGATAGATAGATAGATAGATAGATAGATAGATAGATAGATAGATAGATAGATAGATAGAAAGATAGATAGATAGATAGATAGATAGATAGATAGATAGATAGATAGATAGATAGATAGATAGATAGATGAAGTAAAGCTTATATGAATGGTGGTAATGAAAAAAGAGATTGATATGCTGCCTTGGAACTAGATTTCTCTCTACCTTTATACAAAGGACTGGAATTCTATTCAGAAATTAAACTGTTAAAAATATGTATAAATTGGCTATATTTAACTATAAAGTAATGTTAAAAACTGTATGACTTAAAATTGACTTTCATATTTGAACTTCAAAGTCAGCTTAGAGGGTCCATTGAGGATTATGGCTGTGGGGAATAATTGAATCCTTGGATTCACAAATTGATAGACAGTTGTGTTTTTAAATTATTGCACTGCACACTGAGAGCACTTAGGACACAAATTACAGGAATTAAGAAATAGCTAATAACTGGTGGACCCATGTGGTGGGTGTTCCCAAAGAATCCCAGATTTACCCTTTTGATTGAACCTTTGAGAATATTAGCAGAATAATTTTGCATATGGCTGACCTATTCATATAAAAATGTTTTCTCTTATCAGATAATTAAACTTCCATGGTATTCAAATGAAGAGTATAAATATGAAGTGGGCCTTCAGCCGTGTTCAAAAATTCTTCAATATTCAAGTACTGCTGAGAAGGATGGGATTTCAAAGGAAATCATAGGTGGGTTGTAAAATGACATACTAAAAAAGTTCCTGTCTACTATGATACTGTTTAACATGTTCTTTGTTTACATTCATTAAATTTAAAAAATCATTCAGCATCTTATTGTATCGTCATCTTCCCAGCCTTGTTCTACCTATATGCCACAGTTATGAGTGTTATTATCTTAACACATCTGGAAGAATCCAATTAAGGAAGCAATTTGTTGTTGTTTTAATCATTTATGGAAGCGATAAACCTTTTGAAATCTAAAGTCTTGCTGATAAGAGCAAGGAAAACCTATCACTCTCTTATCTGGGGAGAGAAATTGTCTATATCAATGCTAGAGGTAGCACAAGTTATATCCAGGGTTCAGATTCTACCGTTTCAGCCCAGTCTACCTATGTCGCTTCACCCAGTCTACCAATTGCTACCGGGTGAACCGGTCATTCTGGTGCTCACTTGGCCCTACCCACACACCCCTGCCCTATGCTGTCCTTTATTTCTGTCTTTTGAAGCTCAGCTGAGTCACGCAGCACAGCAGATTGCCATTCCTCAGCTGTTTACTCACTGGGGCTGCTGTAGAAAGTTAGCATTAGAAGCACGTGTGCACCCACACTCACTGAACCAGTTGTTACAGTGGTTGAATCCCACCCCTAGTTATTTCTTATGTTAAATGTTTGTCTAGCTCAGGGGTCTCCAACCTTGGGCCCTGGAAGCCTGGTGGACTTCAACTCCCAGAATTCCACAGCCAGCTGGCTGTGGAACTCTGGGAATTGAAGTCCGCCAGGCTTCCAGGAGCCAAGGTTGGAGACCCCTGGTCTAGCTGATGGGTTTGGACCTAACAAATCCAAAGTATTTTCTCAGTACATCCTTGACACTGGGAAAAAAAATCTGACCTCTGAAACTCCAAGGAGCAGAGAGGAGTTTTGATATTAGATTTATCCTCTCAGATGTCGCCACAAAATTTAAAATGTCTTAAGGATCCTGAAATGCCATTCCAACCTCACAGGGGAAACTTAAAAGCATATTAAGAATTTTGTGATGCCTTTACAAGATCTATAACCTTACAACTGATACATCATTCTAAATTACCAAACAATGCCAAACAATGTATTAGGAACAGTGCCAAACAATGTATTAGGAACCAGAAAAGAAACAGGGCAGTATATGTCCCACTCTTCACTCTTTGTAAACTTAATCTAATAGATGGATTGTTGTAAACACTGATTTGAATATGATATCTCCTTGGGAATAGATAGATAGATAGATAGATATAGATATAGATATAGATATAGATATAGATATAGATATAGATATAGATATAGATATAGATATAGATATAGATATAGATATAGATATAGATATAGATATAGATATAGATATAGATATAGATATAGATACAGATACAGATACAGATACAGATACATATATACATGCATATATGCATACATACATACATACGTTTTCTTAAGTTTTCACAGGTATTTATATGTATGGTATTCAGCTTTGTTCAGGTATTTTCCCACATCACTATAGTTGTGCTTTTAAAGTTATAGAGATGTTTTGGCAGAATCTCATCTGCCATCATCAGGCTTGTGTATCCAAGACGAACGCAATACACAAGCCTGATGATGGCAGATGAGATTCTGCCAAAACATCGCTACAATTTTAAAAGCACAACTATAATGACGTGGGAAAATACCCGAACAAAACTGAATACCATATGTGTGTGTATGTGTGTGTTTGTGTACCATATTAATAGACAGGGGCAGATCCAAAGAATCATAAGTGAGTTATGCACTGTTAAATGAATATGCTCATTTCCCGTGTTTTTTTTAAAAATAAACCTACTGGATATACAGTTGAATAATTGAAACTCTACTTCCCCCAATCTTTCCCAATATCCCTAAGAATAATTCTCTGTATCATTTGTATTTATTTATTTACTTAGAGCTTTTTAAAAAGATATTATTAGCTGTTAATATCCCCTGTGGGTTTGTTTTCTAATATATATCAGTTCAATGCTACAGTATGCTGTTTCTGCTAGTGATATGTTGCTAAGAGATTTAATAATGGGCAAACAAACACAACATGTGGCAATCCATTTCAAATTAAAAGTTTATTAAACGTTAGCTTGATGACTTTCTGGCTATTTACAATTAAAGGAGCAAACCTTAGGGAACTAGAAAACACGTGGTAAACCTTACAGCTTTTTCTTTCCAACAGAACAAATACATTTATGATCTGCAGCAAACTGATAGGTTGCAGGAATACTCTATTTATTTGGTTGGGACACAACATAAAATTGTGCTAAAGTGACGCTAATGTTGAAATGCAAGCTAGAAAATAGCCAAACCTAAATGACAATGAAGTCTGCGCCTTAAGAAGACTCATTGAAACACTCTAATAATGAGAAACTAATCATTATATGGGATTTTACAAACTGTAGCTTGTCTTGAAAACACAGTTTTAATTCTAAGTTACATTCAACCTTGGCAACTTTTAAGATGTGTGGACTTCAAGGCCAGAATTCTCCAGCCAGAATGAGTGACGATCTAGGGTTTCTGATTGGAAGACAAACTCTATCTCCCATTTTCCAAGGTCATTAATATTCAATATAGTCATTAATTCCAGGGTATGGAATCTGTGAACTCCAGATAATGCTGAATGACATCACCCATAGTGTCAGTCTAGTTGTATATTGTCCTTCATTTGATTAATATTGTCCAATATTGAAAATATTTGAAGAATGGTATGATTGCAAGAGATGATAATGGAAGGTTGAAACACTAAAAGAGAGATGTGCAAATCATACTACTGTGGGAGCTGAAATGAAAGAAGATGTAGAAGAGGTTATTAAAAATCTATAAAAGGAAAGTGGAAAAAATGTCAGTTATTATAAAGGCAAGTTAATATCCGCCAACATCCCTAATGAATTTATATCTGACAGCAAAAGTGGTAGATAGCTTTGTTTTCTTGGGTTGAAGATTCAAATGGACAGAAAAGTAAAGGGAAGATTGATCGTTCAAAAAACAGTACCCCAAAGTTCAGAATAGTTAAGGCAATAGTTTTTTCTATTGGTCAAGTATGACTCTGAAATCTAGATTTTGAGAAAGAACAACAGAACAAAGATAATTTACAGAGTACAAGGTACTATTGGTACCATCTACTGGAAGAAGTCCTGCTGTATTGACTTCTGATAAGAACTAATTCCAGTAGTAAGCAACACTCAAGCAGAGTAATCAAGGAGAGACTTTTTAGGCATAAGGTTCTACTAGATGATGTTGGGCTAGAAAAAAAATGACTGTGCTTGGCAAAAATGGGGAAAAGAAAACTGGAGGAAAGAGGTAGATGGACAGGAGGAAAAAGATCACTGAAATGTGACAACTTTAAATTACAGATTTATATTCATATAGCGAATAAGAGTTCAATCCCCATTTGATGGCCCTTTTAACAGCCAGATCAGGCTATTATACCAGTTCAGAGTTTTCCAAGTGTTCACTTTTCATACTGTTTTTCAGTATGATGGGAAAAGGTAGTCTGAATTGCCTGCTATGAATTGCTGCTTGAACTTGGTTTAAATTTCTATATGAAGAAACATGTATGCTCTACTGATCTACATTGTCTATTTCCAGAACATTACACTACACTAATGCTATAAAGCGTTACACTACACTAATTACACTACACTAATGCTATATCACGAGCACTGCTGATGATTGTGTGATGAAAAACAAGGCATTTTATCTGCTCATTGGCCAGCTAGTAACTAAATAATAAGAACTTTACCCATATTTCATTTTTTAATCCTTTGAAATAAAATCCTACAGCAAGGTCTCTTTCATAACACTGAATGCACATGATCTCCTAAAACCAGCTTGTTTTCTGTTTAATACCAGTTATCCTATTTAAAGACAAATCCAATCTATTATCCATGTAAAAACAACAGTCCTATTAAGGTAGCAGTTTTTATAAAACATAGCTCTTATCAAGATGCTATGAATTCTGAAGGAAATCTTTCTGCTTAGAGGCATCAAAGCCTTCAAACCTGGTCCTAGAGCAGATGTTTTGTTGTAAAAGACATCAGCAGCTCACCCATGCTCCCATGAGTTTCCATGAGCTCTGATTGGGGGAATTTACTTCAGAAAAGTAATGTCATATGTTTCAGTGGGAGGTGGGGAGGAGTGACATTTGAACAATCCATTTGACATGTGCTTTGAAGTCCTGGGATCTTTTGAGTTCAAATTTAGGTTCCATTTGGTAGTATGATCTATTTATTGGGACATAAATCACATAACTGTCAGATGCATCACTACCTGGTTCCTTCCTGTTGAAATCTAAAACTATTTTATGCAATTAAATTGTAAGTAGGCACTAACAGTTTTTTTAAAAAGAGAATCAGAAGAAAGTCAACAGGCTAGTTTAATGTCATTTGTCAGACTGTAGTAATCCACAAACTCATTTTCTTTAATAAATTAGCAGAGACATGAACAGGTCAATACAACATTAATGAAATGTACCTCATTATGGTGGATGTGACATGTTTATATAGACAACTTCTCTGCTGTAAGAACTTTTCAGAGGGAGGTAAATGAAGAAAATAGGACATCTTTTGATACATTGTGCACATAGGAGTAGAGGCAGGGTCACTGTGTTAGAGATATGGGGATGGTTTCCATGGTATGATGCCAGAATTACTTCAGGAGGGCACATTTGAGGCAAATCAAGACCTTCATTTATGTGCTTTATGGGCTAATACTTTGGTTCTGGGCATTGTTCATTTGAATTGCACTCAGATATGGATCCTTCTAGAATGCAGTAAGCAATTTGTAGCCCTAAAAACACTGTAACCATCATGTAATGTTTTGGAAACAATCCAGTTTCCAAATAGGAGTGATGGATCCCTTTCTATATAAATTCCTCAGGAAAAAATAAGGTATCATAGGGAAAAAGAGAAGGGAAAGATAGGGTTGGGGGAAGAATACAAATAAGAACAATTAAAAAGAGTGTTAAAAGAAAGGGCATAGGTGACCTAAGCAGATTTTGATTCTGGGCCAGCCTACTGCCTACTGAAGTCCTTTCACCACTGTCATACAATATGGCTCTCTAGAATCTGATTGAAGTCTTTAGACTTCCCAGGCCTGTGGTAGAAAGAATGGCAATATTACTAACCTATTACCTTTACTACTCCACCTTTGTCTCAAGACCTACAGTTGACTCACTGTAAAGCAGTTGACTTGGGATGCTTTCTTTGCCTGGAATCTCATGAGCAATTTGGACATCAGTATGTCTGCTATTTGGGATTGGGAAGAGCAGAGAAATCTTCTATAATAATGATTCTATAATCATTACTAGAATCTCTACAATGAATATGTTTCTCTGTATATCCATATGCCTCTTCCATGCATTTTACTGAATATCTAAATATGTTTCATTGTTTAATTTATCACATAGTGGATCCTAAATAACAAGAGAGGACATGTTAACATTAAACAGAAAGACATCAAACAAAAATAATAAACATGCCGTGTGATCCTGGTTTATTTGTTGTTCTCCCATGCAACTCAAACCCAAGATCATGCTTTGTAAATATCTAATGCAATTCTAGTCCCATTGCGACAGAAAAAGAGTATTTAATGAACTTTCATTGGATATATAGAAGATAAATATCAGCCTCAATTCAGGTAGACATTCCCATTCTTCAATCTGTTGGTCTCCTGATGTCAAAGGTCTCTGGAAGACATCCATTTGCAGAATTGCTTCCCATTTGGCTTCAGTAAGTAATGTTCAGATCTGCTGGACAAAAGGTTAAAAAAAGAGGCTTTAAACAACTCTGCAAGTTGTTAATGGGAAACGTATTTCGACAGAACCGTTTTGCAGCGACCTGGCCCATCCCAAAGTGATGCCGGCTGACAATACTTTGCTGTTCCCAGAGCATAGAAACATGTGGAAGGAATTGTTCTTTCACATTTCACAGGTTGTCATTTCCTTCACAGGGCAACCTCTGACCCCTCGGAGAGATTCTGACACTCATAAGGGAAGTATTCCCAGTGCTGAAAAGGACGTGAGGAAGCGGTTTAACACGGTGAGAGGTGGGAAATGGTGCATATTAGAACAAATTAAGAGGAAAATAACAAATGCCCTCATGGATAATTTCCAGCAGGCCAGAACTTTCAATATGGTGGATAATTTGCTAACGTTTTGGAACTAGAATGATTCTGCATATTTCTTTAACATATGAAAACAGTAACAGCAACAACAATTTCACACATTTGGTAGGTCAGGGAGAAGCTGAAATTATATGTGGTGACATATGCAAACAAAACAGACAGACAGTGACAAAGATTAAAAATGAATTATATTAGGAAAAGTTGATGTACAGAAAAAATATGTATGCATTAAAAGAAACACACAAAAGGTATATATTAATTATATTAACTGTCATAATATCTAAGCTGGAATCGTGGCAGTGTAAGATTTCAGACGTGTATAGCTTCATCAGGAGACAATAAGGATGAAGCTATGGATATTCAAAATAATTTTCTCTAAATTGTTCTATGATGTATAGTCTCTTTCTAGTAATCAGTAATGTCACTGAACAAATGCAGCAGTTTAATTCTTACAAGGCTTTATAAATTCCCATGTGCTTCTTTTTAAAGTCACTGTTTAAAACTCCTAGTAGTCCTTGTTTAGTGACTGCTACTTTAGCAAGTTACAACAGTGATGAAAAAGCAACTTTGCCACCAATGCTTGCATTTAGGATCTTCACAAGTATGTAAAGTAAAGAAAACCTAAAGTAAGATCATAATAACAGTTGTGATTTCACTTAGTGACTATTTCAATTAACAACTGAGCTGTTTGTCCCAATTGTGGTTACTAAATGAGGACTACTTATATACAAAACTACTGCTTAAGAATAGATTTAGGAAAGATGTAAAGAAAAGAAGAAGAAACAACTTATGTTTGCTGAATTTCTATACTCAGCAAAAACAAGCCAAACCAAAATTGATGAGAAAATGAGAAACACAGCAGCATAGTTGGCAACACAGTGCAAGCCATCTTTAACATCTGGCAGGTGATATGAAATAGGTGGCATTTATATACTACAATAAACCAATCTACATGGCTGGTAAAGTATGGTTTGCAAGCTGGAATTGTGGGTGCTGATTTGTGGTGATGTGTATTTAGGGCTAAAAGAAAATGATGCATTTGGTATCACCTGGAAAGATCTTAGGAGAGTTGACATTTATAGCTGACTTATGAAGCAAACGCTGTGAGAATACAGCAGGCTTTCCTTATATCACTTCCCATTTTATACAATTTCAATAGAGGTATGGCTTCTGGCACGGAACATGCTTCTTTGTATCTGCTATATATATGATGTAAACGTAATTACCTGAAAAAAAAAAAAACCCCAGAGGCTTCTCCCATCAATAAATCCTTAGAGGCAGTGTTTCAAAAGGATCACTGACATTTGTTAAAATAAAATAATATGTGCCCTTCTCTCTTCATAGCTAGAAAACTTGCACATGGGTTTAAACAGATATGATTTTTATGCTGCAAATATTCTGCAAACCTACTGCAGTATGGCAAGACAATAGGATATGTATCGTCTAATTTGCAAAAATAAATAAACAAATTCACAGGCTTGTTAGTCTTCATTTCATTTCAGTTGTTTAGTCCTGCTCCCAGGACGTCTTTACTAATAAGATTTAATATGGTGCTTATTGTTAAGTTTGAGCATGGGCGAGAAAGAATGGAGACAAGTTTCTGAACGGTGAACTTCAGCTCTTTATTTACATCGTGACTTGCTTCATTTAACAGCAGTAAAACCCGCCTTATGTAGGCAAACCTTGTAACGTTTAACCAATAACAAGCTAGGAATGCTAGCTTTTATAACCAATAAGAACTCTCTGTTAAGGGCCAATCGGATTCCCCGGAACGGGCCAATCCGGTCCGGCCGCTTAACAGCCAATCAGAAGTGCAGGGCCAGAACCCTGCACTTACTCCAAGCTCACACTTTATTAATCATATTGCATACACAACACTTATCTTTCATTGTACACATTTCACTGTCTTTTTACATCAGGTCTCTGTCTCTCTCTCCCTCTCCCTCCCATTCTACCCCCTCTCCTAGTTTTACTTGTAATTTGTAGTAGAGTCATAGGAAAAGTTAGGCAGGAAGGGGAGAGCTATGCAGTATATGATTTTCCCCCTCAAAACAACAACTAGCCTTATATTAGTTTATTTGAATTCAAGCAAAAAAAGAAAATGGCTGCACTAACCTCATAAAGAAGATCTAGTCATGTATTTTTCAAACTTGGTAACTACAAGATGTGCGGACTTCAATTGCCATTATTCATCAGTATGCTGCCTGGGGAATTGTTGGAGTTGAAGTTCTTCTATACTGACGTTGAGTAAAGGTGTTTCTGTTCAAGTATATGAGTGTACAGAAGGCTAACTAATGCTTTAATTTTGGTGGGATGAGTTCAATTCCAACATACTTTCTTCTGTAGGTGAGCAATCTGCATAGAAAGAAGAATTCAGGAAAGGCGAACTGCTTGAATGCGGTAAAAAAAAAAGTGTCCAGAAATATTAGATCAGGGATCACCAACCTTTTGGACCTCGGGGACCACCAAACTCATAATTTTAAATCCCACAGACCAGAGATCCTGGGAAAATCCCCCCAAAAGTCGGCAGGATAATTCCCCACCCTGTTTTCCTACCAATTAACCATTCTTTATTTGAGATCACAGGATACTGTCTCCAGCTCTGTTCTTGGGGGGAGGGAGGGAGAGACTTTTGGCTTCAGGCAAGGAAAGTAGCAGAAGTCTCTTTGTCTCCCCCAAACTCCACCAGAAATGAATCTTTGCTAGTGCAGCCTCTTGGAACAGGATGCCTTGCCCCAAAGACTCATTTTTGATGGAGTTTGGGGGAGAGAAAGAAAGACTTTTGGTGATTTCCTTGCGTGCAGCCAAATGCAGCCAAAGAAAGAAGCAGAAAGAAGTAGCCCAGTGGCCAGGTGAGGCACATGGGGCGAGTAGGTCAAGTCCCTCTCAGCCCTTTCCCCCTTCCCCTCGCTACCTCATGTTGTTCGCAATGCAAATGATGCAAGCCTTGTGTTCCTGTGGGCCATGTGGGCAGCACAGCCTTATGTTCCCACACAGCCTGGATTAATTGTTTTGGGGGTGACATTTCTCTGTGGACCACCAAAATTTTCTCATGGACCAACAGTGGTCCCCAGCCCACTGGTTGGTGACCACTGTGTTAGACCATATTTTTAATATAAGTCCCTCTTCAGAGTTTCAATATTTCAAACTAAAATATTAAGAATAAACCAGTAATCTTTTTTCATAGTTTTTAAAAACACCTTTAATGAAAAACTAACATCGTGTTGTCTTTATATTCTATAAAGGTAGTTTAGAATAGAGAATTATTGGTTTGAATGTCTAAAGTAAGCTCCAAAGTTATCTTTATATGTCCCATGAATGATGTACTTGAAATTCTTTCTATTGTTTTTCTATTTTTGTTGCCTTTTTGTTAGTTGACTATAATAAAGATTTATATAGAGAATGCTGAAATTCAATGTGACAGCACTTGTATTGCATTTGTAATATTCTTAATTCAGTCCCTGGCATCTCCAGTTAAGAGCATCAGAGAGACACAATTTCCTTAAGCTATTAAAGACTTCCTGCCAGTCAAAGGAAACAAGATGTTTTATTGATAACATAGAATGGCTTGGAGGGCTCGAAGAATCAAAGCCCAAAGATAAAGAACATGCTTACTACCCACACCTAAGGACAGCTTCATTCAGACAAGCTGGCTATCAGTGGTCTGGACCAGAAAGCAGACAACTTATATAAAAATAGTTTTATGTAGTCTCCCATTAAGAGTTGACTTGCATTCTTATGATTTTAAATGAACTTCAAATGATGTCCTTCCTCCAGATTAATACAATGGGAGAATGAAAGCCTGGAGACCAAAACATATGAGGAACAGTTGCAGAAATTGGGTATGGCTAGTCTAGAGAAAAGAAGGACTCGGGGCAATATTTCTATATTTGAGAGGCTGTCACAAAGAAGAAAGAATCAATCAACTTATTTTTCAAACTACCAGAGGACAGGAAAGAAACAATGGATGGAAACTAATCAAGGAGAGAAGCAACCTGGAATTAAGAAGAAACTTTCTAGCAGTGAGGACAATTAACCAGTGGAACAACTTGCCTTCAGAAGTTGTGGGTCACTGGAGGTTTTTAAGAAGAGACTGGAAAGCCATACGTCTGAAATGGTCTCCTGTGTGAGCAGGGGGTTGGACTAGAAGACCGCCAAGTTCCCTTCCATTTCTATTCTGATTCAATTGAATTGAAAGAATGTCCTTTTATAGCATCCATCACCTATGCAGGAATAGTAGTAAACCTATTATAAGGGTTCAACTTGAAGACTGTTTGACCCAAATGATTTTCTAAAGGTTCTTGGAAATCTCACTCACTGGATAGGTATCTCCCTAATTTCAATGTAACTATATCAATGGGTGGCATTGGCTCATGGCCTAGGTAGTGGATGCCATTACCCCCAGACATCTTTTCTGTAAGCAGGTAAATTAGCTCTATATGTGCTGAAAATCTGATAGGCACTGAAGTATCAGGAAGTCAGAATAACAGAAGACTTGTGACAAATAGGAAAGAAATGATGAAGGATTTATTTCCTTAACTCAGAGCTAGGTAATTCACAGAATAGATAGGGGATGATCTCATAGATGGCTACAGGGAAACAAGTGGTTATAGATAATGACATGTGCATGATGACATCATACAAATACAATAGTTTAAATACATGGGGACACAAATTCATAATTTTAGGATATGTGCAATGATGTCACTGTACACATGTTGTTATTTTGGTGGCATTGCAGTTTGCTATGGATGGCTCTGGATTTCTTAATAGGTTACTATGATCAGTCTACAACTTTATTAATAAATTCTCCAATTTCAATTTCCAACATAGTTGGAAGTTGAAACAGGAGCAATATCCATATATTTGCCTTCAGCTCCACATTGTCAAGCTAAAGTGAATAAACAGAGAACAGAAATAGGCAGGCTGCTTGTCAAGATGAAACCTATGAATTGTTGGCTGTGCTTATGATAAGTTTAAGACTACAGAGTGGAAAGAGTTGACTTCACTGCACCACAAATGCAGAATGAAAATTATATTAGCCAAAGAGGGCTTTTCCAGTGACTGTATTCTGATTCTTCATTTTGATTCTGTAACTCCCTTCCAAGCTTTCTCATCAATAATCTGTCAGGACTGTAATAGAAGCTGATGACATAAGCTAGGAGGCAAACTTTTTTTTGCCATATGGAAATAGAGACCTCAGTAGAGATTCAGAAATTTATCCAGATTCCCTATTTGAAACTTAAATTCCTATCTAAGAGTATCTGGCATGTTTCCTTGAAATGTGCTGAACTGCTAATCTCCTTGGATGAGGACATATTGGAATTATAACTGAATACATCTGAAGAGCATCAAATTGAGGGAAATAGGATAAAACCAGATGACAACTTGGAGTCCTCACAGGGTGATATAATAGATTTAAAAATCAGTTATGGAATCTCGTGTTTCCATTGGGTAGGGTTGTAGCAACAGAAATATCCTTCATGTAGAAAAAAACATTAAACCCCCCAGTTGTATCATTTGTTAACTCAATGGGGTGTTTGTTTTGTGATACAGGCAACAAATCTTCAGCATGAGAAGTTTGAGAATGATAGAAGGAATAGGGATAATCTTTTGGGGGCTCTCTTCTAAAACTGTTATAGTAAAATGGTCAACAGAAACAACTATGTTAGAATACAGTATATAATTGTCTGCAGACTTGTGTCAGTAAGACTTTCATTTTAATTACAATTTCTGGTGCAGCTGTTCTAACTCATCTTCCATCATCTCATAGTTGATAGGGCATCTAATTAGCACTTTATAGCATATTGTGGTCAATTATAAAATGCTATAAAAAGTGTTTAGCAAAGGCAAACTACTGTATGCCTTTCACATTGTTTTATTTAAAGGAAATTTTACACGGCATTTTACAACACAAGTTTTCTTTCTACTACCTATGGAAACCCCCTATGATTATTACTTTTTTAATTAAAAAAAATAGTCTGAAGATGTTAGATATCTTTCTGAGTGCTGACCCCATTAAGATCTTCTTGAAATAATAGATTGGTTTAATTCCTCAAGCCAAAGAGAACTGGTAGCATCTTAAGTACTTTCCATATTTCTTGCATTGATGTGCCTATATAGAAAGTACAAAAAGAAAACAATCCAAAAAAAGAAGTTTTAAATGTACCAAGCTAAGGTTTACTTAATTAGAACCTTGAGGCAATAAAAGGAACATTTTAAAATTCTGTGAATCTTAATATGCTAAATAATGCAAAGCTTCAACTCTTCAAGCATAAGACACACATCTGGCCGCTTAACATTTAAATTACAGTGGGGGCGGGGAATCCCTTCTAATTCTGTGGTAAATGTCTTGAAGAAAAGGATGGCAAATGTAGCACAACCAAATTTAATTTCATTTTAGGTTTTCAACATGTTTAATTGCGCAGCATTTTGCCAGCCTCCCCTTCTCTTATTTATGACACATTTTCTTTTTTCCTTCTGTATTTTTATTGATCTTTAATTTAAGCAACTCCTCACTGTTTATGGCTGTTGAAGAATTACATTGCATTCTACTAGGAAATCTATCTAGAGTTAAAAGTAATGAGCTCAGTGATACAGAAAATAAAGGAAAGAATACAAGCTTTAAAAAAAAGGGCCTCCACAAATTAAAGTCACCCAACTCACAAGAAAATGATTAAACAATGCTATCACATTTATTTTCATTTCAGTTTTTCACTTGGATGCTTTTGTCCTTCTTACCCTTTCATTTCCATCAGAGTATTATGTGCTATACAGCTTCCTATAGGCAAGAGCACACTGGCAAAAATACATAGATGCCTTCATATATAGTTGGAAAAGCAGCCAGTGATACTTGTGTGGCTTGAGTTGCAATAACAACTACAGGGTCAAGGATGACATGGAAAATTTCCTTCTTTCAGAAGACAGGAACTTGGTTTGTTGAAGTGTTTTTTCTCCTCTGAAATTAAGAAAACAGATCTCTGTGAAACTTATTGTAATGGGCACAAATACAAAAACAACATCAACATGTCAATTTACATCATTTGAGTAATGATAACATTTGTAGCATATATTAACAAAATATTAGTTGCTACAATTAATCCTTCCCTGGGCATAGAATACTGCTTAGTCCAAAATTATTTTCCTCTCCTCAAATCTTCATTTTTTATTAATTTATTATGTATCATCAATTCAATGTCAGCTCTTAAAGACCATGTAGCTAGATGTTTTTATTTTCCTATGGTAATCTCTCCCCAACTTGATCATTCAGCTCTTCCCACAATGGATCCATCACTGCTGTAATTAAGAGTCGCCTTGTGGTGAGAGGGATGACAAATACATTTAATAAATAAATAAATAAAATTAAGACCTTCCTTCTTAACTGCTGGTCATCTTATTTTCTTTCCTCTAATTAGTCCTGGCATCATAAATCTCTCAAGTGAGTTAGGCCTTTGAATAATGTGTCCAAAATATGATAATTTATTTAAAGGTCCTTTGTGCCTCAAGTAAGATATGTTGCTTTGTTCACAGACCTATTGTTTTCTTCTGATGTTCTCAGAAATCATGTTTAACACCCACGTTTGAAAGGATTAATACTGTTTTTTACCCTGCTTCTTCAAAGTTCAAGTTGCTTTCATTGTGTGTCACAAGGATTATCATTGTCTGCAAGATTCTGATCTTTTGTAGACACATCTTGGCATCTGAATTATCTTTTTCAAGGACTTCATTGAGAATGTTCCATGGGTAGAAGATTTTCATTTTCAGTATCAGAGTAGTATCATCAGCATAGTTATCAGTCATTCATGTTTCCCCTTCCAATTTTAAAACCAGATTCTTCTTCTTCTTCCGATTCATCTTCCCTCAATAAATAATCTGCATATCGATTGAATAAATAAGGGGAAAGTATATAGCCTTCTGTCATTGCTTTGCCAACCTGGAACCAATCCATTTTGTTCTGTTTGGATTGTAGCTTCCTAACCTGTATCTAATTCTTGCATGAGGAAAATGAAATGTTCTGAAATTCCTATTTTTCTAAAGATGTGTAACACAATCAACGGCCATTTAGCACCTACTGACTTAAAAAAAAACATTTGTCTATACCACCTCTGACTGGCCCCGAGTCCCAGCTGATCGGCTGGGTCTTCTTTTGTTGCCCTGCAGAAGTTAGTGGGGTGGGGAGGGATTGAGATTTTGTAGTAACCTTTCCCTGGAGTGGAGTGGAAATGGGGATTTTGTAGTATTCTTCCCTTGCCATGCCCACCAAGCCACACCCAGAGAAAAAATTGAACCCCACCACTGCCTAAGCATTGTTTTGCTAGCAGTTAAAATTAAGAATATTATGCAATAGTTTTCACTATTAAGACATTATTAAGTCTACATCCTTTAGTATTGATCTTTGGTCTTTTGCAATCTATTGGTCACTCTCCAGATTTGCTGGTATATCTTGATCATAACTAATTCTTTCTTGTGTGTGTGTGTGTGTGGGGGGTGTATGTATCCTTCTGTACTAGATGTGTATAAAATTAAATTGTATTCTCTTGGAAGTTGACATGTCTACCTACAAACTTCAGCATACTTTCCATTTTTGTTTGACCTTCTTGAAATCAGGTACTATCTGTTCATTGTTTTTCTTTTGTGTCATTCCAAATTTGGAATCCTTCTTTTGAGTTTGGAAATCTCTTGCAAGGCTTTACTTTAAAAAAAAAAAAAAGAGTGTTTTCATCTGCCATATTATTGTAAATGTTGTAGTATTTACTACTTGTCTCTTCTAACAGCTGTCTAAAATAATACGTTAAGATCCTTTATGAATTTTTTGTCTTTCTTGGGTTTGGATTTTATTCTCTTCGAAGTAATTTCCACTGTTAGTTTTGACATCCAGTTTGCTTTCTTGTGTTTCTTCATGTTTGGCAGTCTCTTTTCACATTCATATTTAACAACTTATTTAAGTTTAGTCCACAAGTCCTCTGACTTTCAAACAATGAGGTTCAAAGCAATTTCTCATGTACTCCTTAAAATTGGAAGTCTATGCTCAAGATTACATCCTGGGAAACAGTTGGTTCCCCCCCACAATTTTGCTTTAACATGACTTGGAATTTGCATATCTACAGCTTGTGATTCCACAATCTATGTCTTTGCTGTTATATATGAGGTTGGTAGATTAATAGATAGAAAAAATATACTTGCATATTGACAATTATTCATTTTTTGTGTAATGATAGTCTTGGCTAATTCTTTAACCTATGCCCTCCTTCCCATAGCAAGTCAATCATAATATTAAGATTATAGCTATAAAATCTGTCCCTTCAGCCTCAAATTTATCCTGAATCTTACCTGACAAAGGCTTAAAATATATTTTATTCTGACAATGCCATTATTCTACTAACACATTCATATTATGAATATTAAATTAAATTACATTAATCATTAAAATATTACTACATCTGTGGAAAAACATAATTTATAGTGTTTTTCTTTTTAACATTGGATTATTTCTATCAACATTAGTTAAACAGTGGTAGAGAGGCAATATATTAAATAATAGATTAATAGCCTGATGCATGCCTCCAAGAATAAAATTCCATAACCTTCTGTCCAGGCCCACTGAGCCATTTTTTGTGTGGTGCCAAGAAAAAATAGCAATGTTTCTGCGCTGTTTTCTCTTTTAAGGAAAACAATGAGAAACGGAGAGGGGGCATAACTCTTTCGGGGGGATTGTTGCCAGGATCGGCAAGTCCATGCCTTCCTGGCAACAGTGCCGAAGTGATTGCCACTGCCTTGTGGAATGTTTTATAAAGCCTTATCAAGATTGGGTGTTAAGTGATTGAAGATAAACCTAGAAGTTTTTTTTTTTAATTCAGTGATTTTTTTTTTCATTCCTCTAAATAGTTTTAGTTTAGATATGTAAAGGACTGAAGTGCAATTGATTTCAACGAAATGTAATTTTGCTTAATTTTGGCTGAGCCAAATCCATTACTTAGAACAAGCAAGCAAATGAAAGCAAAAACGCCATTGTTGGAAGAAAAGTCTTCGTAGGATACATTTAGAGGAAGAATAATTTTCAGAGCCATCCAGGGGACTCCCGTGTCTCAGCCTAATGGCTGCTATTTCTGCTCTTCTGATGTTTTGTTTGCATGAAGAGCAAAGCTGTGACATCTTTTTTGATGCTGATCAGAGCACTGCATGGCACGCAATTAAGTTATGAATGTATTGTTATTAAAGGGCACAAAATGTTTCTGCCCATGTAGTCCCTGCGAGAAAGAAGATGGTTCCTGTAGCCACACCCTCCTGACTTGAACGTGTTAAGTCCGCGTGGAAGGAAGCCAGGAGTCGGTGACTTTGTATCAAGCTCTTTATTGCAGTCAGGAACCGAACTGGCTCTTAGAAAAACTTTGCGGCTTTTTATTCCCAAGCTGTGGCGGCCGCGGCCAATGGCACCACTTTGAATCTCCCGCGATTCGAATCGACCAATCGCGGGAGATTCTCAGCGAGCCAATCGGCGCGGCTCGCCTAGCCAATCCGATCGCCCCGCGCTTTGGCCAATCCAAGTGCGGGGATCTCAAGAATTCAAATGAAGGTACAGAACACCCCTCCCCTCTTGGTTCAGTCCTACGTAGCGTAGTCCCGTAGGTAGGCGGGGCTCCGTCTTTGCCTACTGGACCTGCGCAGGTCAGTCCTAGGTTGGATCCCGGCCGGTTCGGTCGGGGTCACTGTTTCTCCTGCCTGGTCTGTCTGGCCGGGCCTCTCTCCGTAGCTCCCTCCTGGGCTACCTGGGTTGGTTGAGCTGCGGGTTTCGCCGCTCCCGCTCGGTCTTCCAGGGTTGGTTGAGCTGGCCTGGCTGTCTCTTCCTGGCAAGGTTTCGTGCTGGCTGCTTGCAGGTGAGTATGGCTGGTTTCTTTTTTCTGGGTTTTGGTTCCCGGGGTATCCCCTCCCCTCTTGGTTTGTATTGAGGGGGTTGGTTTTGTTTGGTTGCGTGTCGGTGGTGTCTTGTGTGGCCATCCTCGATCTTAACTGATCGATGTGGTGTTTCCACACTCGTCCGTCGGTTGTTTGTAGCTGGTACGAGTGTGGGCCTATTAGCTGTGTTATGATTGCTGGTACCCATAATGGGTCTCCGTTTAGGTTCTTCGCGTAGACGGCATCGCCTGGTGCGAAGGTTCGGTGTTTGCTGGTGGAGTCTGGGGGTTTCTCTGGGTTGTAAGTGGAGTGTAGTCTATCGAGTGGGGACCTTATTTTCCTCCCCATTAGCAGTTCTGCCGGGCTTTTATTTGTTGTGGTGTTTGGGGTTATGTGCTGTATGAAAAGTAATTTATTTATTTTATCCTGGATCTCCCCGTGGTCTATTTTCTGGATGGTTTGTTTTGTGAATTGAACCATCCGTTCCGCCCTACCATTTCCCGCCGGATGCGCCGGGGCTGTCAGTGCGTGTTGTATGCCCCTTTCCGCTAGGAATTTTTCGAATTCTAGCGAGGTGAATTGGGGCCCGTTGTCGGACACGAGGACGTCCGGGAGGCCGTGTGTTGCGAAGAGTTTGCAGAGTTCTTTGGTCACGGCTTCCATGGTGGTTGTTCTCATGTTGCTTACCTCCAGCCAGTTGGAGTAAGCGTCTACGGTTATTAAGAAAGTGTGTCCTTTTGTGGGCCCGGCGAAATCTATGTGGATTCTAGACCAAGGTCCCCTGGGGGTTTCCCACTCTAGGATGGGTGCTGTGGGTGGGCTTGGTCTAGTTTCCTAGCATTGTTGACACCTTGCTACCCAGACCTCGATCTGTTTGTCCATCCCTGGCCACCAAGCGTAACTTCTGGCCAGGGCTTTCGTTCTAATGATGCCCGGGTGCCCCTCGTGTAACAGTTCCAAAACCTTCCCTTGTAGTTTTTCCGGGATGACCACCCTATCCCCCCATAGTATACACCCTTTTAGTAACAAGAGTTCCGTTTGCCAGATCCAGAATGTCCTGAAGGTTTCATTGTTGTCCTTTTCCGGCCATCCTTTCTCTACCCAATGCAAAACCCGCGCCAGACATTTGTCTTTATTTGTTTCTCGGGCAATGTCTGACGCGGTTATGGGTTGGTTGGGTAGAGTCTCTATGCTGAGGGTGGTCATCGTGGGTGCTGGGTCAGTGTCTGGTTCGGGTAACGGTGAGCGGCTTAAGGCATCCGCATGGGAGATAGTCTTACCGGGTCGGTGTGTGAGCCCGTAGTTGTAGGCGGCCAGGAATTCGGACCACCTTGTCATTCGGGGAGACAGAATGTTCGGGGTGGCCCTGTTCCCTGTGAGTATTCCCAGCAGCGGTTTGTGGTCAGTGATGATGGTAAATGTCCGGCCGTAGAGGTACTCGTGAAACCTTTTTACTTTGGCGACGATAGCCAAAGCCTCTTTGTCCAGCTGGCTGTAGTTCCGCTCTGGTTTGGTGAGGGTCCTTGAAAAGAACGTGATGGGTGCTTCCTTTCCATCGGGGAGAGTGTGGCTGAGGACAGCACCGACGCCGAAGGGTGATGCATCGCATGTGATGGCTAGTGGTAGGGTCTCGTTGTACTGGATGAGGATGGCATCCGAAGTGAGCAGGTCCTTGGTTTTTCTGAAGGCGGCTTCCTCGCATTTCCCCCAAGTCCAGGTAGCCGCCTTGTCCAAAAGCCTATGCAAAGGCTCCGCCGCGGTCGCCTTTTGGGGCAGGAAGACATTATAAAAGTTAAGTAGCCCCAGAAACACCTGCAGTTCTGTTTTTGACCTGGGTGTGGGGGCTTCCATGATGGCTTTAATTTTTTTGTTGGTGGGGTGAATGCCGTGTCAGTCTAGGAGGGTTGTAAGACCCCTTGCTTGACGAGCTTGTCAATTTGCTCGTTGATTTTCGGTTTAAGTGCGAAAGGTACCCGCCTTGGTTTTAGGTGTTTCGGGGGAACGTTTGAGTCTAGGCTCAAGGATATAGGGGGCCCTCAGTACTTGCCTAGGGTGCCGTCGAACACTTCTTGGAAGTCCTGGGCCAGTTGCTGCTCCCAGTTGGCTTCGGCGATGTGGTCGATGCCCGTGACTGCGATGCCTAGCGGTGCGAACCATTGAAGTCCCAGCAGGCTAGGTTGGTCTCGATCGACGATGGTCAGGGGAAGTCTTTCGATGTGCCCCTTGTATGTCACTGTGAATTTTCCTGTTCCAACTACAGGGATGCAGTTTCCCTGGTAGTCTTTGAGGATTAGTCTCTGGTTTTCTAGTTCCCTCCTCTGGATGGTAGGCACCAAGCGTTTAATTTCTTGCCATGCTACTATTGAGAGGTTGGACCCGGAGTCCACCTCCATTTTACAGGGTTCGCCTTCGATGCCTACCTCCACGTAGACCTTTCTGGCGTCTGTGGTAGTTGCGTGGCCAATGGTGACCGTCTGATGTGTCTCTTCTCTCCGCCGGCTCTCGCTCCCTCGTTGGGCTCGTCCGTTCCGTTCCCAACGGTTGTCTGCCGGGCGGTCTCTGGTCCTGGGGTGTGGGCTCTCTCATTTCTGCTTGCTCGGGTCCCATCGTCTGGGGCTGTGGGTTTTCTTGAGGCAGCAGACGCGGGCTATGTGGCCTTTTTTGTCACAGTGCTGGCAAACGGAGTCGAAGAACCAGCATTCAGATCTGGGGTGGTCACCTCCGCGACTGGCACACGCGGTCCTCGACTTACAACTCTGCCGGCTGCGCTGGTCGCGGCCTGCCTGGAGACAGTGGATGTCTTCCTCCTCATTTGACGTGCCCGAGGTGGAGTGGAGTTCGCCCTGGTGGGTGGTAGTTTCAGGTTGGGCCTCGGTCGACCTTGCAGGGTTGTTGTTTGTGGTGCGGTCCCCGGCGTTCGGTCTCTGCATGCGGTCTGCTGATTGTTGGGTTGCTTTGGCTGCCACGGCTTCAGAGATGGTATCGGCGAGAGCGAAGTTGCCCTCAGCCATCAACCAACTTTGGAGAACGGGGTCCCAAAGGCTGAGCACGATTCGGTCCCGCAGGGCCTTGTTCATATTGGAGAACTAGCATAGTCCTCCCAGGCACCGCAGCTCTGCAACGAAATCACTGAAACTCTCGCCCGACCGCTGGTCCCGCCAATAAAATTCATGTCGTCGGATGAGAATGGGTACGGCTGGAGCGTAGTGTTTCCGGAGTAATGGCTCGAGGTCCGCCCAATCCATTGCGGTAACATCGGCAGGCTTGGCTAGCGCTTTTGCCATCTTAAACACTGCAGGCCCGCAGTGCGTTAGGAAGATGGCTCGTTTCTTCAGTCCCGTGGCATCCTTCAGATCGTTGCATTCGAGGAACATGTGGAATCTGTCCATGTAAGATTCCCAGTCCTCGCTGGCGGGGTTGAAGGGAGTTGGTGGCGCGATGCTGGCCATCTCGTCGGTTGACTGGCTTCCGTCGGACACGTGCTTCGGTTCAGGATAAGGATCCCACCCTCGTCGCCACTGTTAAGTCTGCGTGGAAGGAAGCCAGGAGTTGGTGACTTTGTATTAAGCTCTTTATTGCAGTCAGGAACCGAACTGGCTCTTAGAAAAACTTTGCGGTTTTTTATTTCCAAGCAAGCAGGCGGGGGAGGGGGGGGGAAGATCCATCCATTTTATGCTTATATTTTAGAAATATCATAATAACAGTATAACACCTAGAAATGCTGGTATGACAGAGTAACAACAGTGGCACATTGGAATAACTGTAAGAAATATCATTTGCCAAGCAAGACACGTGGGACCACACAATAGAAAAAGCAATAGAAAATGAAGAAGCTAAAATCTTTTGGGACTATAGAATTCAAACAGGCAGTCACCTGACACATGACAACCCAGACCTAAACAACTTTTGGTGAGAAAGAAAAAAAAGTCTGGATAGTGGATGTGGCATTCACTGGAGACAACAGACTAGAAGGGAAAGAACAGGAAGAAATGGCAAAATACAAAGACCTGCAAATTAAAGGTAGAATGATTGTGGCAAAAGAAAACAAAGGTAGTACCAATAGTAATAGGTGCCTTGGATGCAATCCAATCTCAAAGCATCTGTGGCAGCATTTGAACACCATTGGCACTGCAATGGTGCCAGTCAATTGCAAAAGCAACTTTACTACTAACAGCTTATATCCTGCAATGATATCTTTAGCACCATCAAAGAACAACATCTGCCTATCCCAGGTCTTTGGGAAGGACAAAACTCCAAATCTAGTCTAAATGACTGTGTGTGGCTGACTGTGTGATGTGGCTGACTGTGTGATGAACCATAATAATAATAATAATAATAATAATAATAATAATAATAATAATAATAATAATAATAATAATAATAATAATAATAATAATAATGTACACCTATGGAAGACATGTCCCAAAGATATTTTTTTTTCCAAGAGGCAATTGTACTTTTCTTTGAAGACATTTTGCTTGTCACCCAAGAAGATTTTTCAGCTCTGACTTCAGTTCCCCAAAATGAGAAGTGAAATGTCTTCAAAGCAAAAACAGAAAGTCCAGTTGCCTCTTGGAAGAAAAAAAAAAACACCTTTGGGATTTACAGATTACAGATTACAGAGTTGGAAGGGACCTTGTAATCATTTAGTCCAACACCCCACCCAAACAGGAGACCCTACACCATTTCTGACAAATTGCAGTCCAATCTCTTCTTGAAAGCCTTCAGTGATAAAGCTCCCACAACTTCCGAGGGTAAACTGTTTCATTGGTTGATTGTTCTCATTGTCATAAAATTTCTCCTTATTTCCAGGTTGAATCTCTCCTTGTTCAGTTTCCATCCATTATTCCTTGTCTGGCCTACAGGTGCTTTAGAAAATAGCTTGACTCCTTCCTCTCTGTGGCAGCCCCTCAAATATTGGAACACCTTTCTCTCCTGGTCCTTCTCTTCACTAGACTTACCCAGTTCCTGTAACCATTCTTCAGATGTTTTAGCCTCCAGTCCACTAATCATCTTTGTTGCTCTTCTCTGCATTTTTTGTAGAGTCTTAACATCTTTTTTTATAGTGTGGTGACCAAAGCTGGATGCAGTATTCTAGGTGTGGGACAACCATGACCTGGATGACTGAGAATTTCCATAGATATGTGGAAGACATGCTACATCAAATTTTATTCAAGTGACATATGCAAGAATGGCAGGGGTGGAATAATATTTATCAGACATGAGTAAGGAGAGCTGTAGAGGGGAGCTGAAGTTGCAAACATAATACTACCAAACAAGATTTTTCTCAGCTTTACTACTCTTTCTTTAGTCATTCTATTCACTCTTGTTTCTGGGTGCATTCAAAATAATTTATACGAAGTTCCCCAGATAGGAAATGTAGTTCCATGTTTACATAAATCCATTTGATAATTTCTGCTCTGAAGCAAAATTGACCAGGCAACAAGCTCAAACCACCAAGAACTTATTCCCTAATGGTTTAGGTAGTAGTCTTAAAGCAATTATAGCCTAAAATGTGGCACAGTGTTCTGCTGGCAAACTCTGCCCGCATACCAGGAGGTTGATGCTGACCGCCTTCCATCCTTCCAAAGTCACTAAAATGATTGTTGGGGGCAATATGCTGACTCTGTAAACTGCTCAGAGAGTGTTGTAAAGCACTATGGAGAGGTATATAAATCTAAATACTATTGCTATTGCTAATTGTAACATTGTGGAATCTATCGTGCTCTCAGTGCTTGTAAGTGAGGAGTTTGTTCCCTGTTTATACACAGTAGCTTGCACTACCAGACTATGTATAAATGGGCAGCAACACATATGCGCACTGATGATATTACTTAGACAGGTAATTAAACAGCTGCAAGCAAATAACCAAGTTCAAAGAGCACAAAGTACTCCAAAGTACAACTCTGAGCCACATATATTCTCTTCTGTTGAAATGTAATATTGATTAATTCCGCACTCTTGCAAGACCTAAGATTAAAGTGTGGGAATCAATGCTAATGAAATTTCCTTGGTAGTTATCAGTTAAAATCCTACATATTGCAGAATGAACAAGATTATTTTTAAACAAATATAGTCATTCTAAAAAGAGGCAATTTGAGTAAGAGTCCTAAGATCTCCTGCCTGCTATTTTCAACTATTCGGGACTGTAATTTATGAATGTTAATTTTTAGATGAAGAAGAATGATCCAAATGATGTGGTTGTGCAAAGCGGTTCTAAGATCAGACTAGATGCTGATGATGGAGTATTACAGTCTTATCAGGAGGAATTGGAAAAACATAGATTCTCTGTATGGTAAGCAAACCTATGTTTGGTGGTTTATTTTTTGTTTATTTGTTCGCGGAGAACTATGTAAAATGTGTTTGAGATGGTGAAAAATATGGGCAAAATTTTCTAAGCCAACGTGACAGTTGAAACAAGTGGTGATTTAGCACCAGAGCTGTTCATCATTTCAAGAATCAGAAAATACATTTCGTTTCTCCTGTTGCTGGAAGTGATGCCGTTTGAATAAGACATAAAAATGAGTTCCTGGCCATTTGTGGTTATTAAAGGCCCTTGGGCACTTTTTTGAAAAGGGTAGCTGCTAGAGTAACAGTTCTAACCACAATATTCTTGCCAAATCCTAATTTTATAATCTGCCTGCTTCAGTTTTGCCTCGGGTTTTCAGATAAAACTTTCTGCCTCCCCCATTCTCTCCTTCATCTTCACCCAAAAGTGTTTCTACCACCTATTAAAGAAATCATCATAAACTATTCAAAATAGATAATCACTGCAAAAGTAATTTTCACTTTACTTTGAGGAGAGGGGCACAAAAACTTTGTAATGCTTCTGCAATGTAATAACATTTGTATATTTAAATTGTTCAATGTCATCCTGCTTGTGCCCACTTCCCCAAACATCACCCCCTGTATCCTAGATGAGAACTGCTGACATGTGTGGGCTAGAATATTTCTAACAGCCTCCACTGGTGCTTTGTGGCTCACTTAAAAGGGCAAGATTAAAGTTATTTGTTATGGACTAAGCCAACGCATCAGTAACAACCCTAATAGCTTTACTTTTACAGCAGGCTCGTAATCCTGCACTTCTCATTGGCCCGCGAATAGCGAGTCATGATTGGTTGTTTCTGGCCAGTCCGATTGGCTGTTAGCGGGTCTCTCTGATTGGACACTTGTTAGAGCAGTAAACTCAAATCATTGGTTGTTTTGACAGCAGCCAGCTCTATAAAAGAGCTGCTGCTGCCCAAGTATTCGCTCTGTTCTGAAGTCACGAATAAAGAGTTGAAGTCACAGTTCAATGTCTCGTCTCCGTTCCTTGCGCCCATGCTCAGGACTTAACACTGGCGATGAAGGTGGGATATGGAGACGATAGAGCTGATTAAGTACTCATTGAACAAGACAGAGCACGTGGCTGAAGAGTGCACGCAACAAATGGCAGAATGACCAGTGGCGCCATACCACTCGCTCCATTTGATCCGGCAAACGAAGACTGGGACTCGTATATAGACCGTTTCCAGATGTTCCTAGAGACCAACAATCTGAAGGATGCTACGTCTGGCAAGAAACGAGCGGTGTTCCTGACCCACTGCAGCCCCGCCATTTTCAAAATAGCACTTGCTAAAGCACTTGCCAAACCGGCGGAAGTGAAGACCATGGATTGGGATAACCTCGCGCCAATCCTCTGGGCCCATTACGCACCCGCAGTACCTACACTGATACGAAGACACGAGTTTTACCAGAGGGACCAATGGAAGAATGAGAACATTGGGGACTTTGTAGCCAACCTCCGGAACCTAGGAGGCCTCTATGGTTTTGCAAACCTCGAGGAAGCTCTGAGAGACCGCATAGTTCTGGGTTTAGATGACCACACGGCGCAGAGTAAACTCATGGCAAAAGGAGACATCAGCCTTGCAGATGTCATCGCCGACGCTGCTGCCGCAGAAGCAACCAGGAAGTCAGCTGCTCGAATGCGCCGAGCGAACGCACTGCACCGCCAACTCGCTAACGATAGTCCGCTCTCCTCTGAGAGGCACGCTATTACCACCCATCACGAAGACCTCGAGTCATCCTCAGACAGTAAGGAAGAGGAGGTCAACTGGCTCCACTCGGAACGAGAGCAAAGGAACCAGAGACTCCCGCGCCAATGTGCTGGTTGCGGGGCAAACCACCCGTGATCGGACTGCAAATTCCTCGACGCACTCTGCCGTTCCTGTGGGAAAAGAGGCCACATCGCAAAGGTCTGCAGAAGCAAGCGAGAGTCCAGTCCAAGTCGAAGGGAGAACAACCTCCATCGGGAGACAGGCAAACCACCTGGAAATCGGGACCACCTGAACCACCAATGGAACAACCACTACTACTACAGAAATTGAGCACCTGCTTCTTCAACGAGACGAGAAGAGGCGCACCAAACTATTATTATCGGCCACACTTCATCGCTAGATGCAAGAAAGATCCGCGTAAAGGTTACTATTGAGAATCGACCATGCATGATGGAAGTCGATTCGGGGTCATCCCTATCGATGGTCTCCTGGAAAACCCTCAAACAGCTGATCCCTGCCATCTGTCGCCAGGACCTCAGCACTCAAAAAATCATCCTAAAAGACTACTAGGGAAACAGAATTCTGGTTGTCAGTTCCAGACACGTCCAAGTATCCTTCAAGGACCGCACTGCGACACTTCCCCTGACTGTCGTCGATCGTGACCGGCCCAGTTTGTTAGGGTTACAGTGGTTCGCCCCACTCAGAATTGAACTAGCTGGCATACACCAAACTGGAAGCGATGACTGGGAAGAGGCCCTCATCCAGGAATTCCAGGACGTGTTCACAGGAACATTAGGCAAGTATAATCATTTATACTTTATATCATTTAATCTCAGCCCTGATGTAGCTCCCATTCGTCTTAAACCTTGTCGGGTGCCTTTTGCCCTCAAGCCAAAGATCGATGAGCAGCTATATAAATTAATAGCCCAGGGTGTGTTGGAACCGATTGACCATGCCCATTGGGAAACTCCAATAGTAAAGCCCATGAAGCCAGGTGGCTTGGTAAGAATTTGTGGGGATTACTGGGCCACCCTAAATCATGCCCTTCAACAGAGCGCTTACCCAGTACCGGTGGTCCAACACCTTCTTCACTCCCTGGGTGGCGGAAAAATATTTGTGAAATTGGACTTAGCTCAGGCGTACCTCCAACTGGAGGGGTAAAGGACATCGAGGGGGCCAAAAAAGAAATAACAGATGATTTAACAATCGAAACCCAGCAGTCTACACAACCAACCATGGGATACTCACCGCTGGAAGGAGAACCGAGCCGGGGAGTGGCCTCGCCGCGTGACAGCATCGCGATGGAAACAGATCCAGGGAACCCGGAGGACAGCATTGGCGAGAGCAGAGAGAACAGCCCAGAGCCATTCGACGAAACAGCAGGACCGTTTTCGCCACCCAGCTCAGCTAGCAGCCCACCGGAACAGATCCAGGACAGAAACCGGTGGAACAGCGCAGATCAAGCAGACAGGTGAAGCAACCTGCCTACTTATGAGAATACGTCACCCTGCCCCTCAGATGGAACCTAGGGGGGAGGAGTGTTATGGATTAAGCCAACGCATCAGTAACAACCCTAATAGCTTTACTTTTACAGCAGGCTCGTAATCCTGCACTTCTCATTGGCCCGCGAATAGTGATTCGTGATTGGTCGTTTCTGGCCAGTCCGATTGGCTGTTAGCGGGTCTCTCTGATTGGATGCTTGTTAGAGCAGTAAACTCAAATCATTGGTTGTTTTGACAGCAGCCATCTCTATAAAAGAGCTGCTGCTGCCCAAGTATTTTCTCTGTTCTGAAGTCACGAATAAAGAGTTGAAGTCACAGTTCAATGTCTCGTCTCCGTTCCTTGCGCCCATGCTCAGGACTTAACATTATTGTTCTCAGAATTTAAACCTAAATTAATGATGGGGGTAGGGGAACCTTAATAAAAGAAGGATCTTATTGGGATTGTTTTATTCTTTTTTAAAAAATGTTACTGGTTATCCTGTACAGCCATAATTTTCCTTCTTACCTCCATCCCATAAAGATCTACTGGCTCAAGATGGCCCAACTCTCCCATTTGTCCAAATCAGAGATACAGACAAAATCTAGTGTGGATTTCCATGAGAGTGGATTAGTACAATCTAATGCAAAGATGCACAATTTATGGACCGTATGCTCCCCTCTCCTAAAAATTTAAGGAGAGTCTCCAAAGTTGGAGCTGATTATTTACAACAGCATCAAAGAAAACACAGACCTTCCTGATTTTCTTCTTCCACTTACAGTTTTAATTCTCCTTTTAATCTCAGTAGATATTTTTCATTGCTTTCTCCGGGTTACTTCTCTTTTTCCCATTAGGGTGTGAATTTAATTTATTAAAGCATATGGTCATAGACCAAAGCAAGACCAAATTAAGAATATGAATTACAAATATCCATTAAAAGAGACCGTTTGCAACTGAGATTTAAAATATACAGTGTGCCCTCCAGGCCTAACTGGAAATTTACCAGGCCAAACCATTTAAAAGGTAATGCACAATTGCTATATTGGCTAACCTTTTTGGGCTCCTGTGCCAAAAATGGTGTGCTTGCATGCCAGCACCTAGAAGGCAATGTTCGCGGGGGGCCCGGGGGCCCTGTGCATGCATGCACAATCCCCCCTTACCTGCATTGCACCTCCTAGCTGATTTTCAGCCCATTTGAGGTCTTTTTTGGCTTCCCAGAGGCTCGAGGGAAACCTCTGCAGCCTTCAGAAGCTGAAAAATGGGCCTGTTTTGTCACTTCTGTTATTTCCAGAAATTCAGGAAGTGATGAAACGGCCCTTTTTTTCAGCCAACAAAGGCTGCAGAGGCTTCCCGTGAGCCTCTGGGAGGCTGAAAACAGGCCAAAAATCAGCTGTGAAGCACATGCATGCACAGTGAGGTAAGTTTGCCTGGGGCTTGCGTGCCCACACAAATGGCTCTGCGTGTCACCTGTGATACTCATGCCATAGGTTCACCATCATGGCTATTTGAGATTGATCTAAAGAGGCTCTACTCAATGAATGGTCAATAGGACATTTTAAAAGTTCAAGATCTTATTCACAACTTTCATACCACCCAATGGTTAGGAGTCATTGCTGATAGTGACTCCTTTAGCTGTCTTCTTTTCTAGTGAAGGTTCATTTCATCAGGTGGATGCTAGAGCATCTTAGCAAATAAGGGGCTGTGTTAAAGATGCTGAGCTTGTCAGCTGGAAAACTTATAGCTCGGGTTATAGCCCGAGCGCTGCATGATGGAGGGAGCTCCCATTACTTGCCCCAGCTACTATCCACCTAGCAGTTCAAAAGCAGGCAAATGTGAGTACCACTTCCCTAGGAAGGAACTGCTTGGAAGATGACAACATTCCATGTGCCTCAGCATATAATCATGCTGGCCACATGACTACAGAAATGTCTTCAGACCATGCTGGCTTCCTCAGTTAAGAAACAGAGATAAGCAGTACTCCCTAGAGTTGGACACAACTGAAGAGGAGAAACCTTTATCTTTACCTAACAAATTTCATCTTACATTTTCCTCTTTTGTTGGGGAACTCCAATAAATGGAGGCTTTCACTGAAAGAAGAAGAAGCATACATTGAAGAAGGATACCTTTTCTTTCTTCCTTTTTTATTTTAAAGAAGGGGTTACATTTTCAAAAAAAGAATGTAAATAATAATAGTTGTTTGCTGATATGCATGGTCCTGGTCTAAATAAGTAATTTTAATTTTTAAAAAAAGATACAATAGAGAGTTTTCCCATACTCTTCTTGCTTACTTGTGGAGCAGAAGATCATCAGTATTATCTCTGTCATCCTTGAGTAATAAAGGGATAGAAAGCTGGCAGTTAACAAATTAATACTTTACATCTTGAAGAACTGGTGCCAATCAGAATCATTAGGAAGTTGGACAAATTGCCATATACCCAATATAAAACAGACTTCTGGACTTCCAATACTTTGCCTTCAAAACATACTGGTGCCTTTCCCCGTATTAATAAAATGATCTTCCAACAGTGATGCTATTGCATAAATAGAGAAAATGGGAAGATTTGATGGAAGCAGTGACTACATCAAATGGGCAGGCCTTAAAACAGGGTTCCTCATTCTGAGTCTTTCCAGATATTTTTTTGTCTTCAACCTCTGTCCTCCCTAATGAATGATCCTTCTAAGTAGGTTTGATAGAAGTTGCAAGCTAAAAAGTCAAGAAGGACTTTGGTTGAACAAGTGGCTTAGCTTGGTCTTATTTATATTCTTGCTTTTTCTACCTTCCAACTTATTTTAACTTTGAATCAAAGGGATCAGTCTTTCTTCTGATCTTCAATATTCTCTGTTAGACTTCATCTCTCAAGATATATTCTGTTATATGATTCGGGACAAAAATAATAATAAAAGAAAATAATGGAGTTTTAGATATGGAGGTTTTCAGGCTTCCATAAAAATAAATGTTTCAGATACTCTGAGATGCAATTTGAACAATTTCCTTGATCTTTTATTGGAACTGTAAATCGTTTATGGGGGCAGCCTTTTTATAAACTCTTAAAGTCCCATAAAATCTTATTTAATACAAAATACTGTCCTACCATCCATCTTCAAAGTTATGCATGTAGTACATTAATTATCATTAGCCTAGCCTTTGAAAATAGTTTGGGTTTTTTCACCATCCTGGTACCCTTCTATTTTCACCTTGTAAATTTATATACAGTATATTCCAAGAAGTGAGTACCTAATATATACATTTTAAGATATGGCTTTCCTGAGACATTATTTTTTTCAGGAGGGAGAGGTAATGACAAGAAATATTTTTTCAAGAAGTATTGTTCCTATTCTTGCCAATAGTTGCTATTATTCACAAACTACCATACTAAGTCTCAGTACATCATGCTATTATTCATAAAATGCTATAAAAAGACCCAGAGACCCAACTGAACAAGGCTTTAAATCAGCTTTCCTGAATATGGTGGTGTGACTCCTTTTCCAAAATTCCCAATCAATACAGCTAATATTGGTGCTAAATCTTAACCTGAGAAATTTTGAATTCCCTTGAATATAAAGTCCCTTTTATAGAGAACTTTCTCTCTATATATATACCATATATATACGTTGTATGTAAATAGTCACATGTTATTTGTCTATTTTTATTTTATTTTTCTCTGCTGTCACTACATCCTTCTTAAAATGAAGGGAAGTAATTTGACTGAGCAGCTCATAGGACCAAGTTGTCCATTCGTTTTTAAACAAGTATAACCTGAATAGAACAAAAATACTGCACGGAATACTTATTATGGTTTTTGACCATTAGCCTTTCCCAAGCTGATCATTCTAGATATATTGAAAATATAGCTCCTATTATTTCTACATCATAAGTCCTAATAGTGTAATATTTAAATATTAGACTTTCTATGGATGTGCATAGAAATCAAACTTCATTGAGCATTATTACTGCTCTTACAGCAGAATCATCCTTTTAGTTTTGTGTAATTCACATGTCAATGGAATGCCTGGTCTGCTTGTTGAAATTGCAAGCTATGACATGTGAATTTCATCTTTATAAATATTTTGTTCCACCAAAAGAACTTTTTGATGTAATAATTGCAGAAAACAAAACAAAAAAAAAATGCAGTAAAGAAACAGTTTCCCCATTTTTCCATTAGTAATTACATTGGCTTTTTATGTTCTTGATGATAAGCCTGCAGGTCACCTGTAGCTCTTTCCTACATTGTCTTCATTAGGCCAAGACTTTTTAAATATAATTTTCTAAGGCTATTTTATAGACCAACTAAATAGCCATGTTAAAATTGAGTCAAAACAATTTTTCTAGGATGCTTTTTGTAATCCAATTATTTCAAAGGGTATTTCAGTCTTTCCTGGTTTGGTGCCCTCCACATATCTTGGATTGCCAGTCTTGGCCAGGCTAGGAGAAACACAGATCCAGGAATTGTGCTTGAAGTCAGTAATGTTGAATACAAATAAGATGTATTATAATCTTGATATGAACACAAAGTTGTTGGGAAACACTCAAGGGTGGGCTTGTATTAAAAGATTGTTCTTGGTGATATGAAGCAAGATCAGGTTAGAGTAAATGCCTTCGCACACAGTACAGGAGAAGCACCATACCACCTATAGTAAATTCCCGTATGTGTTCCTTCACTGTTGGGAAGAGTTTGGAAACAAGTAACAAACAAAAAAGAACTACAATGATACAAAGAAGGGAAATATTTATTATTTCTTCAAGGATTTGTGTCCCAGCTAGAAGGCAAGAGAATTGAACTTTCCTTGTCTTTCACATTGCAGTAGTATATTGTTTTAGTGCAGGGGTGTCAAACTCAATTTCATTGAAGGCTGCATCAGGGTTGTGTCTGACCTCAGAGGGCCAAGGTGGGCGTGGCCAGCTTGATGTCACTCGTGTTGGGGGCACCTGTGGTGGCCTGAGTGCTCTGTCAGCAAAAAATAGGCTCCCGAGCTCCATTTTCAGCTGCACAATCTCCTGCAAGCCTCTGCCAGTGAAAACCGGGCACTGTGGGCCAGTCCTTTGTTGTTTCCAGGGAGGCCCCACAAGCTGAATCCATCCCCCAGGCCTTGAGTTTGACACCCCTGTTTTAGTAAATGGATTTCCTTGTGCTGAAATTCAAAATGCCCCGTGAAAATGAACATCCTGAGATTTCTCAGTTATTTTAAGGAAAAATTCATAAAGTATTGCGTACATTGATTTTATCTTTTGGAATTAATGATAAAGAATTTATCCCATGGATAAATTCTTTATTATTTGTTTTGAATTCTTTGAAAAATAATAAGATAGGATCTTAAAAAGTAGGCATTAGCAGAAACTAGAAGAAACTAAAGATTAAAATTAAAAGCGAAAAACACTCAAACTTGACGTGTTAATATGGAATGAAGCAATATACCTTAACATTGGGCATATTAAATTGCATTTTTGAACAATGCATCCAGATGTTGATTTTAAGAGTGTTTGCCTCTATAGACAGACTATATGTAAAAGAGGTTATGGAATAGGACCAAATATTACCTAACATGATTGAGACTGATTTGAAATTTATAGGCTACAAGAATGAAATGGAAAGATGTTACACTGCACATACAAAAGAAACTGTCTAATGATTTAATAATTAAAGAGATATACAACTAATAAATGAAAGAGAATGATTTGATTAATTATCTTATATTGGATTTCCCCCCAAAAAATTGTGAAAGCTTTGAAAGATTTTTTTGAGAAAAAATCTCAAAGAAAAAATGTAAGAAATCAAGTTCTAAGACAATGTTTGAAGAGTCTAAAGATCAAGTTTGTAAGAAATAAAAGGAAGGAATAGAAAGTTGGTTTATTTGATCAAGTTTAAAAATAGATATGTTATGTCTGGTAACTCTAGATGGATTTTTGATGATACCAGGATTGAAATGTTGATTCTTTGTAGACTTCTTTATAGATAAGAGATAATACATGGGAAGAAGAGATCATTTGTTGCATATTAAGAGAAGGTTAATGAAGTTGATAAGTTGTTAAAATTGTTTACACATGTGATGAAGGGGGCAGACACTTTACATCTTGCCTTTTTATTATATTTTTATTTTGTATTTTTCTTTCTATTTTTCTTTTCTGCACCTTCTACTTTTCTTTTTATTCCTTTTTTGTTTGTATTAATTCTTTATTGTCTTAAATTTTAATAAAAATATTTAATAAATTATTTAAAAATATAAATATATAAATATGCAGTCTTAATGTGGTAGTCCTGACTCAAGAAACATGTCTGTCTGTCTGTCTGTCTGTCTGTCTGTCTATCTATCTATCTATCTATCTATCTATCTATCTATCTATCTATCTATCTATCTATCTACCTACCTACCTACCTACCTACCTACCAGTTTTATATTCTTCCCATAATATATTTCTCCCATCCTGGAATTGGCAGAAAAGCATGTTGACATAAGTACATGATCAGTGTGCTGCTGGATTGGACTTTTGGCCCTTCCACTTCAGCAATACTGTTCTCACAGTGGCCAAGAACTATCCAAGGAATTCTACATATTTCCTATCAGATGACCTTAAGAGGCAGTGCCGTTACAATCAAGGCTAACAGCCTTGTTCCACATGACTCCCATGAGTTTGTCCTATCCTTTAAAAAAAAAAAATCAACCACACTGGAAGCTAGCATCACATTACAAGTGCTGTCTTAGGGCTGTCTGGACCTCAGCAATAAGATTAGGGATAGGAGCTGCCCTCAAGAGTTTTAATGTGGAAGATTAGTAGACCTGTGTAAAAGAACCCCTCAGAATTTGTCTGTTGGGATGGTGATGGTAAACACATCAATAGATCTTCTCCAACTGCATCCTCAGGAGTGTGATTCAAATTTTGTATAACCGGTTCTATGGGTGTGGCTAGGTGGTCAGGGTTAGTGGATGTGACCATGTGACTGGGTGGGCATGGCTTCGTCTTCTTTTGCAGCACCCTCCCCCGCTCCGTTTTTTTGCCTCCTGGCAAAATTTTTTTTTTAGTTTTGCCATAGAACGATATGATTATAAAACTCCTGGTCCCCTAGGATATGGGCTTGAGCCCTCAGAATTAGTTGTTTTGTTTGTTTATTAAATTTATTGGCTGCCCATCTTACCACAGGGTATCTCTGGGCAGCTATATATTATAATGGGAGAGAAAGTTCAGCATCTCTTACTACACCCTGTAGTCTCAATCATGATACTGTCTCATGACCACTTACTTGGCATTTTACATACTTAACGTCAATGAATTCATTTGTTTATTGATTCTTCTGTGGCCAAGTTCAGTAAAATCTGGGCTTACATTCACAACAGAGCAAAGCTAATAAAAATGCCTTAGTTTTGCTTTCGCAGATAAAGCTGTGGAAGAGCTTGAGGGAAACCAAGAGTTAATTAAAAAGCACTGCAGCTGTAGCAACTTTGTTTTTAATAAAAACAATAAACTTCCCTTTTTTATAACACACAAGTGATTTGACATTGAAATAAATGCAGATGCTTCTTTGCACAGTGTATTCCCTGTTGCGCTTTTTAAAACACCTTCACATATGGTTTGCTTCATTCCTGTGAAACTGCTTGTTGTTTATGTCATACAAACAGAAGAGATTGATTTTACACTGAGTAAGTAGGGAGCAGAATGAATTATCCATTGGAAGCAAATAATTGCCTGGATGTACAAAAATATTTGAAATTAAACTTGTCTGCTTGGGGGAAAAAAAATCTTCCGATTTCTTCCGATTCTCTGTTTAACATTTTGTTTACACCAAGGATTTATTTAAAAGGTTTTACAGTTTCAACCAAGCTGCTGTTTGAAATGGTATCATTTCAACAGATATCCAGAATTATAGCTAAAATGGCAAGCAAATTAATAAGTGATCTAATTTAATATAGACCTTAAGGATAGGTCTAAAAAGAAAGCCACACACTCAAAGGAAGCTAACATTCATTTTGTTGCCTTTGTCTCAACTTGTGACTGTCATCTGTGAATCAATAATCTTTTCTGCCACTTTTTGTCACCTCCCTGGATGGTTTATATAGTATCATCATTTTCTTCTTTGCATGCAAGTGCATATAGTATGGAATTATTTCGATGCCTTTGAGTTAGTCTTGACTTCTGGCAAACTGCCTGGACAAAGGCCTTAGCAAGATTTTAGAAGCGGTTTGCCATTTCCTGCTTCCCAAGACAGAGAGAGTAACTGGCCCAAGGTCACTCAGTTGGCTTTGTGCCTAAGGCAGGATTAGAACTCAGAGTCTACTAATTTCTAGCCCGATGCCTTAACCACTACACCAAGCTGGCTCTCCCATCTTCAGGAATAACATCTTATTTGTTGCTGTAATTGTCTGCTGTCAAGGATGCCTTTAAAATGAATGCTCTGAATAGCGCTGGTGTTGGAAAGAACTTAATCGGCCCTAGCCTGTATATTTTGCTGATGCAGTTGTGGAAACGAAGACTGGGGTGATCAAAATTAATGGAGCTGACTGTCTGAAATCCAATATAACATGACAGATACATTTCAGATATCCTGAAGCTGCTGGAAAGAGATTCTGCAGTATAATTTGAAGATATGTGTAATTTATATGAAGAAAGAGGAGAAACCTGAAACGTTTGGCAATCTGGAGATTCAGCTGCTTCGCAGCTTTCAAACATCCACTGAAACAGATAACTGATGATGCAGTTACAGTACATTTCATTTTGCACAATATGTAGATTATTAAATTTTTCTCTTAATATGTAGACATAGAGCAGCTGAAATAAAACTACTTAGATGATGACATCATTGTTTATTGTTTATTTATTATTTTATTTAATGTTAAAACTCTCATGGTGAAAGAAAATAAATATTGCTTGTTTTTATTTGCGGAATATTCCCTTCTGAAAGAAAGCAATCATAATTTTTTTTTATAAAAACATATTTACCCAATCTGGAACAAGTTTATAATTCTAAGCCATTTCTAAAAAACAAACAAAAACAAATGCCAACTCTGGTCAAAGTAGTTGAAAAAGGTGGAACTTTTCACTACTACTGTTAAGTTCTGCGCATGGGTGCAAGGAACGGAGACGAGGCAGTGAACAGTGAACTTCAAGTCTTTATTAATCATTCTGAACAGAGCAAAACCCTAGGGCAGCAGCAGCCCTTTTATAGGGTAGGCTGCTGACCTATTAGCCAATGAGAAACATGGAAGTGTTAAACCCTTGAACCAATGAGAGTGGCTCGTTAACAGCCAATCAGATTCCCCAGAACGGACCAATCCGATATCGCTATTATCGGCCAATCAGAAGTGCAGGATTAGAACCCTGCTTTTTTCTTAAGCTTTGTTAAAACTTTATTTAAGCGCCTTTATTAGTTCATAACACCCTTTCCCCCCGGGTTCCGTTTGAGGGGTGCAGTGATGTAATCCCTAAGATATGGAGGTTGTTTTAACTGTCTATTAGATTTGCGCTGTCCCACTGGTTCCTGTCTGTAGTCCAGTTTCGGCGGGACGTTTTTGGACATATCTGGTACAAGTGGTTCCGCATCCTCACTGGACGACTCAGTGCCGCTAATTCTGTTGTTGTTGTCCTCCGATCTTTGCGGGCTTGCCTCCGTTGAGGTATTCCTCTGTGGTGAGGCCAATTCCCTCCCTGATTCTTCTTCATGTATCGCGCCCGATTGCTGCCTTCCTTCGCTTCTGCTTTCCACCATCTCGAATTCGGTTTCTTCGACATCCCATTCCCCCTCAGCTTGGGAGTCACAGGAGTCGCGGGAACTGGGTTGTAGCCTAGAGCGAAGCTGATCTATATGGCGCTTCCATATTTTTCCATCCCAGGTTTGCACACGGTACGATCTGGGCCCGGTGGTTTGAATTACGGTTGCTTCGACCCATAACGGTTCGCCGGAGAGGTTTTTAGCGAAAACTAAGTTGCCTACCTTGAACTCATGGCATTTTCCACTAGATCCACAGGGTTTCTCTGGTAGGACGGGTGGAGCCAGTCGAGGTGGGAACGGAGCTTGCGTCCCATCAACAGTTCAGCTGGAGTCTTGTTGGTGACGCTGTGCGGAGTGATGTGTTGGAGTAGGAGTATTCTGTTTAGTTTGTCGTCAATGTCCCCATAGTCCATTCTGTGGAGAGTTTTTTTAACAAATTGTACCATGTGCTCGGTCCTGCCATTAGCCGCAGGGTGCACTGGCGAAGTTAGCGCATGGTGGATACCCCGGTCCGCTAAGTATTGTTCAAATGCCAGGGCGGTGAACTGGGGTCCGTTGTCTGAGACCAGGACGTCTGGCAGCCCATGCGTTGCGAATAGCCTATTCAATTTTTGGGCTCAGTTGTAGTATTCTTCATTTCGTGGATCTCGAGCCAGTTGGAATAGGCATCCACTGTTAGGAGGAACGTATGTCCCTTAGTAGATCCCGCAAAGTCAACATGGATGCGGGACCACGGCCCCCGGGGGGTTTCCCACTCTGTTGGAGTTGCTCTAGGTGGGGCACTGCTGACTTCTTGGCACTTTAGACAAGTCTTTACCCAGGCTTCGATCTGCTTGTCGATGCCTGGCCACCACGTGTAGCTTCGTGTGAGCACTTTCATACGCGCAATGCCGGGGTGACCATCATGCAATGTTTTCAATACTGCTCGTTGTAACCGCTCTGGGACGACGACTCTATCTCCCCATAGGATGCAGCCTTTTTGCGAAAAAAGTTCTGTTTGCCGGTTCTGAAAGGGGTGAAGTCGTCAGGGGTTTGTTCTATTGGCCATCCTCGTTCGACCCAGCTAAGAACTCGCACCAGGACAGGATCTCGTTTTGTTTTGATTGCAATGTCTCTGGCTGTTAGCGGCGGTGAATGTAGTGTTTCAATTTGGAGTGTCATAAGGGTTGGAGCTGGGTTGTCGATGGTTTCCGGAAGTGGGGCACGGCTCAATGCATCAGTGTGGGGAATGGCTTTCCCCGGGCGGTGTTGTAATTTATAGTTGAACGCAGCTAAGAACTCCGACCAGCGAGTCATTCTAGGTGACAATATAAAGGGGGTTGGCTTGTCTCCCGCTATAATCCCTAGCAAAGGTTTGTGATCGGTAACAATAGTAAAAACTCGTCCATACACATATTCATGAAAACATTTTACAGCAGATACAACAGCAAGAGCCTCTTTGTCGATTTGGCTATAGTTACGTTCAGCTCTTGATAAGGTCCTTGAAAAATAGGCAATAGGGGCCTCACTACTGTTTGGTAACTCATGACTTAAAATGGCTCCTACTCCAAACGGTGACGCGTCATATGTAATTGTTAAAGGCAAGGTCTCGTTATACTGCATTAAAACAGCATCTGAGGTTAGCAAGTTTTTCACTTGTCGGAATGCGTGCTCCTCTCGGTGTCCCCAGACCCAGGTTGCTTTTTTGTCGAGAAGTCTATGTAGGGGCTCAGCTACGGTCGCTTTCTGGGGCAAGAAGATGTTGTAAAAGTTAATGAGCCCCAGGAAAGCTTGGAGGTCAGTCTTATTTCTGGGTCTTGGGGCATTTTTTATTGCTTTTAGTTTGCTATAAGTAGGGTGAATGCCTTGTTTATCGATTAGGTACCCCAGGAACTGTACTTTATCTGTACACAGTTGACATTTATTTTTTTTAACCTTTAGGTCGGAGTCTTTAAATTTCTGGAGAACCATTTTAAGATGCCTCTCTAGTACTTCTCTATTCGGGGCCACAATTAAAACATCGTCAAAATATGGCATGACCCCTTTGATCCCTTGTAAAAGTCTCTCCATCAGACTTTGAAAAATCCCTGGGGCCACACTCACTCCAAATTGGAGTCGGTTGCATTTAAAGGTGCCTCGGTGTGTAACGATCGTCTGTGCCTCTGCGGTTTTTTTATCTACAGGCAGTTGTTGGTACGCCTGTGCTAAATCCAATTTAGTGAAGATTTTTCCACCCCCCAGGGAATGGAGAAGGTGTTGTACTACCGGCACTGGATAAGCGTTCTGTTGAAGGGCGTGATTAAGGGTGGCCCAGTAGTCCCCACAGATCCTTAACGATCTATCCGGTTTGATGGGTGTTACGATTAGGGTTTCCCAACGAGCGTGGTCAGTTGGTTCTAAAACACCCTGGGCTACTAATTTATCAAGCTGCTCGTCAATATTTGGTTTAAGGGCAAAAGGTACCCGACGAGGCTTAAGGCAGATGGGGGCTACTTCAGGGTTAAGGTTAAATGATATCGGGTCCCCTTGTACTCACCTAGTTTGTCTGCAAAGACGTCCTGGAATTCCTGGACGAGGGCCTCCTCCCAGTTGTCGCTTCTGGTTTGGTGAATGCCGGCTACCTCAATCCCGAGTGGGGCGAACCATTGAAGGCCTAACAAGCTAGGCCGGTCACGGTCGACGACGATCAGTGGTAATGACACAGTACGATTTTTGAATGATACTTGGACTTGGCTGGATCCAACGACTGGAGTTCGGTTCCCCTGATAATCCTTGAGTATGATTCTTTGGGCTCTGAGGTCTTGACGCCAGATGGCAGGGATTAATTGTTTAAGGGTCTTCCAGGAAACCATTGAGAGGGACGATCCTGAATTGACTTCCATCACGCAAGGCTGGTTTTCGATGGCGACCTTCACTCGGATCTTCTTTGCATCTAGCGATGAAGCGTGACCGATTGTAATTGTTTGGTGTGCCTCTTCTCGTCTCGTTGAAGTGGCCAGTGTTTTATTTCTGTAGGAGTGGTTGTTCCATTGGTGGTTCAAATGTTCCCGACTCACAGGACGATTCCCTGTGGTCTGGCGGTAGTTGTTTCCCCTCTGAAGTGGGCTGGATCCTTGCTTGCTTCTTCCCGATGTGGCCTCTTTTTCCACAGAAATGGCAGAGTACATCGAGGAATTTGCAGTCTGATCGTGGGTGGTTTGCCCCACAACCCGCGCATTTGTGCGGTAGTCTTTGATTCCGCTGGTGGTGTTGGTCACATTCAGACCGGAGCTGGTTAACCTCCTCCTCCTCACTTTCTGATGGCTATTCGAGGTCCTCGTGGTGGGTCGCTGTTGTGTGCCTCTCTAGGTGAGGTGAGGTATCGCTGGCAAGTTGACGGAGTGGTGCATTGGTGCAGTGCATTCGGGCGGCCGATTTCCTGGTTGCTTCTGCTGCAGTAGCATCCTTGACAACATCAGCAAGGTTGATGTCCCCTTTGGCCATGATCTTGCTCTGTATTGTCTGGTCTTCTAATCCCAGAACTATTTGGTCTCTCAGTGCTTCTTCAAGGTCTATAAACCCACAGAGGCCTCCCAGGTTCCGGAGATCCACGATGAAATCTGCAACGCTCTCTCCTTTCCGCTGGTCCCTTTGGTAAAATTCATGTCTTCGGACAAGCGTTGGTACGGCGGGTGCATAGTGGGCCCGTAGAAGGGGCGCGAGGATGTCCCAGTCCATGGTTTTCACCTCAGCTGGTTTCGCTAGTGCCTTGGCCATCTTAAAGATAGCAGGCCCGCAATGGGTCAGGAACACTACTCGCTTTTTCCCCTTAGTGGCATCCTTCAAGTTGTTGGTCTCCAGAAACATCTGGAACCAGTCTATGTAGGAGTCCCAGTCTTCTTGTGCTGGGTCAAATGGAGCAGGTGGTATGGCGCTGCCGGACATGGTTTCCGTTGTCGATGTGCCTTCAGCCACGTGCTCTGTTTGG
The DNA here is from genome assembly GCA_033807585.1 of Hydrophis major. Taxonomy (NCBI): domain Eukaryota; kingdom Metazoa; phylum Chordata; class Lepidosauria; order Squamata; family Elapidae; genus Hydrophis; species Hydrophis major. The sequence goes on from CM066330.1 coordinate 82,556,281, forward strand.
TGCTCTGTAGTGTTCAGTCAGCTCAGATGTCTCCGAATCCCATCCTCGTCGACAGTGTTAAGTTCTGTGCATGGGTGCAAGGAATGGAGATGAGGCAGTGAACAGTGAACTTCAAGTCTTTATTAATCATTCTGAACAGAGCAAAACCCTAGGGCAGCAGCAGCCCTTTTATAGGGTAGGCTGCTGACCTATTAGCCAATGAGAAACATGGAAGTGTTAAACCCTTGAACCAATGAGAGTGGCTCGTTAACAGCCAATCAGATTTCCCAGAAGGGACCAATCCGATATCGCTATTATCGACCAATCAGAAGTGCAGGATTAGAACCCTGCTTTTTTCTTAAGGTTTGTTAAAACTTTATTTAAGCACCTTTATTAGTTCATAACATCTACCTGCAGCTGTAGAAGAATATTTTCTAGGCCCATTTCAAATGCTATTTGGGCTAGAAAATGATTTCACTCACCATGCTGAATGAGTTACAGTAGGAACTAGATGAGGCACACCCAATTCCCTTGAACTTGGTGGGAGATGAGAGTTACAACCTTACTTAACTCAAACTTAACTGAACTTGTTAGCAGTTCAGATATTTCAATACTACTACAATAGCATAGGAATGCCATCACATTCATCATGTACATAACATTGCTATTTATTTTAAAACTGATCTAGACAATTTGTGCCTTGTAAGAACATTAAAGTATAACTAAATTTAAGGTCTGATGATAGTAGGTGGCTGTTTCCAGAGCTATTAGCCAAGAAGCTAATTAAGATCCAGTTTACCATATCAAAGATTTATAACAGCCAATTTCAGAGTGCCTAAAGATTTTAAATAGCAAAGAACAGATGCTGTTGAAAACTCAAGCCAAAAAGGCCAATGAGGATATAGCATCAAGATCATGAGAAGAGATACTACCTCTTTATACTATACTAGTGAGGACACATTTAGAATACTGTGTCCAATTCTGGCCACCATAATACAAAAAAGATGCTAAGCCCAGGGGTGGGATTCAAATTTTTAACAACCAATTCTGTGGGCGTGGCTTAGGTGGTGGTCATGGCTCGGTGGTCATGTGACTGGGTAGACATGGCTTGGTGATCATGTTATTGGCTGGGCGTGGCCAATTCAATATCACTCACATCGAGGCATGCATCTCCTCGCCTGGCCTCTCATGACTGTGGGGATGCTGCAACAGTCGTAAATGTGAAAAATGGTCATGTCACTTTTTTCAGTGCCATTGCAACTTTGAATGGCCACTCCACACAAGCAAAGTACCAGCAAAGGAGGGCCAAAAACTCCAGAGACATTCCTGAGACAGGAAGTCTAGTCCTGCCAAGAATGTAATAAGGGTTAACAGAGAAGCAGGTTCTGTAAGCAACACCAGAATGTTTCCTTCCTGCCTTCCTTACAGGATTAGGCCAGTAATTTCTTCTAACAATTTCTTCTAACAGTTCTCCAAACTTCTTAGAATGTTAACAACCGGTTCTAGAAAATAGGTACAAACTGGTAGAATCCCACTGCTGGCTAAGCCCCTAGAAAGAATGCAGAGAAGAGCAAGAAAGATGATAAGGGATCTGGAAGCTAAATCATATGATGAACGGTTAAAGGAACTAGATATCTATAACCTAACAAAAAGAAGGGGCTTAGGGGTGACATTTGCTGTCACAGAGAAAAGGGGGTCAACTTATTCTTCAAAGCACCTGAGGATGGACAAGAAGCAATGAATTGAAGCTCATTTAAGAGTGATCCAACCCAGAACTAAGGAGTAATTTCCTGACAGTGAGAACAATTAATCAGTTAAAACAATTATCTCCCAGAGTTCTTGGTGCTCCATCATTGGAGGTTTTCAAGAAAAGATGGGGCAGCCATTTGTTTGGGTTGATATAAGGTCTCCTGCTTTGGGGCATGGGGATGGATTAGAAGACCCTTCAGATCCATTTCAGCCCTATAATTCTATGACATGACAACAGGCAGAATTACTATGTAGAATAGCTGTTGCGTGGGGGATGTTCTTTTGTTTGATGCATTTTAACCCCTTTTTGTGATTTCTTTTGTGTTTAGTCATTACTTACCTGAGATCCATTGACTTTAGTCTTCCTTTTTCAATCTCCATCCATCCTTCCAGAAGAAACACCCACACACATACAACACCCACACACACACACACCCATGCCTATATATCAGCATGGACATATATAATAGCAAGAAAGAAGGTTGACTGGATTTTATTAATGGGATGCCTAGATGTATCAGTTCACAGGCAATTTAATTTTAAAAAAGTGTTATGTAATAACTATAATTGTAGCATCACATAATAATAACAGCCCACCTCTGGTTTCCCTAAGAAAAAGTGTCTGTCAGTAATCCAGGTCATAGTTGCCTTTTGAAGAAATAAAGCACCTTTGGGATACTTTTCACCCAATGTGGTGTTAAGGTGGGATCAGCTTCATTTTAAAAATGCATTTTAATATACATATATGTCAAGCTGTATGATGGGAGATTCAAAGCTGGCTAAACCAAGACTGTGCACAAGATGCAGAATTCAGAAATGGGGATTTCGTTTTGTTGCTTCTTGTTTCTCATAAGCAAGAGTGGGGTAAGTGTGAATAGGATGCTGGCTAAATAGACATTTAGATTTACCAGGCGGGTGTCTTCTTTTTAGCTTTAACAGGGTCACTTTTATTTTGATCTCTATATTTCATTGGTTTTCTTTTCATATTGTTTGATTACTTTTTTCTCTTCTGTGCTACCTCTGGTTCTGTATTAAAAGGCTAATAGTTAATTCTGGGCTGAAAAATGGTATTGTGTGTATACACATGTGCAATATACAAAGATATGTTCATTTACACATACCCTTCCTTCCACAAATAAGACAAACCCAACAATTACTTATTGAGTAAAGAACATGAATTGAAAGTGTTTTAAGGTTCAAGACTAAGCTATAATATGACAAAGATTTGTGGAATATTAATTTGCATGTGAGCTCACAGATCAGCATCTATTCATTTGGGAAAAAAACTGCATCATTTTATTGTAATAGGATTAATTTACAGAATATGCTAGCACCCACAGAATCACAAACAATGGAGATGACAGAGGCTTAAAATTGTTTTGGCTGAGGCTACTATTAATTCCTAAGTCTGACAGGAAGAAATCAGCCCATATTTTGTCCCTGCAAAGTTCTGAAAACAGAGTGGAGTTCTCACTCACCCTGTGGATGAAACAGTCTCTTTATCATTGCCTCTCTTTTGCCTGATAGCTCATATCTTTTTGCTCGTTTGATTTTTAGACATACTTCCTTACTTACCTTTCTCTCTTCCTCTTATGCACCCTTCCTCATGTTGTTGTGAGTTCTGTGTTACCTGCTTTCATTTGTTCATCTTTATCATTTCATTGCTTTATTTGCTTCCTCTTCCACTTAATCCATTGCACTCTGTATGGTGGCTCCCTTGGTCCATTTCCTTTTATCTACCTGTTTGTTTTTCTCTCTTTTCCTGTTACTTTCTTTCCCTTCCTCTATCACTTTGTCTATTGTGTTTGGTTTTCTCTTCTCTTTTTCAAAGAATTTACAGGCTGGGCTGATGTTACATCTAGTCCGACCATTAGCTTTGTATGTGATAGACAAGATGGGAAGTTGATGAGGTCAAAGACATGTTCTTTGCCTTTAGCGGGACGAATACTTCTTCAAATCATCCAACTGCTGCATCAAACTCAATGCCTGTAGAGACAGACAATGTCTGTGTATACACTACAACATATGGAAAGTGATTCACAGCAATCAGTCTCTGAGCAAATTGACTTTTTAAAATAAAACATTGAAAGTTTATTTGTTCACTTGTGAATAAAACAACAAGGAAGCCCTGTAAACCACAGAAATTGTTCATGAATGCTATGAAGGTGGGAATTCTCCAGCTGAACTTTAAAAGAATAAGGGGAACAGACTGGTATGATTTAAGCTGGGAGGAAAAAAATGCTTCCTGTGCTTAATCCCAGATCTTGCTCACTTTTGAGTTTTAATTTTCCATGGAGGCATCATGATTGAAAGCACTCTATATAGTTTGCTTTTTCAGGTTTTAGTTTGTCCGTGTAAGACATAATCCTCTGGTTCCATCAGTCTTTCTTGCAGCATGCCTGAGCATTATTTTTAAATGCTGTTTTTCTAAGAATGACCTTTTTCACCTTTCAGTTTTCAATCAAAATGTAAAAAACCAATGTCTTCATATCAGACATGACTGCTAGAGTTATGGAGGGTTTAATTACCCTCTGATGTGTATCTTCTGTGCATTGTTTGCCTATAAATCCTCCAAATAACCATTTCCTTTGAAATTTCCTTTATATTAAAGAAACAATATCATCTCCAGCAACCATATATACCATAAGAAAATGATGGTCCTGTAATTTTATTTGTTTTGGCACTCCACTAAAATTGAGTGTCTAGACAGACCTTTTAAATGTGCAAGGCATATGGCTCCTTATGACAATTTTATCATCCTTCTATTATCCAATAGTTACCAAACTGTCTACACATAAAAACATGACATGAGTTTGTTAATGTATCAACTTGAAAAAGTTTAAAGACACTTTAGTTCCACAGATTTGGGTAAAGAAGTTGACAATAATCATGCCCCTTACTTAACTCCCCATACCCTTATCACAAAGTTGAACATGCATGCAAAGATACCTAATATATCTGAGCATTATTTTTAATTTATTGAGTTTCTTTCTTTGAACTAGTATCTAAGTTATTGCCACAATCTTCAATAGCCATTGACAGATACTTCTTCATTTCTCCTGATTATTGAGAGAATACAGAGAATTGAGGCAGCTGTCTTATTCCCCTCTTACTTATGAAAAAATGCCATTTCTTCAATTTTGTTTCTTTGAAATGGCTGTTCAAGTTTCAATCCTTTAAATGTATTTTTTTTATTTTATCTGGTGCATGGTTTTATACCCTGCTTATTTCCACGGAACTCAAGTTGTTTACAAAAACAAGGAAATCGGTAGAGTATAATAAAAACAAGAGTAAGAAGTCACAATCAAAATGGCAACCCATTCACCATCATGGTTGCAATGTTGGAGTACAGGCAGATCTGAAGAAATTTGCAAAAGACAAGGAGGATCAGGGCATTCAGTAATCAGAGAGGTAAGATGTTCCAAAGTATGGGAACAGCAACACAAAGGCACATTGTTGGAACAAATTGTAAACACCATCACTCTAGAACCGTGATGGTGAATCTATGGCATGCATGTCAGAGCCCTCTCTCTGGACACATGAGCTGTTGCCCCAAGTCCGCTCCGCTGCACATGCACATGTGCCTCCTGCCAGCCAGCTGGTCTTCGGGTCTCTGCCATGCATGCGTGGTGGGGTGGCATGGTGCATGCAGGGGGCATGGTACGTATGCACGAGGGTGCAGTTGCATGCTCAAGGGCCACAAGCATGCTTTGGTTACTTAGTGCCAAAAAGCTTAGCCATCACTGATCTAGAGAATCCACAAACTCTAACCCTATTTGAAATTGAGAGTTTTTGCTTACTTTTGATATGGCTGATAAAAAAAAAATGCAATATGCAATAGAATTATCAGGAAAGAGGGCATTCTGGGAAAAGAACCATTTGCTGTGCTGTTCAGGTTTAGAAAGAGTCCTTCACACCCTTTCTGGGTCTTTGGGAAACACTTTGATATTTCCAATTAATACACAGGATCCTTCTGGAGGAAAAAACAAAAGATAATTTTCTATATATATTGCAATCCAGGTTTCAAGATGTATTTACACTCTATCATAAATGAAAAATGTTCCTTTGAAGTGCAGTTTTGCTTATAACTCAATCCACTTTTCTGGAGTACAATGACTAGGTTGACATTCATGGAAGACAGGTCTATCAATAGCTATTCATCTCAAAGTATCCATGTAATCTCCAGATTGGGGCCAGCATGCTTCCAAACATCAGTTGCAGAGGAGCAGTGGAAGGAGAAAGGCTTATCCCTTGTCTTTTGCAGAAGTTTGAGACACATGGTTGAGATGGCTACATTTATTTCTGGGACCATCTGACCCAGATACTACCTTGACATCTTCACATGCCAAGAGAGTAGTTGAGAAGCCAAGGGAAGGAAGCTAGGAAGCAAATTTTCTCAGATGCAACCCTCCCATTGCAAACAGTTTGCCCCTTTGAAGTGGGCATGCACTCTCCCTTGGATCCATTTTGAAGGGCCCTCAAAACTATACTGTTGTCTTTGAAGGTGCAAATTAGTTAAGTATTTTGAAGGCTGAGTAATGAATTTGCACTTTTTCTTTAACTTAATAACAGTGTATGTTGCTTTAAGTTATGTCGAAATGGGTTTCAGTAAATTTTATCAGAACCTGTTTAGAGTCCTAAGGAGCCTTGGTGGCCCAATGGTTAGAATGCAGTATTGTAGGCTGGCTCTGCTCACTGCCAGAAGATCGATCCTGACTGGCTCAAGGTTGAACTCAGCCTTCCATCCTTTCAAGGTTGGTAAAATGAGGACCCAGATTTTGGGGGGCAATAGGCTGACTCTGTAAACTGCTCAGAGAGGGCTGTAAAGCACTATGGAGTGGTATGTAAATCTAAGTGCTATTGCGAAGAAGAGGCAGCATATGAATGAATGTGATAAATAAATACACAAATATGTAATACATTGCATGCTTATTGCAAAGGTTACATATCATAATTCTACAAAAGCTGCCCAAAGTGAGGAATGTAGAGTCCATAGTACTGTGTAGCCATCAATATTCCTGATTATGCATAAAGGCCACTGGATTTGTTGCTTGAAAGTTTTGCAAAGGGAATCACAGAATGAAGTCTGTGGTCCTTACCTGAGCTCTGCTGCATGCTTAGTTCATCTTGACCCCTGCATGGAAAGCATTCCTTCCGTTAACCTTTGCTTCAGTGCCTTCATGACAAGATTCTCTGGGTATGTAGCTGCCTTTTAACAGTTTTTTAATTTCAGTTGTTGCTTGAAGCACTGTACAGGAAATTAGACACTTTCAGTACTTCAGTTATTGTTGATTTATTCACTGTTCTTGTACATACAGTGAATGAAGTAAAGATATCTAATTTGAATGCCAGCCACCAAATCTCAGTGTATATCTTGGCAATAGCTGAAGACTTATTGACTTGAAATTTGTTATGCCAGTGTGAGTGCCTTGTAGCAGTTTTGTTTACTGCATCACATTCTATGGGAAATGTTAGAAAAGAACTGTAATTTCTCTTCTGGTCTGACACTGGGCTATCTTATCTGGGATGCTAAATTATGCTGAAGCCTAGACTGAAAAGGTAAATTTGGAAACCTTGTTTTGTCAAAGGTGAAAAAAAACCTTGAAGAATCTTGTGTACAGTGAATAGGATATTTATCTTTGTCTTTTATATTGCTTCCATTAGTTGAACGGATTTGAATTTGGTTCGCATTCAAGGCACCTAAAATAAAAAATAGCTCGCTTACTGCACTGGATCAATTCACAGGACTTTTAATGAAATTAAAACACATATATCTTTTTGAAGATAATCTAATCCAGGGGTGTCCAACCTTGACAACTTTAAGACTTGTGGACTTCAACTCCCAGAGTTGAAGTCCACAAGTCTTAAAGTTTCCAAGGTTGGACACCCCTGATCTAATCTTTGACCATATTCGCATTTTAGGGGATGCCATGTGATGTATACACAACCGTTGCTTCTTACTCCACAATCATTGCTCTGTTCAGCTCAGCTTCCTGCCAATCTGCTTTCAAAATAGCTCAGGGCATGGATGGCCCCTTGCTTTGAAATTACCAGTCTCATGATACAGCTAACCTAAATCATTTCCCATTCTTCTAACTCCAAAGTATCCAATTTTTCGGGTTAAAAAAAAAAACTGATTCAAACAAAGGGGTAATGCATGAATGATTAATTAAAATTTATAAGCATATATGCTAAAACAAAATATTATCCATCATTTAACACATGTAGTGCTGTCATCAACAAGATTATTATTCCATATCTATTATCTAGCAATATGTTGCTTCTGATGGCAGGGTAAGAATCATCACATAGGCTTTCTAAATCATTCCTGATTTCCAATCTGGCTTTTTAAGATATTCATGATGTTTTCTTAGATCTGTTTTTGTTTGTTTTTCTAATAAATAGTTGGCATGATTTTTTTTTTAGTTGCTGGAAAAAAACTGCCACTGATCATATCCTATAAATAGTTGCCTAAATCAAATTGCTACCAACTGAATTTTATATGTGTCAGATAGATTATTTTTAGTCTTTCGTTGTTATCTGTCTGATGAATACATAGGATCTCCTGGATGACAAATCTGATTGACTTGCATGGCATAAAAAGATGCTCTAGGTTGAGGAATATATTTTTTAAAAAATAATCTTCCGGTGAATTTAGGGAGCCATTTGATAAAATTTACATTTTTAAAATATGATACGGGGTCTTTTCTGGTCTTCCAGATATTGTAAAACTGTAATTCCCAACACTGATTACCTGTTCTGGTTGTGGCTGCTGAGAGATGGAGTTAAGCAGCCTGCAGATGGTTAAAGTCTACTCAGCTTGCAATGACATAGAAGACTTTAGATTTGAGCTATAGTTTGTCACTCCATCAATCATATAGTTTTCTTAATTTCTGCATATTTATGTTGACCCAGAAATGAGTTTTACTAGTAAATTGGGATTTATACAGGAAGCAAGACTCCTTTACATGTGTCATAACATAAACTACGAAATGTAAATGTGCATGCAGTTCAGTGAATTTTCACCTAGCATTCAATTCTGAGGATGCTTTTTTAGGATACATGGGTATAACTGCCTTGCAATTTAATTAATTGGCAGTGTGTCTGCTTCTTCTTTTTATAGGAAGTCTTCATGCCAGAAGCAATGTTTGTGATACTGGGAACATAAGCAATTAGCAAATTATGGTATGTTTAAATGAAAATAGTTTCCTGGCCAAGCACAATGAAGAAGGCTTGCAGCCATGTTGTTTCTTCATTAAACAAAATGACAAGCTAGCAATAAGTATTTCTTAGATTATAGACAGATTTAATGACAAAGTAATCGCATGATAAATCTTGCAGTTGGGATGTTGTACGAGAAAAGAACAATTTTGGGGGGGTTTGTCAAACAAATATATTCTGACTTTCACAGCAGGTATAAAACAAATTAATATTTTCACTGAAGACAATAAGGATTTTTTTTAAAAAAGATGCCTTTTAGGACTGTAGGGACAAATAACATCTGCATGTTACAATATCACTTTAATTTTTCATTTCTGTCCATCTTGTGGAATAAGTAGCATTTCTCACCTGCTGTGGTAGAAGAGGATTGAAAAGAAAAGGGATTTTGTTTCGCTTTGTGGTAGAAAGAAATATTTTATTTTATAAGTACCTTTCACAGAAACACTATTTTGTTCCTAGAAAAAGCAGACAAAAAGGAGGACAGTTCAATATTATCTGTGGTTAGAGAAAGTAGGTAAGAAGACAGCATTCAATAGGAAGATGTTATGGAAGTACCATTGTGGCAATAGTTTGTAGGGTAGTGCTGTTTTGTGGCATGATTTGATAGGTGGTAGCACACAAATGATCTCAAGTGATCTCGTAAAGGAGCAGATCTGATTAGTAGTTGATTTGGGAGGTCACTTGAAAATCTCAGGGTCATAGATTAGATATTGGGACATTGAAAAATAGATCTAGGGAAAATGCCATGGCAATGTCCAAAGGCTGCCAAGAAACTATAGACACATCTGGGTAGACAGCAGAAGACTTTTCTTCACAAATCTGTAATTTAATATTTATTAAACCATTGTTGCCTCTGGGCTCAAAGGCCCTCTATTGTTGGACCATCTGGATTTGTCTGCTCATGGTGGCCAACTGTATTCTGAACAATTTGAGGCACTAGATTGGGGGTCCTCAAAATTGGCAACTTTGGCTGAAGAATTCTGGGGGTTGAAGTACACAAGTACAGAAGTCTTAAAGTTGCCAAGTTTGGAGACCTCTGCACTAGAGGCCATTTTAATTTCTCAGAATTCACTGTATATAGATAGTTCTCTATTTAAGACCCGTAATGGAGCCTGTCCACCACAGTCTTCAGTCAGGATGGTTGTAAATTGGGCCACCATGTGGCCAACTCAGTGTTACAACCTTTCTTTGCAATGGCTGGTAATCAAACGTGACAGTTGTAAAATGATCACCATGGTTGCTAAGTAAACCAAAGGTTCACTATAGGCCATGTTTTGCCAAAAACCAGAAGAAAATGCTGTCTTATAGCAAAACTCTCACAAAACACAGTCACATGAATGTGGAAAACTGCAAATGGCATTAAATGTGGACCAGTTGCTGAGCTCCTGCAGTCAGTATTTATTTATTTATTTATTTATTCATTTATTTATTTGGTTTGTCAATTGCTTACAAGATAATAGGTATAAGTAAAAATATAGTTATGAATACATGGATACATATAAGAAAAATAAAAAAAATAAAAGAAACAATAGGACAGGGATGGTAGGCACATTGGTACGCTTATGCACACCCCCTACAGACCTCTTAGGAAAGGGGTGAGGTCAATAGTAGAAAGTCTAAGGTTGAAGTTTTGGGGGTTTGGGGAAGAAACCAGAGTCAGGTAGAGTGTTCCAGACATTGATCACTCTGTTGTTGAAGTCGTATTTCCTGCAATCAGGTTTGGTGCAATTAACTTTGAATTTGTATCTATTGTTTGCTCTTGTATCGTTATGGTTGAAGCTGAAGTATTCATTGACAGGTAGGACATTGCAATGTATGATTTTATACACTATATTTAGATCCGACCGAAGGCGGCGTAGTTCTAGATTTTCTAGGTCTAGAATTTCGAGTCTGATGGCATAAGGAATTCTGCAACAAGTAGAGGAGTGGAAAAATCTTCTTATAAAATATTTCTGGACTTTCTCAACTGTGTTAATATCAGATGCATAATGTGGGTTCCAGACTAAAGAGCTGTATTCGAGTATTAGTCTAGCAAATGTTTTGTATGCTCTAGTTAATAGTGTGATATTACCAGAGAAAAAGTTATGTAAGATTAGGTTAACAACTCTTTTTTTTTTTTGAAACAAATTTTTATTAATTTTAAAGATAAAACAACACATCATTAACCATTAAATACATAAACACATAAAACCTCTTAACATTGTAAATCCTTACAAGTCAAACAAAACATTATTTTTATGCAGCATAATTCCAATTTATCCCATCTCCATATGGACACACAAATATCTTTCAGCAAATTTCTCATTATTTCTCTTTACTCCTATTCAATTTCATTTCTCTTCCATATTTATCCATTTTATAGTCATCATATTCTTTTCTTTCTGGCTTGTTTAAATTATTCTCGTTTAACATTCCTCCAAGGTTTTATTGATTCTTTTTTCCTTTTTTTTTTTTATAAAAAACAAATTTTGTTAGTTTTACCATAAACACAATACACAAACATACAAACACTAAACATAAACAAAACTAAAAGATCTTTTCTGAAGGTTGTCTGTTCCCGGGTTAAAACTCTTTACACAGACACAAATTCAAACATCATATTCAACCCATATCTCCTTCCATATCTTATTATCATTTTCTTTTTTATATATATATATAAAAACCATTTTTATCAGTTTTATAAAAACAATGCACAAAGAATCAAGGCATAGTAGCTTATAAATTCTTTTCTAAGAAAAAATAATAATAAAAGACCAATAAGACATAACATTTCCAGATTATAATATCAATATTTCATATAATATTAACTTCATATCTTGTCCCTACTTCTCTTTTCCATCCAAATTATTTATTAATTAAAATTTTATTGCCTTTTATCAATATACAAAATCCAAAAAAAAAAAAAAAAGCATATATATCCTTCCATATCTTATTACCATTTTCAACAACATTCTTTGTCTGTTCTATTTCCAATTATCCATTCATCTTTTTTTTTCTTTTACTATACTTCTCCTGTACACCAATTGGAGTAACATCTATAACTCATTACCCTAACTTAGAAATACTACATATAGCAATATTTCTTGGGATTCTGTTTAAAAGATTCTAAAATTACATAATAAATTTTATATTCTAAATATACATATAAAAACACACTCTTATATACCCTCCAGAATCCCTCTTTTAATCTAAATTAAATTCACCCATTATCTCTAAATAAACTTTTTTTCTTTAGGTCTTGCTTCCCCCCGTTAAGGCTTCTCCTCCCCCCCTTTCTCTCTTGCTCATTCTTCTCCTTGCCCTTTCTACCCCTTTGCTTTTTCTCTTCGCTTTTCTTGCTCCTTTTCCTTTGCTTTCTAACCTTGCCTCCATCTTTTCGCTCCTTTTTCTCTCTTTTGGTTGTTTTTATAATTCTTAAAATCCCCTTTTTCTTATCCTTTTTCTCCTCCTCTCCGGAAGGGACCCATTGTTCATCAAAGATGGCTTCTTCTTCCTCTTCTTCCTTGTCCCAGTCCTTCTGCTGCGTAATCAACTTTTCAAAAGAACATAACGCCATTTCTAAGAATTGAAACAAAGCGCCCAAAGTATCTTCTTTTTTATATTTTTGATATTCAATCTCTAGTTCATCCACAGACGATGCCATTATGAAAAGGGAAACTTTTTCCAAAACAACCACAAGTATTTTTAATCAAAGACAATCAAAAGCAATTAAAAAAAAAGAAAAAAAAAGTTCCAAAAATTAATACTTTTCTTCCTTCTTCTCTTTCTCTTTCTGAATTAATTTTTAATCAAAGAGGTCCAATTACCATATATCTTCTTTTGGGATCCACAAAGACGTTCTAGACAATCTCCTCCTTTTTCATCTTCTGCTCCAATTTTTTTTTCTCCCTTCCCACTTGCAATGACAATTTTAAATAATCAAAAATCCATACCTCCAGCAGAGATTTTCCAATTTCTTAAATTTTTCAATGTCCAAAAATCCCTTTGTCTCTTAGCTTCAGCTTTCAAAGCAATCCACTTTCAATGTCTAATATATCCAAATATTTCTGCTTTTTCCGTGGGGTGGGAGAATAAAAAAAAAAAAAAGTTCCCTTTAACAGCTTCTCCACCGCTTTTCGCTCTTCTTAGGGATACAATGTATCCTCCAGCAATTCAAACAGCTCAGTTCCAGGCAATTTAAAAGGTGTTACTTGACCCGGCTCAGACAGAACTTTCACTCTTCACACTTTCTCCTGCACAGTTCTTACCCGGTTGCTGGCTTCTTCGTGGCGGCCATTGCTGACCGCCGCTCCACCGCCTTGGGAAAAAGGGGTTTTCCCGGAGAAGGGGGGGTCTGCGATACCCCCACCTCCCTATCCGACTCCCCTCTCTCTTCAGCTGTCCCTACAGGGCAGCCATATCCCCCTGACCCATCTGGATCGGGGGTACCTCGACGGCTAGCACAGCAGGAATCGCGAGCTGTCGCGAATTCCTGCTGCCCCGAAGCCACGCAAACCGGAAGTTCCAGGTTAACAACTCTTAATGCCTTTTTGGCTATGTAGTTACAGTGGACTCTAGCACTTACATCATTAGATCTAATCTAATCAAATCTGTGACTTAATTACCCTCAGGAAAGTCGATTTTAACTTTGAATAATTGCTAATTCATTTGATGTATTTGAACCAGTATTTACGTATCTATTTTCCATTATTGTAACTTTGGCCTAAATTGCATCTGTAAAGCATTCATTATTTTAGAACTACATTCCACTGGCCACATTTCATGTGTGATTTTTAAATTCCCAAATGTATGTCTATATTAGGCACATTTATTATTATTTATTATTTCTGACACATAAGTGTGCAGGATTTATTCTTATGAACTGAAAGTGGTCGTTCAGCATTGACATGTTAAGTATGATAATAATCCAAGTAATTGTCACTCATTCACTTAACTGGCGACATCTTTACTTCCTGAGAGAACTAATTAGAGTACAGTGTTACTATCTTTTAATTGCAAAAAGGAGTTGCTTTTTCTTTCACTTTTGTTGCATGCCACTATTCTTCACAGCTCACAAAGCTTAAAAAATCTTTTAGTAAATGATACTCTACTGCCACCTTCTTTGTCCCTAATTTTTTTTTGCTATCTGTCTGGCAGAATCCTAATATTGAAATGTAATTTACCCAATTAGAAGAGCTTCCATCATTTTGCCATTTAATTTTCACGTGCTTGAAAAATTAAGCCTTTACAAATTCTGACATGAAATTATTTACTCTGCAGATCAGTTTATTACGTGGATCAAACCTCAATCACTTGCTGGATAATCTTAACCAATGTGCATTTAATAGCAAGACAGCACATTTATAATAAATATAGGATCAAAATGGATTAAAAAAATTAGTTTAGAATAGATAATTGGCTGAAAGCACATGAAAGTAACATGGATCAAAAATACATAATGTTGTACATCCCTCATTTAACCTCATGCTGTTGACTGTTTATGGAAACAGTGATTCACTAATTAATGTTCATCTCCCTTATTGCCAGGTATTCTTAAATAAGGAGGGATGAAGGAAAAGGAATAATGGGGTTCAAAGAAAGAAAATGAGAACTGTTCATTCCCTTTCTCCTCCATCTTAATCAGACTGTGTTAGGAAAAGGAACAAAATTGGTTCTTCTTTATGTATTCATTTGTTTTTGAAACATTTCAGAGTTTACTGGGCACATTTATTTATTTGTTAAATTTATTTGCTGCCAACTCACCGTGGGGCTACTCTAGCCACCTTATAACAATAAAAATAAAGAAATGGAAAGAAGTGTAAACATAATAGTGGTCCATGAGAAATGGTGGTCCATGAGAAAATTTTAGTGGTTTGCAGAGAAATGTTCCCCCAAAGCAATTAATCCAGGCTGCACAGGAGCACAAGGCTGTGCCGCTCACATGGCTTTCCCACCCGCTAGCCCCCACCCTTCAGCCGAGTGCAAACTTTACCTTGAGTAGAGGCACGCGAGCTGGAACTGGAAGGTAAGACCAATAGCGGGGGAGGGAAATCCGCCCAGGGGTGGCTTGCTGACATTGGTAGGAAAGTTGGTTCCATATTCCAGAGCTGCAGTAGTCACAAGACTGGCCCTTTGATCATCCCAGACCAGCTTCTCTAGTCCATGGCAGGCCGGTGCACCTGGTGGAGGAGCAGCTGCTCCGTGATGACCAAAGGGCCATATTACAAATGAATTTCTGAACTATCCAAATAAAACAGCATATCCTGATTGGACTTAGTTCTTTCATGTAAAGGAAATTATTTTCTCCAATAAACCATAAAGAGTTCATTGTCTATATTTATTTCATTAGAAATCATATTTTAAGAGCCAGACTATTTTAATAGCCCTCTAACTCACTCCACATTTCCTTCCTCTCATTGAGAGGTCAACAATTTGGAGACAATAAGGAAAAAGACATGGAACAGTTCCAACAATCATAAAAAATGTTGGATTCAGTTTCTTTAAAAGACAAAAGAAGGAAAACTCAATGCGATTAAAAACAATTGGCGCATCAAGGCAGCGAGTGCACAACTAAACATCATACAGCTAGTGCATGACTAAGCATCATAAGTTCAGTTTTCTTTGCAGCATTAGTGCATATCTAAGCCACTTGGCTCCAGCTAATTCAATAAGGCTTCAATTGCCCTGATTTCTTCCTGTCAAAAGTGTGCATTGAGCTCCGCCCTTGACGGTGGTCCCTGAAAAGACCATGCATTTTGATTCCCAGGGAAGACTTTAGTTGCTAGTTGAGCGTATTCAGGATTGCAATCCAGTTTAATAGAATCAAAGTTGATCTTGTGTTACTTTTTTTTCCCCTCAGAGGAGGAAATAGCAGTGCATCACAATTCCTCTTTCCATGTCTTGTTCTCCCCACACACCCCCAATGGAATTCTATTGTTCTCAGCTTCCTTCCATTTTCTGCTCTGCTCTGGGAAATAATGCAGGCAGCCCCCCCTGAAATCCTATGGTGTGAGACCCCCAAATACAAAAAGCTGTATGTGTCGGTATGGAAGACCTTTCCACTCGCCTTTGGATTTCTTTTGCCCAAGGAATTTGCTGAGGTCTTTAAAAACTTTGTGGGAAAAATCAGCCAACTATAGGCATAAAATATGTGTTCTCACTTTCCTACATAAAAAATAAATGTATTGACACACTTGAGTGTGTGTGCATTTGTGGGGTGTCTATAGATGTATGGACTTCAGCTTTGTGCTCTCTTTCACTCTCCTCCTCCCTCCCTATCTTAAAATATGAACAGTGGCATTTTTCTTGAAAAAGACACATTTCTGGGAACTAACTCTGAAGGGCAAGGGCAATTTTTTTAAAGAAGTCTTTATATTCTGATTCATAGCTGAGTTTGCTTTTAATTAAGCTTTGTTCAAAGAGGCAACTTGTTCATAGTTATAGAAAAATATGGGCTCGTTTTCATGGTGGTCTTTCAGGCCAATTTGCATAAAAATATATAAAAACCAGCTCTGATATAATAGGAATACTTAGCAGTTATATGCTACTTTAGGGTGTCCAGAGACGTCCTATTTTTGTAGCCCTCTTTTACCATCAACAAGTAGTGGGTGAAATTGGTATATATTATGTTAGAAGGCTTTAAAACAGTCCCTTAAAATAGGTCAGTATTATCACCTTCTTATTTCAAGTGAGATATGAGTCCAGGAAGAATTGCCTAAAGCCTCCCAAATATTTTTATAACTGATTTCACTTGGGATTTTTTTTTTTTAGGTTTTCTCAGCCAAGTCTTTTTGTCACTTAACTCTCTAGCCTGGGATTGATGAGAAATTCAGAGTAACTAATTCACACTTGCTGAACCTACAGGCAAAATTGGAATGTGTGAGCACACCGAAATCCACACTTTTCCTGAATTTTGTGGTGTAGTTTAAAAAGCACAAAAGATTGGGCACTGAAGAGAAACAGGCAAAAAAGAAAGTGAGGGGAGATTTAGCACTTCAGCTTAGAGATTTGGTTGGGAGGCAATACGACTGAAACTCTGAATGAACCAACTTTCTTAACCAGATTGGTGAATTGGATCAAAGAATAGGATTGAATTGGATGCTTCTTTTTTAAAAAAAACAATTAAATAAACTTTTGAATTAAATCAACTTGTTTTTCCAAATGCAACTGGCAATTTAGATGGCAAATTTTCCTGCTCCTAGAAAAATCCAGAATAGTAGTTTAGCTAAAATTAGGCAGCAGATTATCAAAAAAAAAAAAAAAAAAAAGCTAACCAAAGACCCATATCTTCTTTCAGAGATAAGAAAGCTACTTATTCCAATATTTTCCTTACTTCCAAGTCCACCATCTTGGAAACTTTGTATCTTCCTAAAAACATTTGGTTGCATTCTTCTATGACTCTACATATCCAGGTATTTCCATAAATGTTATATCTGGATGTCCTATCTTTGTTTCCAGTTGCCAATAAGCTATTGACCTCAAAAGGTTTAAAGTTAAAAAGAATATTGGAAGGACTATTGTTTTTTTAAACTGTGAAATTATTCATTGCTGGGTCAGATGTTTAAATGTTGGATTGATACGTAAGAAAATGTCTGTTCAACAACAATAAGTTATATGGATGCTCGATTTATTTATTTTTTTATTTGTCAATTGCTTACAAGATAATAGATATAAGTAAAAACATAGTTATGAATACATGGATACATATAAGAAAAATAAAAAAATATATAAAAAAAACAATAGGACAGGGACAGTAGGCACGTTGGTACGCTTATGCATGCCCCCTACAGACCTCTTAGGAAAGGAGTGAGGTCAATAGTAGACAGTCTAAGGTTAAAGTTTTTGGGGTTTGGAGGAAAAAACCACAGTCAGGTAGAGTATTCCAGACATTGACCATTCTGTTGCTGAAGTCGTATTTCCTGAAATCAAGTTTGGCACGATTAACCTTGAGTTTGTATCTATTGTTGGCTCTTGTGTTGTTATGGTTGAAGCTGAAGTATTCATTGACAGGTAGGACATTGCAATGTATGATTTTATATACTATACTTAGATCGGACCAAAGGCGGCGTAGTTCTAGGTTTTCTAGGTCTAGAATTTTGAGTCTGGTGGCATAAGCTATTCTGCAACGAGTAGAGGAATGGAGAAGTCTTGTGAAATATTTCTGGACTTTCTCAACTGTGTTAATATCAGGTATGTAATGTGGGTTCCAGACTGATGAGCTGTATTCGAGCATTGGTCTAGCAAATGTTTTGTATGCTCTAGTTAATAGTGTGATATTACCAGAGAAAAAGCTACATAAGATTAGGTTAACAACTCTTAATGCCTTTTTGGCTATGTAGTTACAGTGGGCTCTAGCACTTACATCATTTGAGATGAGTACTCCAAGATCCTTGACAGAGTTTGGATCATCAACAAGGTCTTGACTATTCAGCCTGTATTTTATTTTCTGAAATATATTTTTTGCCAATATGTAGGACAGAGCATTTATTTGTTGAGATTTCATCTCTAGGCATCAGTGTATCTCTCTAGAAATTTTCTTAGTAGACTCTCTGTCTACATGTTTTTTGTTTAGTTTTCTTTAAAAAAAATCTTTTCTTTTTCTTGGAGCATGACATCTGTTTCTCAAAACCTAAGTACCCTTTTCTACCATTCCTTTTTTCTTTAATATGCATTCTTCCTTTTCCCTAAGCATTTTCCAAATATCCCCCAAAATGGCTGTGTGTCCAACTTGGGGAAAAATCATCCATAACATAATAGAAAAAGAACGTGAGCTAGACTACAGTGATGAAGATTTGGAGATAAATTGTGAATGGGAGGAGAAAGGACAATAAAATTGCAATTAATTTTATTTCTATTATGCTTGTATTTGTAATAATAATGAATTAGTTGTAATTGTAATGTGGAAAAAAAGGTTGGAAGTTATTGACATATTTCTTTAGTTTTTTTTTCTTTCTCTTCTCTTGAACTTTTTGTTATTTTCCTTTTTCTGTCTGTTATTATACAAGGAAATTCTTAATAAATAGTTAACTAAAAAAGAAAAACGAATGGGAAGGAGCAATCTCCTCAGCTTGTCCTTGTGATTGCCATTTTTTGAAATCTTTGACATGCTATAGACAATGCAAATATTGTCTTAGCTCTGAAAGGTTTCCTACTCCTAAATTAGTGGAATGCTTCAATATAATTTTGTCTATTTCACCAATAATATAGTATTCTGAACAAAGTCACATTTTTCCACTCTCCACCCTTTTAATGGAGGAAATTTGATTTGTGTAAACAACCTTTCTTCCAAAACTATCCTCCCAACAGGAGCCCCTGTAAAACAGATAAGGTTCTCATTATGTATCCACCATGTCTTGATCATAACTCCTATCAGGGGTGACATTCTGATCCAGTTCCATCAGGTACATTCTGTATGAGTCCTTTACAAAACATTAAAACCTGGCTGAGCGTAGGATCTTTGTGCCTTAGGGAAGTGCAGGAAACTAGACAGAGAGAAAGTGCACACAGGTCAAGGTGGATTTCTTGTCAGACTCTACAGGACTGGGATGTGTTGAAACTATTAAGTCTGGAGCATGGGTGCGAATGATAGAGACGAGCCGGTGGAAACAGTGAACTTCAAACTCTTTATTTACATATTGTGACCACTCAGCTCAAAGGCTGCTCAAGCCCTACTTATATAGGCAACTCATTAACTACTTAACCAATAGCGAACCTGGAGCGCTAGCTCCGTTAACCAATGGGAATGGTCCTTTAATGGCCAATCGGATGCCTTTGAAAAGGCCAATCCGATCGTGCCATTAACAGCCAATCAGAAGTGCAGGGCCAGAACCCTGCACTAGACTTCAAGCTCAATGATAACTTTATTGGTATTATGCATTCACAACACCCCTTTCCCCTGGCTTCTGCCCATGGGGCACGGTTACATAGTCCTTAAGGTAGGACGGTTGTTTAATTAGTCTTTTTGATTTTCGCAAGGTGCCTGGTGGTTGGCTGCACTCTTGCTGAGGTAGATCATTATTTAGCAGTGAGGGTGCCTCCGGTTCCGAGTTCATGTTCTCATTGTCATCAATATCACTGGCCATTTCCTGAGGTGCATTCACTCCAGTCCCTGGTTCCTGTTCCTGCATTTCCATTCCATTATCAGTCTCTTCGAAAAGGTTTCCTTCGGATAGTAATTCGCTTTCCTCTGTATCTCCCCCCCCCCTCAGTTTGATCAAAAGGGAGTTCGGAATTACGAGGTGGTAGCCGCGATCGTAGCCGATCTATGTGGCGCTTCCAAAGTCTATCATCAGGGCACTGAATGAGGTATGATCTAGGGCCGGTTACACAGATTACGGTCGCTTCAACCCACAGCGGATCGCCCGAAAAGTTTTTAGCGAATACTAGATCACCTACCTGGAAGGTACGGCATCGGCTGCTGGATCCGAGTGGCTTTTCAGGTTTGTAGGCTGGGTGTAACCGATCGAGGTGGGAGCAGAGCGCGTGGAGTGTCTCGATTTGCAACGCTCTCATTGTTGGTGCAGGATCGTTGATAGTTTCAGGAAGTGGTGTACGGCTCAGCGTGTCGGCGTGGGGAATGGCTATACCTGGACGATATTGTAGCCGATAATTGTAGGCAGCCAAGAATTCTGACCAGCGGGTCATTCTGGGAGAAAGTATGTAGGGAGTTGGTTTTCCGCAGCAATGATCCCCAGCAATGGTTTGTGGTCAGTTACAATGGTGAAATTTCGGCCGTACACGTACTCATGAAACCTTTTAACTGCTGATACAATCGCCAGGGCTTCCTTATTGATTTGGCTATAATTTCACTCAGTTTTCGAGAGCGTCTTTGAGAAGTAAGCAACAGGGGCTTCATTACCGTTAGGTAACACATGGCTCAAAATGGCGCCCACTCCAAAATGCGAAGCATCACAGGTTATGTTTAATGGTAAAGTCTCATTGTACTGCATCAGCACGGCGTCCGAAGTCAGTAGTTTTTTTACATTATGGAACGCCTGCTCTTCTTTCTGACCCCATACCCAGTTTGCTTTTTTGTCTAAAAGTCGATGTAACAGTTCATCGACAGTCACTTTGTGCGGCAAGGAAACATTATAGAAGTTGATGAGGCCTAAGAATGCCTGGAGGTCGGTTTTGTTCTGGGGTCTGGGAGCGTTCTTTATTGCTCTTAATTTACTATCAGTAGGGTGAATACCCTGACTGTCAATTAGGTACCCTAAGAATTCAACACGATCGGTACACATTTTGCATTTATTTTTTTTAACTTTCAGGCCTGCTTCCTGAAATTTTTGTAATACTAATCTTAGACGCTCCCGCAAGATTTTTTTGAGTGGGGGCAGCAATAAGCACATCGTCGAAATAGGGGACAACGCCCTTGATTCCCTGCAATAGTCTCTCCATTAGGCTCTGAGAGATCCCTGGGGCTACACTGACTCCGAATTGAAGCCGCGTACACTTAAAGGCACCTCAGTGTGTTACGATAGTCTGTGCCTGTGCCGTTGTTTCGTCAACTGGCAATTGCTGGTAAGCCTGAGCTAAGTCTAGTTTAGCGAAAACTTTTCCACCCCCCAGGGAATGGAGGAGGTGCTGTACCACCGGCACCGGATATGGGTTCTGTTGCAGGTCATGATTTAGGGTGGCTCGGTAGTCCCCGCAAATTCAAATGGAGCCGTCCGGCTTAATGGGTGTCACAATCGGCGTTTCCCAAGGGGAGTGATCTGTTGGCTTTAAAATGCCCTGGGCAATCAACTTATCAAGCTGCTTGTCGATTTTCGGTTTTAGAGCGAACGGAACTCGACGAGGCTTAAGGCGGATGGGAGCTATCTTTGGATTAAGGCTAAAAGATGTCGGGGTCCCCTTGTACTCACCTAGCTTTTCCTCAAAGACGTCCTTGAATTCGTGGGTGAGGTCTTCCTCTCAGTCATGGCCACCGATTCAGTTAATGCCTGCCACTTCGATGCCGAGTGGTGCGAACCACTGTAGGCCCAACAGGCTAGGCCGGTCCTTATCGATCACCATCAGGGGTAAGTACGCCGTGCAGTTCTTGAATGTAACCCGGACTTGGCTGGATCCTGCCACTGGAATTCGGTTCCCCTGCTAGTCTTTTAGGACGAGCCGTTGAAATTGAAGGTCTTGGTGCCGGATAGTGGGGATGAGTTGCTTGAGGGTCTTCCATGAGACCATCAAGAGAGACGATCCCGAGTCAACTTCCATTTGGCAAGGCCGATTTTCAATGTTCACGTTGACCCGAATTTTCTGAGCGTCTAATGAAGAGGCATGGCCAATAGTGAGTGTTTGATGAGCCTCTTCTCGACTCGCTAGACAATTCACGGGTCGGTTACCGTAGGAGTGGTTTACTGGTTCTTGCCTTACAGGGTGATTCCCTGTCGATTGGCGGAGATTGGTTCCTTTCGAGGTCTGGCTGGGTCCGAGGAGGCTTCTGCAGACCCGTCCGATGTGGCCTCGTTTCCTACACTCGTGGCAGAGTGCGTCGTGGAATTTGCAGTCAGAGTGAAAATGGTTGGCCCCGCAGCCTGTGCAGGGTTGTTGGGACTTTGGGTGTCGTTCCCGATCGGTCCGCAGGCGATGGAACTCTTCTTCGTCGCTGTCTGACGATGAAGAGAGGTCCTCATAGTGGGCTGTAGAAAGCTGCCCTTCTCCGTTAGGTGAAATTTCACCGGCCGGTTGGTGGGCGTGAGTACGATTTCGGCATAGTTGGGGAGCCGACTTCTTGGTTGCCTCCACTGCCATGGCTTCAGCGATGGCGTCCTTAAGGGTGATGTCACCCTTTGCCATTATTTTGCTCTGCACATTTAGAGCGTCGAGCCCGAGGACTACTCTGTCTCTCAAAGCCTCCTCCAGGTCAGTGAATTCACAAAGGCCTCCCAAGTTCCGGAGGTCTGCAACAAAATCGGCGACGCTTTCTCCTTTCCGCTGGTTCCATTGATAGAACTCGTGTCGTCTTATGAGCGTTGGAACGGCGGGTGCATAGTAGGCCCTTAGTAGCGGTTCGAGGATGTCCCAATCCATGGCCTTCACCTCAGCCGGTTTCGCCAATGCCTTAGCCATTTTAAAAACCGTTGGGCCGCAGTGCGTCAGGAATACTGCCCGTTTCTTCCCAGCCGTGACATCCTTTAGATTATTTGTTTCCAAAAACTTTTGGAAACGATCCATGTAAGACTCCCAGTCTTCTTGAGCTGGATCGAATGGAGCGGGTGGTATGGCACCGCCGGACATGGTTTCACCGTTGTGCGCTTCAGTCATGTGCTTAGTTGGCTCTGATGTCATCCAATCCCACCCTCGTCGCCAGTGTTAAGTCTGGAGCGTGGGTGCGAATGATGGAGACGTGCCGGTGGAAACAGTGAACTTCAAACTCTTTATTTACATATTGTGACCGCTCAGCTCAAAGGCTGCTCAAGCCCTACTTATATAGGCAACTCATTAACTAATTAACCAATAGCGAACCTGGAGCACTAGCTCCGTTAACCAATGGGAATGGTCCTTTAATGGCCAATTGGATGCCTCTGAACAGGCCAATCCGATCATGCCATTAACAGCCAATCAGAAGTGCAGGGCCAGAACCCTGCATTAGACTTCAACCTCAATGATAACTTTATTGGTATTATGCATTCACAACAGAAACATTTTTTAAAAGTCAGAGTGGCTCAAAAGAAATGAATTTAAATTTTGAAAAACTGGATTTTTTTTCCAGAGCCATCAACACAGACTGCATCCTGAAGAGTTACTTAAACAATAACATGCAAAAGAAAAAACATAATGTTGATAGTCTATAATACATTTTAATCTGATAAATTATCCTAAATCCATGTTTCTTTCCCCTATTAGTGGATTTCTAAAAGGGTGCTTTGAATTTCTATTTCTAAGATCAATAAAATCTGCTGAAGCTATACTCTACTGAAATTGTCTGCTTCTTCATTTTCCTTTTTGACCAAATCATCAAAAACAATATTGAGAAGATATGCCTGCAACCATTTGTGAAAGGGCTGTGCTATTTTTCCACTTAGGACATATTACAGTACTTTCCCACTGCAACATATTCTTTTGAACCTGGTCGTAATTGTCTTGAATTAGCTGATTTGATAACACTTGTTAGAAGTGCAATATTCCACTGTTGAGGCTGGGTTCTTTGACATGTCTCCAATATTAGCACATCAGCTTATTTAAATGGGCTTGGAAAGGTGCCTGGTTTTGATCTGAGGAAGAACTTGCCTTTCTGAATATTCTTTTCCAAGTGCGCAAAGCCTTTCACTATTTTTTTAAAAGTTATTATTTCAACTTTCTACATAACAACTGATGTCACATAAAGACCAAACTGTGAGCTTAGGCATCCAGATTGTTTATAAATCACCAACTCGATAAGGTGGCCATAGCTCAATAATAATAACAATAGAGGCCTATCTTATAGATTTCTGGTAAGAATTTATAAGAGAATATATATGGGTTACTTAAGTTCTCTTTAGGCATGGTCCAACTAATTGCATTTCCTTTGCTCCTGTGGCATTGTTTTAGAATAGACATTTGCTTAAGTCTTGAAGGGTAGATATTCACTGACTCCTTTCGTAGTGCAGAACATATACTGAAATTGGATTGAATTGGATTGATGTCATAGCTGCCATGGGGGCATAGATCCTCATGGTTACTTTCTTGGTAAGATCATTGGTTTTATAATTCCCATTATTGTTTAGGGGTTGAAGCATTTTCTCTGTTGTGTTTGAACATTCCTGAGAGTGGGAATGGCTGGGGGAAAAAAAGAATAAAACAGATTGTTTAGAAAGTCCAGTTGCCTCCTAAAGCATCTTTGGGACCTGGATGACTGAGCATCTCTACAGACTTTTAGCTATACAATTTGGGACAAACATCCTTTGAACGGTGTGGGAGTAGGAATTGATTTCCAGAGGAAAAAAATTGCAGACTACAGGAACCAGGAGCACAACTCAGGTGGTCCCGAGGACACAGATAAACTTCCAGGTGCTTCAATGACCCTCTGAAAGGATGAAAATGACCAGCTGTCTGAAAGGAATATAAATCCTTCCATTCCCCACAAATCTGTCAGACCTGAAGAAGCTTCTTAGATGAGAAGCTAAACATCTTCAAAGAAAAAAACAAGAAAGTCCAGTTTCTTCCTGAAAAAGCACCTTTGGGACAACCATGACCTGGATGGTTGAGAATCTCTACAGAATAGAACAGATTCTAAAACTGTAACAGAAAGGAGATTTATATACAGGAAATATAATTTAGGGATAATTGAAATTATGTCCTAGCAGGATAAGAGTCCGAGAGCTTGAGCTCTGTATATGTGTGCCTGTGAAGAAAGGCAGAAGGAAGTGACCTCAGATTAGCCATCTCTCAGAACAATAGACAAAAGGGGAACACAAAGTAAGTGTGGTCTACAGCCTACTCCTCTCTTGTGAGTAGTACATTTTGAAGTGTTGAAGACTTAATGTCATAGAATTTAGATCCTGAACAAATAACTTTCTTTCCTGACTGGCAGAAGCTTTCTAGATAAGGTGTTAGGCAGAGAATTTCCCCCCATCTCCTGCTTCTTGTTCCTTTTAATTGAAAGTAGGCTATTAATTTTGTATGGTTACTTTATTATTAAGTTTGTGTTTCCTTGATTTAAATACCTTGAAGAATATTACACAGAAAACTGCAAAAATCATCTTTCTGTTGTCTGAAAGATAAGAGATGTGATGGATTTACTTTTTGTCTAAATATGGAATAAGCATCAAGGTGGACATTGGATTTTGTTGGTATAGAATCTTGGTGATGTTTTGGTTTTATATTTCTTGTAATAAAAAGGAATTCAATGTCCATCCCATTGGGTCATCTTGCTTGCATACTGAGAACTACAAAATGAAGTCTGTGCCTTTTATGAAGTGTGAGAGTCCAGAGTTCGATTCCTAGGTTAGGTGATGCATTTGCTGAACACATTCTGCTATCATTAGAATTGTGCTTGCTTTTAACTATTGTACAAAATGAGGTTTTGTTGCTTCAGACTATTACTTTTGGCTTAGTGTGATGTGATCGCTTACAGATTTATTGTTCAATGAGCTCGTACTATGCAAATCATAACTTTGCTCAATATGGACTTAGTCATTATGCTATGAATAAGGTCCTTTATAAGCACCTCTGAATTACATCCCATTAACTGAAGAGCTTAACATGGAATTAAAATATTCAGTTTTTTCAGCATAAAATGTTTGCCTCAAATTCTCAGAATGAATCATACAAAAAAAAATCTGAAGCATTGTCAATAAGGGCACATGTCATGTGCTTTGAATACCAGTTTTACAAATCTGGTATTTTAAAGAAAAACAGCTTTTAGTTCAAGGCACTTTGGTCATATTCACGTCTTCTCTATTTTGAGAAAATAAAAATAAAATTCTTGGCCATTGGTATGTTAATTTTTGTGTATAAATTGAACCCTCTAAATTTCCTGACCTTTCAGTTTCTCATAGTGTTCATTTGAACCACAAGCATATTTCAAGGCCAATATTCTGAATTATAGCTCCACATGTGCAGATACCCGTCTCCCCACTTTAGATGCTCAGAGTTATACCTGTGTAATTTCATTTTAAAAACAGCCAGGTCCCTGTAGTGTAACTGAGGGTATACTTTCTCTTTCTGGATCTTTAACAAAGCTGATGAAATATGAGCTAGAAATAACACAGCTTGAGTTTCAGATTCCATGCTGAGTTTACATGCCTGGCATTTAGGGACAGGAAAATGGGCTCGTAAATTGAGGAAATACACTCTAGAGATCTTTGGGATGTAGTCAGTGCTGAACCTCATGTTATCAGTTTTACAGAAAGTACATTTTCATTTTAAACCACCTCCCTTCTTAGGGTAGGGTGCCCTTCTGCATTTCTCCTGAACTTGATTAACATATTCATAGAGCATTTACAGGGTCAGATCCTCTGAGTTTCTGTGGTTAAAAAAGATACCTGCTTTTCCAAGGAACTTGAAAGAGAATTTATGATAGGCAAATCTCTCATATTTCAATATTTCTGCCATTTCCTTGTCGATCTAATATTTTTACTAGAGCAGACTAAAGTTCTTGGAACAGCTTTTTTTTTCTTTTTTAAATTATGCATTATAATGAAAATGGCTCTGGATGGCCTATTTTGGGAACATGAAATTGCTGTTGTATAGTCTGTATTACTTCTAGATTAAAAAGAGGCTGTGATAAAATTATTAAGACAGTTTGTCCAATTTTTTTTTACAATGTCTCCTTATTTCCTTTGCATCCAACCATCGGGAAGGTTGCATTTTTTTTATATCATATGCAATTCATAAATAATTTAAAAATATTACCTTAAAGGCAAGCTAATTGGGCTGGTCATTCTTTCTCAGCCCAATCCATCTCACAGGGTTGTTGTGGGGAAAATAGGAGGAGTATGGTGGGTTGGATATTCTTGCTGCCTTGAGTTATTTACTCCGCTAGCCATTGCTGACTATATGGGGCAGGGGTGTTAAACCTGCGGTATCACGTGACATACCAGGACTTTCCCCCCCTTTGCTAAATGGGCAGGAACAGGGCCAGCATGTGATGTATCTGGACTGCGGGCCATGAGTTTGACACCCCTGATATTGGGTGATGCTCATCTCTGTTTCAAGAGCCTTTGAGCCTGTGCTGTCCGAAGATGTTTCTGCGGTCATGTGGCCTGCATGATATCACAGAGTGCTGCTACCTTCCCACCAAAGTGGTGCCTATTTATCTACTTGCATTTGCATGCTTTCGAACTGCTAGTTTGGCAGGACCTGGGGTGAGGATGGGAGCTCACCCCGTTGCATGACTCTCAGATCTGGAACCTGGGCTGTTGGCTTCCTAACCAACAAGCCAGGGGTGGGATGCTATTGGTTCAGCCCAGTTCTATAGAATCGGTAGCTCTGAAGAGCAGCAAACACTAGACTGGTTCGCTGCGACGGCCTTTTGGTTGTCTGTTTGGCCCACCAACCTACCTGGGCTCTTGGCTGTCCTTTATTTCCTGCTTTTTCAACCTCATCTGCTTTGTGCAGCACAGCTGAGGTTGAAAAAGCAGGAAAGAAGAGGATTTTCAAATGCTGCGCATCCACGCGTAGCGCTTGTCAGCAGTCTGGGTGGCACAGCTGATGTTTTTTTGCAAATGCTGTACATGCACACGCAAAGCAAAACACACTCTCACCGAACCGGTAGTAACACCAGTTGAATCCCACCCCTGCAACAAGCCCAACATCTTAATTGCTGAGCCATTGCACTGCTCCCAAAATAATAAAGGTGGGATAAAAATAAATAAATTTAAAAAAAAATGAGCAGGAAATAAAAAGAAAAAAAAGAAAGCTGACAAAATGGGAGACCATGTAGATTTTCCTCAGGATGGAATTCTAGAGTTTAGTAGCAACAACCACAGAGATTTCCTGCATTGGAGAAGAGCAAGGCTGGAATTTAGTTGATTATGATCTGTTACATATCACCTGATGTGCTATTTAGATTCTTTGGAAATGGAACGGCCTACAAGAGTTCAGTAAATTGTCATAAGTAGTTGTGGGAAAGCTTCTCAATATTTTTATCAGTGGCATGCACCAAGGCAGCTGATTAGTTTGTCCTGTTCATACATAGAATATGTTGTTTCATTTATCTTTTAGTTTTTCCATAGCTGTTGACAAGTGCACCTAACTGTGGAGATGCATGATCTTCCTATAAAAGCCACCATTTTACCATTCTCACAATCTTTTGGAAGGATCCTTTTCAAAACTGCACATTCAAACAGGCCAGAGTGCTGACCAAAGGCCTGTTGGATCAAGGGAAGGGGTGGGAGGAAAGGAGGCCTGAGACCTGAGTTATCTGGTTGGGAAGGGAGGAAGCCCAAGGTGTCCTTACCTGTAGAAAATTTGTGTGTGCTAGTGGATTCTGTAGTAGTCCAAGGCCCTCTTCAGGCTTCTCTCACCTCCCTTAGGTATCCTATGACTTGTGTGGTCACTTAACGAACACAAATGGGAGTACCAGGATTGCGATTGTTGAGCAAGACAATCAAATAGGCTCATCGCTTAACAATTAGAATGACTTACAACCAACATTCCAGGGTCAGTTATGGTTGTAAGTTGAGGACCACCTAAATTGGAAAGACATTGTGGCAAATACGCAGTTCTTAAAAAGTAGAAAAGTTTGAAGTTTTGAAAACTTTGAAATGATGATTTACACAGTTTCTTTTACATCATTAGCAAGACATAATGTTCTGGGAATATTTATCATTTTCCATCAATTTAAAAAGCATGATATGAGCATGTTGTTATTTTGCTTCATGGTCTGAGCATCCTTAGTCGTTTTAATCAGTGAAGATGTACACAAGAGTTAGAAGTTTCCAAAGGTCAAAGAAGTGGCCGTCTTTTTAGCTTTAAATCAGAATGGACCTTCCAGCTTCTTGCAGGCAGAATGCCACGCTTGTGTCTGCATGTCTGTCATTTCCCTTTCTTTGGAAAAAACTTTTGTAATTAACTAAAGGGCAGATCACACCACATTGATCCATAAATGGTTGTACAGAGTAAATTCCTTTCTCCCTTTTTTTCCCCACCACAGCCAATTTCAGGGACCCTTTCTGCTCTTTTCTATTTAAAATGTGACAATGAACATCACAGACCTATTAAACCTTTAATTTATTGATGATAAAACAAAAATCCAAGTACTGCTACAATAATATTTTCCTAATTAATTCATCTATCATCTATCATCTATCAATTCAATCATTGTCTTCATCATTCTGCTTAAATTTCTAAAATATTTGTTTATTTATAGGATGTTTGGACTGTTAAACATATCCATACCTACATCCACACATATATACTAGGGGAAATAGGATATATAAACAGGAAGCACCGATACATAGATTTGAAACCAGATAGCTAACATGGACAGATACTGGTGAGATCCAAATAATAGAAGAAGGAAATTTAAATTTGAGGAATTAAAAAAAATAGGAAGATACTTGATAAATAAGGGGGACAAGATCAAACAGATTAATGGGATGTCCATAGAAAAGCTACAAGTTGTTATTGTAAATCGGTTGAGATCAGGGGTGGGATTCAAATTGAGATGTCAAATATTTGTTCATGTAATCCCTGGAGGCTAAGCTTGATTAATTGGTGTCTATATAATTGTCAGCCTTGTGAGGTAGTTGAGATAAAAGGCACACCCAGAAATACTATTTCTAAATTTATTGTACTCTTCTATTAACCTAATATTGACAGACTGAGTGTACATTACAGCTCTCCCCTCTTAGGAGAAACTAGGGGAGGTCTATTCTGAAACATTTGCCACACTTCCCAAGCCTTCTGTGGGCTCAGCTGCTGCTTGTCACTGTGTCTAGTCTTCAGCTCTTCCTTCAGTCTGCCAAGGTCATTCCCACATACCTCTATAGTAATTAACTAATTCTCGTTTCCTGGTTTCCTTTTCTTCTTCCCATATTGCTCACCGAATTTGAGATGTAATTTTTAGGCTGAGATGATCTGTGGGCTGATTCAGCTTTCAGGAGTATCACTTAGACAAAGATCTTTACACTTCAAGAATTGGGTGGAGCTCCACATTCTTCTTTTGATAAACTTGGGTACTGCTTACTCTCCATTATACCCCAATTAAAATGTCATTAAACTGAACTGACACCTCAAATACTCTTTGGTGATAGCAAATTAAAATTTGCATCCAGAAAGCAATTAATATGCAAGTTCATCTTTATGGTGAGACTGAGCAGTAACTATTCTTTAGTGATAGCCGTCTAAAATGTGTATACAGACAACAATTAATATGTATTTTCATCTTTATTTTATTTATTTACATTGCACATTTTTAAACTTTTAGAATGAGACCATGTAGTATTCCATTCTAAATTATGCACATTGCATCATCTTTCATTGTATCATTTCTCTTGTTACAGCTGTCACCCTGCTGTTGATGCAAACATGTCCTCAAGACTCGCCAAGCACTTCTACTTCGGAGCATATGATGCCTTTTTTGAACTTGGAAGAGGACAATGGTATTCCTGGGATTTCTGGTCCAGTGTGCTGCTAATCTCTTTCCTTTGGTTTATCCGTCTTTATCTGCATTATTTTAGTCAATGGATCTTACTCCACGTTTTTGCAGTTCCTGTCACAAAGTAAGCATGTGTAAGCACCCTGGGGCATGGCAAAGTAAGCACCCTGGGGCATGGCACAGAGGTAACACAGGTAGCTGGCAGCTCAAACTACCCTTCTATTGGTCCAAATTTCCCCAAACACTCCCACGTTTCTGGCAAGTCCCAGAGCAAAGTGATGACACACTCACACCCATACCTCAAGCAGCCTCTGGCTGCAAGGAGTCCAGCCCAACACTGTGAGCACCATGGCTGCAAAGCAAGAAATCCAGCAGGGAAAGTCAAGGAATCAAAGGAGCAAGGCAATCCAGAAACCCAGAAAGAATGCAAGGAATTCAGGAAAGTTCAAATGTTGGCACTCCATGAATTCAGCATTTGTTCCTGACAAATGCCCCTCCCCACAGGGTCTCATTAAGTCTCAGTCCCCAGATGTGCCTTGTGAAGAGGAGAGGGGTATTCTCCTCCCAAGTAGCTGGGTCAGTCTGCACTGTTCTCGCCTTCTCTCCACTCTCCATGCTTGAGGATCAGGAAGGGGTACTCATCGCCCGAGCTCTGTCTCTCATGTTCACTGCTGAGTCTCTCTTGGTCATCCTGCCCTCCTTGCCTACAAGCCTTCCCAATCCTGAAAGGCCCTGGCCTGATTGGCCCTGCTCGTCCCCATTTTCCTTCAAAGCCAACAAAGCTGCCCCCTCGATCTCTGTCAGCACCAGTTCTAGCTTGACTTCCCCTTCAGATTCAGACCTCGATGGGGGCATTACAGCAGGGATCATGGCTCTGAAGCTGTAAACTGTATGAAGTCTATGAAGAAAATGTACATATAGTTTGAATCAATTTAAGAGTATACGTCAAGTGATTCACTTAATCCACGTTGGCTTCCATATCACTAATTGGTATAGTCAGTGTTGAGACACGATGGGAACTTCTGGAGGACACAGTTATGATGTGCTTTGTGATTGCAAATGTAAATTAGTGAACAACATACACATTGATGGGCATCTCACTTCATATCTATTCTTCTCAGACTACAGAAGAGGAGATTGGAAATGATTTGAATAACTTTAAAACTATAAACTTCTGAAACTGTTCTGTCTTTCAGAAAGCATTTCATTTGGAATGTTATTGGTTCTGTCATTTTAGTGAGGGTCAAAGCTTCCATGAATGAAGGGATTTATTAGCACAAAATGATTTTTTTAAAAAGCCACTTCTTTTCATAATAACTCATCTTTATTTCTGATGGTTGTTGGGTGTGACTTTTATTGTATTACACCATTTTCTATGTTTTGTGTTTTGAACTTTAAATTCCCCATATACACATAATTAAAGGTAAACGTTCCCCTCGCAGATACGTGCTAGTCATTTCCGGCTCGAGGGGGCAGTGCTCATCTCCGTTACAAAGATGAAGAGCCAGCACTGTCCGAAGATGTCTCCGTGGTCATGTGGTCGGCATGACTAAACACCAAAGGCGCACAGAACACTGTTACCTTCCCACCAAAGGGGTCCCTATTTTTCTACTTGCATGCTTTCAAACTGCTAGGCTGGCAGAAGCTGGGACAAATAACAGGAGCTCGCTCCATTACGCGGTGCTAGAGATTCAAATAGACGCACTGCTGACCTTTCTGATTGACAAGCTCAGAGTCTTAGCCACTGAGCCACCGTGTCCCTTATGCATAATTATGCACATGCAAATACAAATCATCATCATTATCACCATTAATTTCTAGTACATTAGAAAATCTAATGGAAACATCTTTGTATGTTTAATGCACAAAATAAATCACTGAATAAATTGCTTTAGTATGCCTGTAACAAGGATCATCATTTTGCTTCTTGAATTTTTGCCCTATCTCTTTTATTCAGATTCCAATTCTATCTTTATACTGTGGATTTGTGCTACCAGAATTCTTTGGTACATGCCAGTGAAGAGATGGCTATGGTTGTGGTGGGACCTTTGACCTTGAATACAGTGATGCTTCTTTTGATTCTGATGAGATGGGGCTGTCAACTGTTGTTTGACTTCTTCCCTTTTTACTTGTCAAAGCTGATCATGGCTTGGGGATTCTGGACAGTATTAGATCCTTTGGCAGTGTTTGTGGTGGATGCATTCCTAGGGGTAAGTCACTTAAAATAACTTCAATATAGAACTTTGTTTTATTCAATGAGTCACCAAATCATATGAAATCCTACCTGTGCTGACAGCAGGCCAAGGAAAAAACAATTAAATAAATTGGTAGTGATTCATTATGCTCAGTGAATATATAACACATATAAACTGATATTTCAGTGAAGGATAAAAATGACTGCAGCAGTTTTAGAAGCAATGAAATAGTTTAGGGGACCAAATAATATTTTTAAAGAATAAAACACAACATTCAAGGATTGTAAAATCTCTCTCTTTACAATTACAGCCCAAGATGTGCAGATGTAATCTACATAACATATTTAATTGTGTTCCAACAATATATAGTTGATTGTACATAGTAAATAGCAAGGTTCTGAAAGACTGCCCACTCATTGATAGTATTTTTTTTCTCTCACCATTTTTCCTAGGATAAAAACTGAGCCAAATTTACTCTTTACTTGGACATTTTGTACCACCCAATCAATGTCTTGAAATAAAAGCTGTTCATAGAAAACAGATTAAGAAAAGGAGGTTTGATTCCTATCAAACTTGGGTCCTAATTGTCAGTTGGGCTTCTTTTATTATAATAGTTAGTTGGGGAAAACTCCTGTATCTGCCCCATGGAATAAGATTGGCTTGTGATTTAAGTAAACAGAATTATCTTTACACTGCTAGCTGCAAGTGTAGCTAAATTTTGAGGATATTTTACCACCCAAAGATGCACTGGAATATTTAAGGAATACATTTTTCTTATAATTATTCATGTTAGATTCTTTGTCTCTTGCATCATAATACTATAACTACAAAACACTCAGAGTGTTTGCTTTCAGCCTTGTTTTTTAATCTTAATACATTAGTACACTACTTTCAATTTCTAGGTGTGGGAATTATATATATTCTGTTTAGACAGTGACACACAGTGAATGCTCATTCAATGTTTTCTCCCCTTTTTAGGAAAGGGGATATTCACAGATATTAGATCATTTTATTCATAAATTACATTTCAGATGCATCACCTGAAATTAAACAAAAAAATAAGGTAGAGAATAGCACATGTGGCTTTCTGGATACAGTTGAACTGTAGCTATTACTAGTCTAACTAGAATGATTAGTAATAAGGGATGCTGGAAATTCTACTTTGTTAAATCCAATGTTTAAACCCTAACTTTACTCACTTGCTCATTCACACCCAGTCTCCTTATAATTGTGCATTTAATGTATCCAAGGTTTGTATTCTTATTGTTCTGTACTGTAATTAGCATTCTTGTAGATAACTGTTCTGATTGGCTAAGGTGCGCGACTGTGCAATTGGCCAAGCGAGCCACACTGATTGGCCCACGATGAATCCCCCGCGATTGGAGGAAACCGATCGCGAGAGATTCAAAGCGGTGTCATTGGCCGCGGCTCGGCCAGAGAATTCAATATAAGCCGCCGCATACCCTAGCCAAGCAAGCCGATCTGGAAACTGAATAAAGAGCTGAAACTGGTCACTGCCTCCCGAGTTTACTTCCAGCCGGCGACAAAACACTGGCGACGAAGGTGGGATCGCGGAACTGATACCCACCGAGCACATGGCACCAAGAAACAAGATTATCGAGATGGTCAGCATCGCACTGCCCACACCCTTTAACCAAGCTACTGAGGACTGGGAATCGTACATTGACTGGTTCCTAATGTTCCTAGAGAATAGCAACCTCAAGGAAGCAAACAGGCAGAAGAAAAGGGCTGTTTTCCTGACACACTGCGGGCCCGCAGTGTTTAAAATGGCGAAAGCCCTCGCAAAACCCAAGGACATGAAGACGATGGACTGGGCTGACCTCGAACCGCTGCTACGAAGCCACTATGCCCCCGCTGTGCCCACTCTCATCAGATGGCACAATTTCTACCGGCGGGACCAGAAACTGGGAGAGAATATCAGCGATTTTGTAGCAGACCTGCAGAACCTGGGAGGCATGTGCGGCTTCACGGACATGGATGAGGCATTACGAGATCGCGTCGTCCTCAGGCTAAGGGACCTGGTCATACAAAGCCGGCTGATGGCAAAGGGTGATATCTCCCTCACTGACGCCCTTGCCGAGGCCACTGCAGCCAAGGTGACCCGAAAATCAGCAGCCCGAATGCGGAGACCCGACGCTGGGAACCGAGCCACCACCCCTGAAGCGACCCCGACAGCTGAAACGCACTCCGAAGCAAGCCACTGAGTGACCACCACCACCCACCATGGCGACCTCGACTCCACCTCCGACACCGCAGATGAGGAGGAGGACATCCATCAACTCCAAGCTGAGCGAGACTGGTGCGAACGGCAGAGTCGTAAGTCGGGACTCCAATGTGCCGGGTGCGGAGGCGACCATCCTCAATTGGAGTGCCGGTTTTTTGACACGATCTGCCGGCAATGCGACAAGAGAGGTCACATCACCCGAGTCTGCCACCTCAAGAAAGCATACAGCCCCCGACGATGCGACAACAGCTGGCAGAGATGGGACGTCACCCCCCCCAGAATGAGGGACCACCAAACCGAGGGCTGCTGGAACTGGGACGGACGAGGCCAATGGAATGGTGAGAACCGACAGAGAGAGGAGACCCACCAGATGGTCGTCATCGGCCATTCATCAAGCACGGATGCCCAAAAGATATACATGGAAGTGGGCATCGAGGGCAGGCCATGCAAGATGGAGGTGGACTCTGGGTCCTACCTCTCCATGGTTGCATGGTGGGAAATCAAGCGCCTGGTGCCCGCCATCAACAAGAGACATTTGGAAAGCCAGAAGTTAATCCTAAAAGACTACCAAGGGAACCGCATCCCCGTAGTCAGAACAGGACACTTCGAGGTCACCTTCAAGAGGCGCACAGCAAGGCTTCCCCTGACCGTTCTGGACAGAGACCAACCCAGCCTTCTGGGACTGCAGTGGTTCACGCCGCTCAGGATCGAAGTAACGGGCATCGACCACATCGCATAGGCAAACTGGGAGGAGCAACTCACAAGGGACTTCCAAGAAGTGTTTGACGGCACACTAGACAAGTACCAAGCACCCCCTATTTCGTTCAGTCTAGACCCCGGAATTCCCCCGATATGTTTAAAACCACGGCGAGTACCTTTCGCACTCAGACCCAAGATCGATGAGTAAATAGACAAGCTCATCAAACAGGGAGTCCTAGAGCTAACCGATCACACCCGGTGGGAGACCCCCATAGTCACCCTCGTCAAGCCGATGGGTCGGTGAGAATTTATGGGGACTATAAGGCCACCCTAAATTGTGCCTTACAGCCAAGCGCTTTCCCCGTCCCAGTAGTACAGCATCTCCTGCACTCATTGGGGGGAGGCAAGGTTTTCGCAAAGCTTGACCTGGCACAAGCCTACCAACAGCTACTGGTCGACGTGGAAACCGCAGAAGCACAGACTATAGTAACCCACCGGGGGGCTTTTCACTGCAAGAGACTTCAGTTTGGAGTCAGCGTGGCCCCAGGAATTTTCCAGAGTCTCATGGAGAGACTACTGCAAGGTATCAAGGGGGTGGTTCCCTATTTCGACGATGTACTGGTGTCAGCGGCCAATCAAAAACAACTGGAGGGTCGTCTAAGGGAGGTACTACAAAAATTCAAAGATGCGGGGCTAAAAGTCATAAAAGAAAAATGCCAATTGCACACCGAGAGGGTCGAATTCCTAGGGTACCTTTTAGACTGGCACAGAATTCACCCAACCAAAAAAAAGATCAGAGCAATCAAGGAAGCACCCAGGCCGAGGAATAAAACGGAGCTGCAGGCATTTCTAGGACTGCTTAATTTCTATAATGTTTTCCTGCCCCAGAAGGTAACTGCGGTGGAACCATTGCATAGACTCTTGGACAAAGTGGCTGCCTGGAACTGGTGGAAATGTGAGGAAGCCCTATTCAACAAAACCAAGAACCTGCTCACTTCGGATGCCGTCCTCATCCAGTAAAATGAGACGATCACATGCGACGCATCACCGTTCGGCGTCGGAGCCATCCTCAACCACACTCTCCCCGATGGAAAAGAAGTGCCCATCTCCTTCTTTTCAAGGACCCTCTCCAAGCCAGAAAGAAACTACAGTCAGCTGGACAAAGAGGCCCTGGCAATCGTCGCCGCAGTGAAGAGGTTCCACGAGTACCTCTACGGCAGGACTTTCACCATCATCACTGATCACAAGCCGCTGCTGGGAATCCTGGCAGGGAAATGGCCACCCCGAACATTCTATCTCCAAGAATGACAAGGTGGTCCGAATTCCTTGCTGCCTATAGCTACCAGCTATCACACCGACCCAGTAAGACAATCACCCACGCAGACGCCCTGAGCCACACGCCGCTGCCTGACCTGGACACCGACCCAGCACCTACAATGTCCACCCTCAGCATAGAGACTCTGCCCGATCTACCCATAACCACATCAGACATTGCCCATGAAACCAATAAAGACAAAGGTCTGGCGCGGGTTTTACATTGGGTAGAGAAAGGATGGTCGGAAAAAGAAGACGACGAGAAATTCAGGACATTTTGGAACCGGCAAACCAAACTGTCATCACAAAAAGGTTGTTTACTATGGGGGCATAGGGTTGTCATCCCAGAAAAATTACAAGAAAAAGTTTTAAAACTATTACATAAGGGGCACCCAGGAATTGTCAGGACAAAAGCCTTGGCCAGGAGTTACACCTGGTGGCCAGGGATGGAAAGACAAATCGAGGCTTGGGTGGCAGCATGCAAACCATGCCAAGAAACCAGACTGAGCCCTCCTTCCACATCAATCCTGGAATGGGAAAACCCCAGGGGACCATGGTCCAGGTTGCACATAGATTTTGCCGGACCTACGAAGGGACACACCTTCCTCATCATGGTAGATGCTTACTCCAACTGGCTGGAGGTAAGCAACATGAGCACTACCACCATGGAGGCCATCACCAAAGAACTCAACAGACTATTCGCAACCCACAGCCTCCCAGATGTCATTGTATCAGACAACGGGCCCCAATTTACCTCGCTGGAATTTGAAAAATTCCTAGTGGAACGGGGAATACGGCATGCGCTGACAGCACCGGCAAATCTGGTGGCGAATGGGAGAGCGGAACGAATGGTCCAATTTACAAAAAAAAAAAACAATCCAAAAAATTAAAAGCGGGGAAATCCAAGAGAAAATTAATAAAATGCTACTTAGACAACACATAACTCCAAACACGACAACCAACAAAAGCCCGGCAGAACTATTGATGGGGAGGAAATTAAGTCCCCACTTGATAGACTACACTCCACATACAACCCAGAAACCCCCCCAACTCATCGAGCAAACACCGAACATTTACACCAGGCGATGCAGTTTATGCAAAAAACCTCACCGGGGACCCACTCTGGATACCAGCAACCATAACCCAAGTGACAGGTCCCCGCTCGTACCGGCTACAGACAACCGACGGACGAGCATGGAAAAGACACATCGATCAGTTAAGATCGAGAACCTACATGGGAAAGACAACCGACACGCAAAAACACATGGAGGAAGAAACTACAGGGGGAAGGGAAAACCCGGATACCAGCCAAGAGGGGAGGGAAAATCTGGAAAATAACTACCCCCCACAAGAAAGAAACCAACAATACTCACCAGCAGAACCACCAATGGACAACCAACTTGAAGCCTCGCCCGGAAGGAACAGCCAAGCAAGTTCAACCAGCCTGGAAAGACCAGGCAGGAACAGCAGAGCCAGCAGCTCAACCAACCCAAGTAGACCGGGAGGGAGTTGCGGTGAAAGGCCCGGCCTACCCTTCCAGGTGGTTCCATCGATGAGGCAAGGAGCGACACAGGAACCAACCGAACCGCTCGAAGACCAGACACCAACTAACCTGCGCAGGTCCAGTAGACAAGTATGGAGCCCTGCCTACTTACGGGACTACGTCATGTAGGACCATACCAAGAGGGGAGGGGTGTTCTGTACTGTAATTAGCATTCTTGTAGATAACTGTTCTGATTGGCTAAGGCGTGCGGCTATGCAATTGGCCAAGCGAGCCACACTGATTGGCCCGCGATGAATCCCCTGCGATTGGAGGAAACCGATCGCGGGAGATTAAAAGCGGTGTCATTGGCCGCGGCTCGGCCGGAGAATTCAATATAAGCCGCTGCATACCCTAGCCAAACAAGCCGATCTGGAAATTGAATAAAGAGCTGAAACTGGTCACTGCCTCCCAAGTTTACTTCCAGCCGGCGACATAACACTTATGTTGCTTGTGACTATGCTGATTAGCAGGGTGGACATCAAGCTATTCTCCACAAAGTGATGCATCCACAAACACAGACAGACCTAAGAAAGGCAACTTGTAGTTAAACAGCATCCTTGCCAGAGATTAATCATCAATTTGTTTGTGTCCTAGTTTATTGATCCTATAGAAGTCTTCACTCTCCTGCTAGAGCATATGCAACAAGGTACAATGACTTTGCCTCAGATAGTACTTGAGTCTACAGTGTTGTAAGTACAACCTTGTATCAGGTTCTGAATAAATGCCAGTATGTTGCTAGGGCTGCAGCCAAGGAAACCTATTACCAATTCCTAAAACACATTTTTTTTTTTTTGCTTTTTTAGGCTAACTGGAAACCCCAGCTAAATTTCTCTTTTAGCAAATGATAGCAATAAAACCACAGAGAAGCGAAATTGCAGTTAAATGTTTTGCTTAACATTAGTTTGGATATAATTTCATTCAACAACATAATAGTAAATGTTTTATGGAAATTAGTTAATGAATTCTTAAATGAACCTTGTTTCAAAAGATAAATACAAACTATAATTTACCAAGATGCAGATGTCAACTTATTGGCTGACAAATTAGAAGATGATTAAGCAAAAAGTGATGAACAAAGAGGAGAAAACCAGGAGAAAACCAGCAAAGCAACAAATGGAGATCCTTTCTGAAACATGTCGAGTCCTTTATATATTCTTGATCATGATCCCCAGGCTTCAAGTTAACATCTTTTGAAGTCAAGTCTTCTGATTGTTGCTCACCTTTTTAAAAAAAATTTCAGGTGATGCTTCTGAAATGTAATTTATGAATAAAATGATCTGGTATCCATGAAAATCCCCTTTCCTAAAAAGAGGAGAAAACATTGACTCCATCTTAGAATTGGTCCAAAAAAGTTTTACATAACTAGTTCTTAGGTGTAGCTCTCCAGACATCTGCATATCCATCAAATCCATCTTATGTATTTCTCATTTATTTATTTCTCATAAGTTATATATGTTTTCAGCCATTATCAAGATGTTCTGAATTCATATTACCCCATACCTTGGACTCCCTTAAAACAAATAATAAAATGTAGCAAAGGATAAAATTATAATAAGTCAACAAAGAGCAGAACTATATGAATGTAAGTTAAGGATAGTATAAGTCAATGTTGATATGAAGTCTACATACTTTCACAGAATTTCTATCAAATCTAATCATTACCAGCATCTGGTGAGCTACAGATCCACCATTTGTGTGGTGTGCTAATGTTTAAATCTGAGCTAGCAAAGTTATTTGCAATGGTTTTGTAAGGTGCTTATTTATTTGCTTTATTTATAAAGTGGTATTTGTAATGGGCTTATAATTAATGGCAGTAAGATATTCAGGTGCACAAAGGCTGCTAAAGGATGTCCATTGTTCTCTTGTTGGGCAAAGACTTCTGTATTACTTTTCAGTTCAGTTCTATGGTTATTCCCTCAACGAACTGCTTTGGATCTGTTGCAGAAAACCTGGGCACTATAAGCCACAGCAGAGCTGAAGAATCTTAATTCCTGGAAGATAAATTTATTACCAGATTTTTGAACTGCTAAGAATGGCACATGGTGATCATAGAAACTATTGTATTTCACTGACATTTTTTTTTCCAGCTTAATTTGAACAAATGATGGCAATACATTTTTAAACTGTGGTTGATATCAGGAGACCAACTTTGCTGTACAGATACTATATTTACTGTGTGTTCTATTAAACAAAAGATTGCTGAATATGTTTCAAAGATCTACAATTTGAAGGTCCCAAACCACTTCTCATTGGATTAATTGGAAAAGTTCTGAATAAAACATTTTGCTGTCTTGTGACAATCTTGCCAATATTCTCTATCAGAAATTATTCTCGCAAGGAACACATTTCACTGAATACCATGCAAAGAAACATATTCTATTTCAAAATGAAACTGAATCCTTTACATATGTTTTCCATATTTCTATTAGCAATTTGGTTTCCCGTCTTTGGCATTCTTTCAGCTGCTATTTTAGATTACTTGTCAATCAATTTATTTTAAATCAAGCATTTTAAAGCATTATGTTGTGGTAATATGACATGAACTATTCTAATGATTTTAAATTTTAAGAGGACTTAGTGCTAATGAAAGCAGACAGAGTGATAGTCTTGGACTCACTCTCATTTATTATTATTAAAGAAAATAATATAGCTCACCTGACAGTGTATTTTAGAAAACAAATGTATAAAGAATATGGGTATAACCTGAAGTTTTTCCCTGTAAATATTTGAAATATTAGTCATGGATCATAAATAATTGTACGTTTATTTTTGACTGTAGAAATATTTCTAAATATGCTTTATTAAATACAGACTGCTTTAGCAATATTAACAACCATTTGATTTTTATCCATGGATATCTTGCATAGTTGCCACTTTCTAGTTTGATATTATACATTTTACTTGCTGCCTGGAGCATCTAGTACTTTTTTTTAACATTCAATATTCGTTGATTATGATAATAATAAACCTATAAGATTAGGTGCCAACTCTGGATTTTTTTTTTTTTTAAAAAACCCTATCTATCACTGCTATCCATGAATCCAAAGTAAAGATGAGATCAGAATAAAAGCTAAGAAGAGTCAGCGGCTGAGAACTGAGCCTGACAATCGTCTTTTACCTTTGACAAGCTTCCTAATGGGAACTTAGAAAGATTTAGTGGTAGGGAAAAATAGAGAATGAAAGAACCTTAATAGGTTTGCATTTTCATTGGGAGAATTGCAATAGTTACTTGTGATTGTCTCACCTCCATTTTGCTGGAGGCATCCATGCTTCCCATTTTGTCTTGGGATGACTATATATCACTAGGAATGAAGTTTCAATAATAATCTCTTTTTGTATATGGTGGGAGACCTGAGTTGGGACAGAGGAGCACCAGAGATTGTCAGGTATCAAGACACTGGTTATGGTCACACAACTAGATCTATTAAAAGACCTGGTCATTCAGTGTATTAGACTTGGTTGGAATTAGCCTGGATTACTATTTTTGTGATTTACAGCTCTCTGTAAAACCTTTGTGTTAAGTTCTAGGAAAGAATGGAGGTGAGGCCAGAGTGATTCCTAGCAGCTCTTTATTCAATACTGCCTGAGAAACAACAGCACTCCCTGGCTGACACAGTTCCTTTTATATGAAACTGACAAACCAAACAACCAGTCAGGAGAGAGTACTTTCCCGCTCCAACAGAGGACCAGAATGAGAACGTCAACTGACAACCATACACTATATACAATACATAACACCTGATTAATTTAGGGTTTAATGTATTAGGTAAACCTAGAAAATGGTTTGGTTGGTTGGTTTGATAACCAGGTTAAATGCAAACACCAAAGAGCTTATCTTTTCACAATAATGCAAAGTTCCAATTAGTAGTGATTAAATGAAGATAGTTTTCTTTTTCAAGGGAAACCAATAAAACATTGTCAGTTTTTTCTTCATGATTAATATGCAGAGAAGGTTACAAACTTTGTTTTGTTTTCTTTTAAATATAATGTGTGACATAACTCTCACACACCTGTTACTGATAATATAACAAGTTTGTAAGAAGCCTATGAAGTTATTCCTCTTTGTTTCCTATTTTAAAAATATAAGGCTGATGTTTGTATTTGAGATTTTCTTTGCATAATTTAATATAGTTTAAATTAAAGCAAGAGAATGCTGTTTCAATTCTAAAACTTTTAACCCATCAATATTAATCCACTCCACTGAATGGAAATGCAGTTGATTGCTATGGTTTAGGCATGGGATTGATCTGAACACATAGTTCTGGGGTTAAATATACTTTTATGATTTCTAATTTGTAAGGACGTTTTCTTCAGTGATCTCATCCTTTAATAGCTTCATCCCCCCTTACATCACATTGCTTTAAACTTCACCCTTACAAATTCCTCATTATTGTAAATAAGTGACATCCTCCACTTCTTATTGTATCTTTACTTGAAGCCTTGGATTCTGCTGCCTGTTTAAGGATTCATAACTCGGCATGAGGTTTTCTTTAGCTACAACTTGTATTCTTCAAAGTCAACTTTCAAAAAGTAGTTTCCTTAGGCTGGATAGCTTACTTATTTTATTATCTCTCAGCTGTGCTGCTCAGGGGACATCCAGGGGTGCTCCTTTCATGTCCCTGTCAAGGAGCTGGAGATTCTGGTTTTCAAGATGGCTGTGCACATGGATGCTGCGGCTAACCACTCTTTCTTTCGTGTATGGTGAGCATGATTCTGTGTGTGTTTTGGATCCTTTCCTTGATTGAATCCTGTGGGGCAAGGAGCATCTATAGGCGGCAAGCCTTGTTACAAATTTGACTGAAATGTGAAAAGGCTATTACGGATGATTTTATACATTCTCATAACATACCGAAGGAGGCAGCTAGGCCCCTGGGGGAGCCATGGATCACTATCTCTGTGGAAAGGAGGAAGAGGTGGAGAAAGAAGAACAGGAAGAGGAAGAGAGGATGCCGTGCTGGGGTTTTCTTTAGGCTGAGTAAGTTTTCACACAAGCCTTCAATTCCAAGTATATTTCTTACCAATGCAAGATCCCTAACTAACAAAATGGATGATTTAAGGCTACAGAGCAAAGGCTAAATTCATCAAGAACTGCTGTGTTTTGCTAATCACAGAAATTTGGCTTCATTCACTCATTCCAGATGCAGCTGTTGAGCTGGAAGTCTACATAGCTCACCAGCAGGACAGGAGTAGAGATTCTGGCAAGATCAAAGGGGGGGGAGGGTTAAGCTTTTATGTTAACAAAAGCTGGTGTATCAATATAAAGACTGTAGACAGCCACTGCTCCATGGATCTGGAGTATATGACACTTAAATGTAGACCCATATATCTTCGCGGGAATTCAGCATGGTTTTGATTACTGCAGTCTATACCC
This sequence comes from Hydrophis major, assembly GCA_033807585.1. NCBI lineage: Eukaryota > Metazoa > Chordata > Lepidosauria > Squamata > Elapidae > Hydrophis > Hydrophis major. Next base: position 82,600,594 of record CM066330.1, read on the forward strand.
CACCTGATGCCAATACTACCATAGCTTTGGGATTCTTGTATAACATTGTTAGTAATCAGCAGAATAAGTATCCTGATGCTGTGCATATCATAGCGGGGAACTTTAATCAAGCTGATTTAAAAGAAGTGCTTCCTAAATTTTATCAGCATGTTAAGTGTGCTACTAGAGTAGCAAACATATTGGACAAAGTATATACCAACATCAAACATGGCTATAAGATTATACAATTACCACATTTGGGACAATCAGACCATATGTCACTGCTTTTAGCACCAGCTTACATCCCTCTTAGGAGACAGGCTCTGCTCATAATAAAGACAGTGAAATCTTGGCCAGAAGATGCTTCCCAACAACTTCAGGATTGTTTTGAGAACTCAAATTGGGACATCTTTTACCACCCTGACCGAAAGGTGCACACTGCAACTGTTCTGTGCTATATCAAACACTGCACAGATACTATCACTGTGCATAAACGTATTAGGATCTATCCCAATCAGAAACCCTGGATGACCAAGAAAGTCTAGCGCCTCTTGCATGACAGGACCAAGACCTTTAGGTCTGGTGATGCAGTGTTGCCACAGCTAATCTGAAGAAAGCTATTTGGAAAGCCAAGACTGATTATAAGAGGAAGATTGAGGATAATTTTTATAGCAATAACATGAGGCAGGTGTGGCGAAGGATTCAACAAATTACAAACCATCAACAGACCAATGTCATCCCTGCTGAGGGGGATGCTTCATTGGCAGAGGAACTGAATCATGTCTTTGCTCGCTTTGAAGTGGAGACATCAGAGACAGATGATACAACAGTGGTGGGACTTATCTCCGGGGGGGATGAATCTGCCTACTGAGATGAGATGGACTGGTTGCTTCTGTTGTGTGGAGACAACAACTGGGTCCTCAACACCAATAAGATCAAGGAGCTTATAGTGGATTATAGAAGGAACAGATCAGACATCCAGCCCTTGCTTATCAATGGAGACCGAGTGGAGCAAGTGGCCAGTTTTAAGTTTCTGGGTGTTACCCTAAAAGAGGACCTGACCTGGGGTGCCCACATTGCAGCCCTGCTCAAAAAGGCCCAGCAGAGATTATACTACCTGAGGCTTCTCAGTAAACAACTGAATGAAAAACTGCTGGTGACTTTCTACCACTGCACCATAGAAAGCATTTTAACATACTGCACCTCTGTGTGGTTTGCCAATTGCACAGTGGCAGATAGGAAAGCACTCCAGAGGGTTAATGTGATTGCCCAGGAGATCATTGGTTGCCTCTTTGGAAGAACTTTATAGCTCCCGCTGCCTTAAGAAAGTTCAAAACATTCTCAAAGATCCATCTCATCCTGGGAACCCTTTTTTTGAACTATTACCATCTGGCAGACGGTACAGAATAATAAAAACAAGGACAAATAGGCTGAAAAACAGCTTCTATCCCAGGGCAGTAGCTCTTTTGAATTCTGCTGTATAGTGCAGTGTTGGTGAGGTGTCAGGGGTTTCCGGTTCAATGTGTGAAGGGTGAAGGATGTGTGTTTGTGTTTATTTTCATGGTCATGGTAATGATGTGCACTGAAAATGGTGTTTGATTTCGTTGTACATGGTGCAATGACAATAAAGTAGATTAATGACAGGAACTTACCCCACCATGCAGCAGCACTCAGGTCTCAAACACGGGCTTGCTAACCTCCAACCCACCACCCTAACCAGGAGAGCCACCACACTCCATTTAGATTTCTGATTCACTTACATGATAATATCTCATTATAATAAAGACTCAGGCATTGACAGAATATAAAGATTCATATATACACAGAGACTTTTTTTATTTTTTACAATAGCTTCACAGGGCTGTGAAGACAGGCCTACCCACTTCCCTGTCCCCTCCAGGTGAAAGGATAAAGGGGAAAATTGGCTCTGATTAAAGGAATCAGCCCAGGTATGAAAAATAATTGTATTATTCCCTGAGTCTTCAACCTGAAATATGCTGGTTGTTCCCAAGATGGAAACACAGCTGGGTTGTATAGTGAAAAACATGGCATTTTATCCACCGAACCAAATTGTCCTTACAATTAGCTTCCATTACAGGATTGGGAGTACTTAAATTTAAATTGCACTAAAGTCAATGAGATTGGGACTTATTTTAAAATAAAGTGCAGAGGCTTGAGCTGCAAAAAAGACATTTCAAGTGAAGAAACACATAGAGAAAGCTGATTCATCCCCATGATGCTAAAATAACTGACCACAACTGTGTTTTCATCATACATCAGGATTGTATCTATTTAAACAATAGTAAATAGATAAAACCAAAAAAATGTATTCTCTAATAGAGGAATGTAAAAAGTGAAAAAAAATGCCTATCAAGGAGCCTTGTCATCAACCATCCTTAATAAACCCTTATTTGTAGAGCTACCACAGACACTGGTGCAACAATACTTTGCAAACATTTGGTACTATTTTTCGTCATTACTGTTTTCTTCCCCGATCCTTTTAATTTAATTTCAGCGACTTTATTACACCACTGATAATCCCATTGCTGACTGTGCCAAGTTGTATTGGCTTTTTCTAAGAACGGAACAGACTGGAATTCCTGGAGCATTGATCACCGTGTTGCTTAATGCAATCCTATTTTTATTTTCATCTGCAACTCTACATCTATATTGGCTCAGGTAAGTCCTGTATCTCCCATAAGCTGACTGCAGAAAATGTACAGGTAGTGCTCGGCTTGTGACCACAAATGAGCCCAAAATTTATGTTGCTAAGCGAGACACTTGTTTAGTGGGTTTTGCCCCATTGAACGACCTTGCAGTTGTGAAGTCCATCTGGCTTCCCCATTGACTATGTTTTTCAGAAGGTTACAAAAGGGGATCACATCCAGGACAATACATCCGTCATAAATATAAATAAGTTGTTCAGCTTCTGAATTTTAATCATGTGACCATGAGGATGTTGCAAAAGTTGTAAGTGTGAGTCACTTGTTCAGTATTGAACAGTCACTCAATGCACTGTTGTAAGTCGAGGACTACCTGAATTGATAGAGTGATCCTAGCTTTTTCTACTTCCCAGAGAGTTTGATCTTATTTATTCTAAAATTGCAATGTAAGAGGAACAATCTATGGCCACCTCTGAAGCACCCGTCTTTTTTACGCTGTTGGTTAATTTTACAAGCTAAGGATAATGATCCCTGCCTTCTTTTCCTTTCTAGTGTTTCCCCTCATTGTGGGATCTGCTTTTTTTTTTTTCCAGATCTACTGATCTATAGGTTGCAAAAGGAATTTATCAACTGACTTGTCACTTAAACCTAACATTGTGGGCTGACAGAGAAAGAGTGACTGGTCCAAAGGCACTGTGATGACCCAGAGTGTAACACAAATGTAACAAAATCCAAAATGGAAATAAATGTCCTCTAATGCCTTCAATTTGGCCCCACTGTTCAATAATACTCAGTTGGAGATAAAACGTACTCAGAAATAGTCTTCAAAAGAAAGCAATACAGTCCAAATTTAATGAGCAGATAGAGGTGAAATAAAAAACCAAACAAACTACAATGATGAAATTTTCACAACGGAACAAGAGAAGTATTTACCAAATTCAAGGAGATAACAAGGCACAGCCTGTTGAAAGGACGCCAACCAAGATAACTTCAGACCAAAATAAAACACGTTTGTTTCCAGTGTTTGCCAGTACGCAGGTCCAAACTCTTATTCAGTTGCACCTGCAGCCCATGAAGAGGATCAAGGCCCTCTCCTCCCAAGGAGATCACACCTCTCCCTTATCCTCTCCTCCCTGTGTGTGCCCTAGAATGGATAGGGGATGGGCCTCTGGCTGCTCAGCCGGCCTCTGCCCTTCCCCAGCCTCCTCCACAACCTCTGGAGCCACACCTCCACTCCCTGTCAGCTGTTCCTCCTCTCCCTCAGAGTCAGTCTTCACCAGGGGCATGACAAGCACCCAGCTAGCTTTCATGGCCATGGTGGAACTAAACACACAGTTTCCTGGTTTCTAGCTTGGTGCCTGAACTGCAGAAGTGGTATTCAGCAGGTTCTGACAAGTTCTGGAGAAAATTCTGGAAATTTTGAGTAGTTTGGAATCTCTGACTGGCCCCACCCACATTTATTCTCTGCCTCCCAAGACCCAGCTGATCAGCTGGGTTTTCTTTTGTTGCCCTGTACAGGAGAATGGAGCTGGAAAGCAGGTTAGTGGGGTGGGGAGAGATGGGGATTTTACAGTATCCTTCCCCTGCCACGCCCACCAAGCCACACGCACCAAGCCATGCCCACAGAACCAGGAGTAAAAATTTTTGAATCCCACCACTGCTTAACTACAATGACAAATTCCTCCAGTGACCATGTGAGATACAGTTGGAGAATGTCATGCATTGCTCATATGCCCTATTCAGTTTGCAGGATCCAAATTTTACTAGCCTTGAGTTCTAATCTAGTGAAAAATTAAAGTGAAGTTTAATATTGGTATAAACACATAGAAACACATAGAATAAAAAGATTCCCCAAAGGTGCTTTTTTCAAAAGGCATCTGAACTTTCTTGATTTCCTTTGAAGACTGTTTTGCTTGTCATACAAGATGCTTCTTCAGCTCTTGACTGGATATTGGGGAATGGAAATAGTTATATTCCTTGCAGACAGTTGGTCATTTGCATTCTTTTAGAGGGTCATTGAAGCACTTGGAGGTTTATCTGTGTCCTCAGGGCCACCTGAATGGTGTGAATGGGTGTGGAGCCTTCTTGGAGCTGCTGAAAGGGCTGTGTTGTGGAGCTGTGCTTCATTATTGAACCCAGGCAAAGTCCAGTTGCCTGTTGAAAAAGTACCTTTGGGACAGCCATGACCTGGATGACTGAGAATCTCCATAGACACTAATAAGATGCCTTTGAGGATGGCAAATTTTGCATATTTGCTCTTAGCTTTGAGGAATACATGGGCAATCTAACATCCTATGAAAGAATTTCAAATCATCCACATTCCTGGAAGCAGTATGTAAATTCAAAGTATTGGCAGGCTAATTAATTCATTTTTTTGTAGATGTTAATGTCTTCTTCATCACCGACTGCATAGTTTCATACAGTTTTATAAGTTTCAGCTGCTGTCCTTTATTACTCAGGAAAATTAATTTAAATTAAAATATTCATAGGGAAGATTTTCAATCAGAATATTAACAGGTGGAGGATCATCAACATTTTTTTTCCTTCAGAATCAAGCTTTCCATAATGTTTTACAATGAAGAAAAGAGTACTTCATTAAACAATGTATCTTTCAAAATTCTCAAAACAGAATAATAAAACAAAACAGGCATAGCAAAACTGGTTATATTACAGCTTTCTAAGCATATCTAAGTGTATGGAAAACTCAGAGCATAAATTATAATTATACCTGAATTTGGAAAAAATAAGTTTTTTTTGTTATTGTGAACTGAACTGTCTATTGATAAATTTATTTCTGAGTGGCTACAGACGCATCTCACTGTACACAGATCTTTAGGTTTAATATGCACATAAGCATCTTTTCATGCATAAACTTTAAATCTATTGCTCATTTACACTTCTATGCATATCACTTCGAAATGATTTTCATGGATAAAATTAACTTGCGACTTACACATTTCTGATATTTAGAATGGCAAATGAAACTGAACCTCTCACGTTATAGCTGATTATTTTCTGATTGATTCTTGATGTACATGTTCCTCCCACAAGCCAGAACAAAGCTGAAAGTTTAAGAGAATCAGATGAGAACTTTAGTTTACTTTACTTTATTGTCATTGTATCTCGTACAATGAAATCAAGCACCAGCTTCAGTGCATATCATGACCATGACCATGAAAATAAACACAAACACACATCCTTCACCCTTCACACATTGAACCGGAAACCCCCAACACCACACCAACACTGCACTATACAGAAGAATTCAAAAGAGCTGGGATAGAAGCTGTTTTTCAGCCTATTTGTCCTTGTTTTTATTATTCTGTACCATCTGCCAGATGGTAATAGTTCAAAAAAGGAGTTCCCAGGATGAGATGGATCTTTGAGAATGTTTTGAACTTTCTTAAGGCAGCGGGAGCTATAAAGCTCTTCCAAAGAGGGGAGAGGGCAACCAATGATCTTCTGGGCAATGACATTAACCCTCTGGAGTGCTTTCCTATCTGCCACTGTGCAATTGGCAAACCATACAGAAGTGCAGTATGTTAAGATGCTCTCTATGGTGCAGCAGTAGAAGGTCACCAGCAGTTTTTCATTCAGTTGTTGTTTTCTGAGAAGCCTCAGGTAGTATAATCTCTGCTGGGCCCTTTTGAGCAGGGCTGCAATGTGGGCACCCCAGGTCGGGTCCTCTTTTAGGGTAACACCCAGAAACTTAAAACCGGCCACTTGCTCCACTCGGTCTCCATTGATAAGCAAGGGCTGGATGTCTGAACTGTTCCTTCTATAATATATAATCTATAATCCACTATAAGCTCCTTGGTCTTATAGGTGTTGAGGACCAAGTTGTTGTCTCCACATCACAAAAGCAACGGTCCACCTCATCTCGGTAGGCAGGCTCATCCGCCCCCCCCCCCGGAGATAAGTCCCACCACTCTTGTATCATCTGCAAATTTAGCAATAGTATTACTAGCATGAGTGGGAATGCAGTCATGCACATAAAGAGTATAGAGTAAGGGACTCAACACGCAACCCTGTGGTGTACCACTGTTAAGAATAAAGGCTGAAGAGGTATGATTACCTAATCTGACCCTCTGTGAGCAGCCAGACAGGAAATCCATAATCCAAAGGCAGATTGAATTAGAAAGCCCATGGTCCAGAAGTTTAGACACTAGTCTATGTGGAAGAATCGTGTTAAACGCAGAACTAAAATCCACAAAAAGCATCCTCACATAGCCACCCCCCACCCCCCGCTGTTCTAGATGATACTTCATACAATATTCAGTAGGAATATGTCATACTGAATTAATTCTGTATGAAATTCAGGGGTAGAGAACCTGTGATTTTCGAGGTACAAATGAATGATTATTTAGCATCTCTAACTGCCCTGCCAACAATGTGAACTCTTAGGAGTTTTAGATCAACTATTTCGGAAGGTCAATATGTCCCAAATTTATCCTGTAGAAGCTGTTATTTCTTAGCTTCTAAGAATTAATCAACCATGGCAAATTATTGTTACAAACTGTTAAGTTCTGCGCATGGGTGCAAGGAACGGAGACGAGGCAGTGAACAGGGAACTTCAACTCTTTATTAAGCATACTGAACAGAGCAATCACCTAGGGCAGCAGCAGCCCTTTTATAGGATTGGCTGCTGTCCTATTAGCCAATGAAAACATGGAAGTGTTAAAACCTTGAACCAATGAGAGTTGGCCCGTTAACAGCCAATCAGATTTCCCAGAAAGGACCAATCCGATGTCGCTATTATTGGCCAATCAGAAGTGCAGGATTAGAACCGTGCTTTTTACTTAAGGTTGTTAAAACTTTATTAAACGTCTTTATTAGTTCATAACACCCCTTCCCCCTAGGTTCTGTTTGAGGGGTGTGGTGATGCAATCCTGTAGATATGCAGGTTGTTTCAACTGTCTATTAGATTTGCGCTGTCCCACCGGTTCCTGTCTGTAGTCTGGTTTCGGTGGAACGTTTTTTGATTTATCTGGTACAGGCAGTTCCGCATCCTCACAGGACGACTCGGTGCCACTGATTCTGTCGTTGTTGTCCTCCGGTCTCTGCGGGCTCGCCTCCGTTGAGGTATTTCTCTGTGGCGAGGCAACCCCCATTTCTGATTCTTCTTCAGGTGACACACCGGGCTGCTGACTTCCTTCGATTTCGTCATCCAGCATCTCAAATTCGGTTCCCTCGACATCCCCTACACCCTCAGTTTGAGGGTCACAGGAATCGTGGGAACTGGGTTGCAACCTAGAGCGAAGCTGATCTATATGGCGTTTCCATATTTTCCCGTCCCTTGTTTGTACGCGGTACGATCTGGGCCCAGTGGCTTGGGTTACGGTTGCTTCGACCCACAACGGTTCGCTGGAAAGATTTTTAGCAAAAACTAAGTCGCCTTCCTTGAATTCGCGGCACTTTCCACTAGATCCACAGGGTTTCTCTGGCGCATAGGCCGGGTGGAGACGGTCGAGGTGGGAGCGAAGCCTGCGTCCCATCAACAGTTCAGCTGGTGTTTTGTTGGTTACGCTGTGCAGAGTGATGTGTTGGAGTAGGAGTATTCTGTTCAGTTTGTCATCAATGTCCCCATGGTCCATCTTATGGAGAATTTTTTTGCAAAGTCAATGTGGATGTGGGACCACGGCCTCCGGGGGGTTTCCTACTCCGTTGGAGTTGCTCTAGGTGGGGCACTGCTGACTTCGTGGCACTTTAGACAAGTCTTCAACCAGGCTTTGATCTGCTTATCGATGCCTGGCCACCACGTGTAGCTTCGTGCGAGCGCTTTCATATGCACGATGCCGGGGTGACCGTCATGCAATGCTTTCAAAACTTTTTTGTAACTGCTCTGGGAGGACGACTCTGTCTCCCCATAGGATGCAGCCTTTCTGAGAGAAAAGTTCTGTTTGCCAGTTTCTGAAAGGGGTGAAGTTGTCAGGGGTTTGTTCTATTGGCCATCCTCGTTCTACCCAGCTGAGAACTCGCACCAGGACAGGATCTCATTTCATTTCGATAGCGATGTCTTTGGCTGTTAGCAGCGGTGAATGTAGGGTTTCAATCTGGAGTGTCGTGAGGGTTGGAGCTGAGTCATCGACAGTTTCCGGATGTGGGGCATGGCTCAATGCATCAGCGTGGGGAATGGCTTTCCCCAGGCGGTGTTGCAATTTATAATTGTACGCAGCTAAGAACTCTGACCAACGAGTCATTCTAGGTGACAATATATAGGGGGTTGGCTTCTCTCCCGCTATAATCCCCAGCAAAGGCTTGTGATCGGTAATAATAGTAAAAGCTCGTCCATACACATATTCATGAAATCATTTTACAGCAGATACAACAGCAAGAGCCTCTTTGTCAATTTGGCTATAGTTGCGTTCAGCTCTCGATAAGGTCCTTGAAAAATAGGCAATAGGGACCTCTCTACCATTTGGTAACACATGACTTAAAATGGCTCCTACTCCAAACGGTGACACATCACACATAATGGTTAAAGGCAAAGTCTCGCTATACTGCATTAAAACAGCATCGGAGGTTAGTAAGTTTTTCACTTGTCAGAATGTGTGCTCCTCTCAGTGTCCCCAGACCCAGGTGGCTTTTTTGTCGAGAAGTCTATGTAGGGGCTCAGCTACAGTCGCTTTCTGGGGCAAGAAGATGTTGTGAAAGTTAATGAGCCCCAGGAAAGCTTGGAGGTCTGTCCTATTCTTGGGTCTTGGGGCATTTTTAATCACTCTTAGTTTGCTATTAGTGGGGTGAATGCCTTGCTTGTCGATTAGGTACCCCAGGAACTCTACTTTTTCTGTACACAGTTGACATTTATTTTTTTTAACCTTTAGGTCGGAGTCTTTAAATTTCTGGAGAACCATTTTAAGATGCCTGTCTAGTACTTCTCTATTCGGGGCCGCAATTAAAACATCATCAAAATATGGCACGACCCCTTTGATCCCTTGTAAAAGTCTCTCCATCAAACTTTGAAAAATCCCTGGGGCCACACTCACTCCGAATTGGAGTCGGTTGCATTTAAAAGCACCTCGGTGCGAAACGATCATCTGTGCTTCTGCGGGTTTTTTATCTACAGGCAGTTGTTGGTACGCCTGCGCTAAATCCAATTTAGCGAAGACTTTTCCGCCCCCCAGGGAATGGAGAAGGTGTCAATCCACTGGCACCGGGTAAGCATTCTGTTGAAGGGCGTGATTGAGGGTGGCCCGGTAGTCCCCACAAATCCTTAACGATCCATCCCCCACAACCCGCGCATTGGTGCGGTAGTCTTCGGTTCCGCGGGTTGCGTTGGTCGCGTTCGGACCGGAGCCGGTTGACCTCCTCCTCCTCACTTTCTGATGGAGATTCGAGGTCTTCGTGGTGGGCCGCTGTTGTGTGCCTCTCTAGGCGAGGTGAGGTATCATTGGCGAGTTGACAGAGCGGTGCGTTGGTGCAGCGCATTCGGGCGGCCGACTTCCTGGTTGCTTCTGCTGCAATAGCGTCTTTGATGACATCGGCAAGATCGATGTCCCCTTTGGCCATGATCTTGCTCTGCGCCATTTGGTCATCTAATCCCAGAACTATTCAGTCTCTCAGAGCTTCTTGGAGGTCTGCAAACTCACAGAGGCCTCCCAGGTTCCGGAGGTCCGTGATGAAATCTGCAACGCTCTCTCCTTTCCGTTGGTCCCTCTGATAAAACTCATGTCTTCGGACAAGCGTTGGTACAGCGGGTGCATAGTGGGCCCGTAGAAGGGGTGCGAGGACATCCCAGTCCATGGATTTCACCTCAGCCAGTTTCGCTAGTGCCTTGGCCATCTTAAAGATGGCAATCCTGCAATGGGTCAGGAACACTGCTCGCTTTTTCCCCATAGTTGCGTCTTTCAAGTTGTTGGTCTCCAGAAACATCTGGAACCAGTCCATATACGAGTCCCAGTCTTCTTGTGCCGGGTCAAATGGAGCAGGTGGTATGGCACCACTGGATATGTTTTCTGTTGTCGATGTGCCTTCAGCCACGTGCTCTGTTTGGTGCTCTGTGAGTGTTCAATCAGCTCAGATGTCTCCGCATCCCACCCTCGTCGCCAATGTTAAGTTCTGCGCATGGGTGCAAGGAACGGAGACGAGGCAGTGAACAATGAACTTCAACTCTTTATTAAGCACACTGAACAGAGCAATCATCTAGGGCAGCAGCAGCCCTTTTATAGGGTTGGCTGCTGTCCTATTAGCCAATGAAAACATGGAAGTGTTAAACCCTTGAACCAATAAGAGTTGGCCCATTAACAGCCAATCAGATTTCCCAGAAAGGACCAATCCGATGTTGCTATTATCGGCCAATCAGAAGTGCAGGATTAGAACCCTGCTTTTTACTTAAAGTTGTTAAAACTTTATTAAACGCCTTTATTAGTTCATAACACAAACTACTATATCAACTAATCAGTAAGGAATAAAGGAGGCATAGAAAACATAGTTTAGATTCAACATCAATCATTCAATCGATCATGCTTTAGCATGACTAGCTAATAAACGCAAACTATTTAGCTTACATTTTGGAAAAAAATTTGCAAATATAGTTATTGGCATAATTTATTGTATAAACTGGAACCACCTACTATTGATTTTGTATTCTTCTCTATATCATACTAGACCCCTGCTCCAGTTTTATGTTGGTATTCTCCAATGCCATAGTCAAAGAAAGCTACCTAGTTTGGCCATAAAATGAAGGCCAATTATGGATGACTCCTCATCGTAAGAGACATGGGCCAACCTGCTCAGGAACAGTCTTTATTTTGTGGGACATAGGAGGCTTGGATGGCCCCTGTCTCCATCAGCATTTAGAAAACACAGCAATCTTGTTGTAGTAGATGTCAGATTAGTTTAATGGTGTCTATAATGTTTTAGACTATTCGCTGATGATATTTAAATTGTTCATTGCAGTTTGTTCTTTTATCCTAATCTAGATTCTATTTTGATAGGGCAGGACTGTTAAATATTTTGAAACCGATCTATCTCCCAAAACAAGAATGTAAATGTGACAAGAGGCACATATTTCTGGATGTATCTGTTGAAGGGGTGACTATCGCCTAGCCATGCTTTCTTAAATTTCCTCAATGTGAAATTAAAGACAGAAATCTGTCATACAGTTTAAAACATCATATAAGAAAATGGCAGGAAGCTGGAAATAATCAGGCCAAATTAAAACTTCCATAATTAAAAAATGTTTCATTAACCAAGTAAATATAATTGGAAAAGCCTGTTCTCATCCAGTAGGACAGTAAGTGGAAAATCAAATTGCACTGTTAATATGAATAACGGCACACAGTTGCTATGTTTTAGAAAGAATCTTCAAGTCAAAGCATCCACACAGGAATTATGAATCATGTTTGAACAACATAAGCAAATTTTAATTTCCATGTTATGAACTAGCCACAAGAGCACTTCTGTATTAGGTCTATTAACCAGCACAATAATTGTCTGATAGCGTTTTCTCATTCATGTTGTTACTGTTTTTTCTATTAAATATACAGTAGATATACTAGATATAGGTATGCTTAATACCAACACAGGTCTTTTTTTAAAAAGAAAACATGTTTTATTTTCTGATTATAAACTGCAACATGTGGTGATTATGTAGTTCTTAAACAATGAATTTGTTTACTTTAGCTTTGAAGAAATGTTATTTCAAAATACCAATTTCTATGGTACTTTATAAACCAAACACATTTTTGGGGCATAACTATATTTTTAAATAAATGTGTGTACATGCAGGATACACCTATTACACTTACTTCTAAGCAAAAACGCAGACATTCAGTGCATCAAATATCAAGCAGTGTTCTCCCACGAGGTAAAATGCAACTTTATTTTTCTTTATTAGATATACAAAAAGTCACACAAATAAGTTGTCCCTTTAAAAGGATAAACTGAAAGAGCAATGCCATCAAAGCAAAAGAGAGAATATGCAGATGGGTAAAAAAAAGGTTTTTCCTTCTTGTTTAGGTTATACAATGAAAGCTGGTTATTAGATTTGCTCCAGAGGATTCGAGGCGATGAGACCTCTTTCTTTGTCCCATGTGACCTGGAAATGTCTCTCCAAGAGTTAAGCTACCTTGTGAAAAAAGCAGAACAATGGAGGGGAATCGGTGGTGAAAGACGAAAGGTGAGTAGAGCGCTTGAAATAGGCTTGTTCATTCTGCAATGTTTCACTTGCCCCCCCTCCCTCTAATGGAGTCAGGCTGCAAGATAGTTCATTCAGTCTGAATGAGGTCATTCATACTAGAAGACAAAAGTTGGTGATTCGGTGAGTATCTGATTGATTTAAATAAGCTAAACATACAAATTAGAAATGTTTTTGAAGCAGTGAAAGGGTTTCTCGAATGAATTTTCTTCCAGCAAAATGTCCACAACCTTTTCTTTTTAGATATCCTAGTCAATAAATGACATGATTTGGACCATGTATAAACCACAGGATTTAATTCAGGGGACTACTCTGGAACTTCATATAGTGCCTAATTCTCTCCAGACTGAACTACAGATTGTTCAGTCAATCCAATGCCTGAATCCAAAGAAAGATTTATTGAAGTGGAAGCTCCATTCATCTTATTGACTAGCACAGGAGAAAATACAAATGTCTGTAGCTTTTCTCCCCTCAGCAGAACTAGGCAATATTTGTTGATAAACTGGATAAAGCACTCTAAAGTTCATAAAAGTATTTAGTTTTACAATAATTGATTTTTTTAAAATTGTGCTATTTTAAAACCTGTGTGGATTTTTAAAAAATTGCTTATAAGTTGGTTGTATGGGACTAGGGGCACAATTCACCTTGGTTGTTCTCAAAAAATGAAGCAAGGAGGAACCTCTTTAATTCTAGAATAAAATAGCCCCAGAATTACCAAGGTCAGAGCCAATTACCAATTACCAGAGAGGGAAGTAAAAAAGAGCTACTTAAGAAGAAAACAAACCATGTGCAAACCATTTTTGCCAAGAAAAAAAACTTCAGATAAACCTTTCCATAAGGAGAAAATGCATCAAATTTCAGATAGGTAGCTTTTGCAGAAGAAAAATACATTACTGTAAGAAGGAATGCAACAGAGTTGAATAAATGCATACATGTAAATACACAAGAACTGAATGTTCAAGTGATTTTTTTGGAGCAATTGGCAGATAAAGGAAGTCCTTGAGTTATGATCACAATTGAGCCCACAATTTCTGTTGCAAAGTGAGACATTTAAGTGAGTTTTGCCCCATTTTATGACCTTTCTTGCCATGGTTGTTAAGTAAATCATTGCAGAAGGAGATAAGAGATGTTAACATATTTGCATCCAATAATTATATAATATACAGACAGTAGAAGGAACATTGGAAGTGCTGTTAATTATTATGGAGATCCAAAGCCTTTTTTATTATGTTCCTGAGATACAGGAACTTCCTTCAAAAATGCAGGATGTCTCTGTCCTTGCAAAAATTTGCCCAATTCTGGAATATCAGTTTTTTCTGTTGTTAGAACCACCATCCTCAGTTTCAAATACGCAACTTTCTTCCCACATATCCAATGCTTCAATGTCTCTTCAATGTTGAAGGCAATCCAAACTAATGTCATAAATTAATTTTATGACATGCTAGGTCTAAAAAATTGTTGGCTTCAGGACTGTTGAAGACCAGTTGAAGATTGCACACACCACTGAACCTTCATGACCTCAGGCCATACTGGAAATCAACAGCTTGCAGAATCCGAAAGTATTTCCCTAGTTATAGGAGTAGGAATTTTTTTATTGAAGGAAAATTTGATAGAGAATTTTACTACCTAATAAAACACATTTCTGTAAAAGACAACATTTATATATCATTGTGGATCTCAAATCGCTGCCATTTTTCAACTGATCTGCTGATCTTGCCACTATCTTTCCGATTTTTTGTGAGTTTAATCATTCTTAGGTATGAAAAGAACTGGATGCAGAATTTGGCAGAGCAATGGGAGAAAACAGTCTCCACTTGTATTATTATTGTCTATCCTATAAGAGCATAGTACCATTTCTGAAATATTTGCGTTCTTTAAAAGAACCTTTGAAAAACTTAGAATCAGGTTCTTGCTGAAAAACTTGCTGAACTAGAGAACAAACCTTTCACCCCAGCTAATCTTTACCTTAAGGTAGTTAATCTATGTCCTTTAAAAACTGCTTCTTAATTCATGAACATACTCCTTTGATTAAAATAATACTTACAGCAGGCCCAGATATATTTTACTAGAATGAGAATTCAGGGTTTTTCACTTTCTTTAAGTATGATATGACTCAAAAGAGCAATTGGTCATTGGTGAAAAGTTCCAGAAAAGTTAAAAGGTGTTTCCCCCCCCCCCAGCTTTATTTATTTAATAGAAAAAGGGTTACTTTCACAGCATTGAAGACATTTTCCAAGACACAAATGCTTTTTCCCTCCATTGTTATTTTTATCACATATAGAGATAATAGGCAACAAACAGCTAAAACTGGAGCTAATCTTTTCAACTTTGGTGTTTTTTGCATTCTTAATTAGACAGCAGAAGTTTGATATGATTAGGTCAGGATATAATGTTTTCCATTAAGCCACACCGTAGCACATATAATCATGGTTTTCCCTTGCAATTAAATAATAGGACAATGAATTTTATATTATTGACCCAATTATTTCCCCATGGAAAAGTATATGTTTAACAAATTTGTGCCTTAGGACTTTATTAGTAGCAGTAGGATAATATCATTTTGAACTACACAGATTGCATGTCCTCAAATGTATTTATGGTATAATTGTTGCTTTATGATGGGAATTTTGAATGCCATTTCAGTGCCTGTACAAATTTATTAATTTACTGATTCATTTAGATGTGTGGCAAAGGTTGATCAGGGATTTTTATTCTTTTCATCATTTGACTCTGCTTGTGGTGGGGAAAAATACACAGCATCTTTCAATATCAAAGAACCATATTGATTTTTTTTTACCATATCCTGGGGACAGTCATGCAGTAAATAGATGGCTACATTTTAGTTGGAAGTATCTGATCTTCATGCAGATGTTTCCAGATTGAAGTCTCCATATTTTTAAAAATGGGAGGAAAAACGTTTGTCCCAAATCTCTGGAAGCAATTGCTATTTGTATCTTCTCTATATAAAACATTTCTTAAAGTAGTTATGTTCCTACACAACAAAAATTATAGAGTTTTTTTTTTTCCTTTCAGAGCCTTGAGGTTGTGTTTTCTCAAGGGTAAATTGCAGAAAGTCAGTGCTTGTTCATAGCTGCTTTAGCCTTAAAATATACAGTAATAGCACTTAGATTTTTATACCGCTTCATAGTGCTTTACAGCAAAGGTGGTATTCAGCAGGTCCTGACCAGTTCTGGAGAACTGGTAGCGGAAATTTTGAGTAGTTCAGAGAACCAGCAAATACCACCTCTGATTGGAGATTTTATAATATTCTTCCCTGCCACACCTACCAATCCATGCCCACAGAACTGGTAATAAATTTTTTTGAATCCCACCACTGCTTTACAACCCTCTCTAAGAAGTTGACAGATTCAACATACTTTATTGATTTATTTTATTTTATTTTATTTTTTATTTTATTTTATTTATTTTGTCAATAGCTTACAATACAATACAATAGAAATAAGAATAAATATAAGTTTAAATATAAGAAATAGGAACTATTAATTGGAGACAATAAGACAGGGATAGTAGGCATGATTGTGCGCTTATGCATGCCCCTGACAGACCTCTTAGGAATGGGGTGAGATCAATAGAGGTTGACAGGTCAATATTGCCCCTAACAATCTGGGTCCTCATTTTACTGACCTCGAAAGGATGGAAAGCTGAGTCAACCTTGAGACAGTTAGGAATCAAATTCCTGGCAGTGGGCAGAGCTAGGCTGCAATACTCAAAACTGCAATACATGATGATACTCAAGCTATATGGTATGTGGCTTTTCAAAAAGAATGAGATATCTGTAGTGGGCATTTAATTGCAGGACTAGTATTGTTAATTTATTTCTATTATTTAATTGCCAAAGTCAATGATTCACATATAAACATTACCAACTGTATGAAATACTGCATTCTAACCACTGCACCACCATGGGTCCTATGTAGGAAATATAGTCACAGGAACATATACCTGGTGATGTTGATATGTGAAACCCTAACCCTAATTTCCTCATTCTATATGGCATTATAGGAAAAGTTAAAAAAAAAAACAAGTCAGCAGTAGGGTAAATGGAAAATATATTTGTAATTAATTTGAACACACAAGATTTTGGAGAATTCTGGAACTTCTGGTTGCAAGGCTTCGGCGGTGGTAGGAATCCACTTCTCTGTGGGTCCCTGCTGCACTCGCCACTGAAGTGCCCCCGATCCAATTGGATTTGGGGGTTGTCACTACCCTGAAGGGGCAGCGGAAGACAGAGGAGATCCGGTCTGGGGATATCACACTCCCCTTCCCCAGCCGGCTAGACTCCTTTTTCCTGAGGCGGTGGAGCGGCTGTCAGAAATGGCAGCCACAAAGGAATCTTCAACCGGATAAGACTGTGCAGGAGGAAGTTTTTTAGAAGGAGAAGTTTTCTTGGCTGAACTGGGACATTAAGCTACTTTTAAAACACCCTGGAAACCTGACTTGTGGATTGATACATTTGTTTCCAAAAGATTGTTACAGCGGCGAAAGTGCTGAAGGAAAGCTCACTCCCCTTCCTTACTGAGAAAGCAAATGAGCACAGAAAAACCTGCTTCTTTAAGGTAAAAATAAGCTCTTTGTTATAAGTGGGAAGGAGAGCACTAAAAAAAAATCTTTAAAAATTTGTTGGAGGAGACGCCTTGAAGATTATAAGACCAGCAACTAACTGTAATGTGGCTTTAAAATATACTTGGGGTTTTGCCCCAGGAGAAAAAATTGCAAAGAGAAGAAGAGGAAATAATTTCTGTCTGTCTGGATTGTTTGATAACTTTGACATATGGAAATTACTTTAAGACTAAAAACATCTGGGTTGTTCTTAAAAATTTACAATGGCACTATCTGTGGATGAATTAAAAATGGAATATGAAAAATTAAAAGAAAGAGAACAAAATGGCAAGGATTTTTTGGGAGCTGCCTTCCACTTTTTAGAAATGGCGGTTTCTACATACCAGCAAATACTTGAGGAAGAAGTAGAAGAAGAAGAAGAAAAGGAAGAAGCCATCTTTAATGGACAAAAAAGTTTGATTAAGAAAGAAAATAGGAAGAGAGGAAGAAAAAATGAGAATTTAAGATTCAATAAAACAACCAAGAAAAAGAAAAATAAGGTGAAAAAAAGGTACAATGTTAGAAAGCAATTGAAAAGAGAATTACAACGGAGAGGGGAAGTAAAAAAGGTGGAGGTTGGGGGGGGGGGGGGGCAAAAAGACCAGACTGGAGAAGAAAGGGAGGCAAAAAGGGAAAAAAAGCCACAGTCTGAAACAAGATGCCAAAAAGAAGATTTTTTTTTAGAGATAAAGGATAAAAGATAGTGTATAATTAAAGAAAGATTCTGCAAGAGTACATAAGATAGTATTGTAGTATTTGCATTTGAAATAGTTTATTGGAATATTATAAGATTTAACAAAATATTAAAATATTAAAATGTTTAATAATGATAGATCTCAATATTTAATAAAATATTAAAGAGAATGTGTAAAATGATTAATGCTTAGTTATTGTTTAATTCATTATTGTTTTAATGTTACTATAAATTTACTATTTCATTTTCTTATTCTAAAATAATGTATTAATTAGAATTAGAACTAGAATGGAAATTATATACTTAACTATACTATAAGTTTATTATTTTTTTATTTTAAAATGCAACATGTAGAATGTACTAAGCAGAATCAGGATGGAAATTATGTATTATTTTAAGTGTTACTTTAGGGGAAAGATAGAAAGGTGTCATACTTTAAAAGTGATTACAGGGGAAACTCTTTGCTAAAGAGAAGAGATAAATGGATGGTTGGAAAAGAACGGACAAAAGATACAAGCATAATGATTTTGAAATAAGATGAAATAAACAAAATATAATTAAGAGAGTGAAAAGAAGGGAGAAGTTATATAGAAAATATAGAATGGTCAATGAGATATGAACGGTATATAAGGTGAGCATGAATTTGATTTAGGTCTGTAAAAAAAGATGTAACCCGAGGCTAAGCCACTTTTCAAAAGAAGTTTTATGTTTTATGTTTTGTGTTTTGGTTAGCTAAGTTTTGATTGTGAATTAATAAAACCTTGGAGGAATAAAACTAAAGGGAGAGAAATTTGGAAAAGACATGTACAAATGAAGGAGGTTTTATTTTTTTATGTCTTGTTTTATGTTTTGTATTTTGGGTGTTTATGTTTGACTGAGAATTAATAAAACCTTGATAGAAAGAAATATAATTGAATAAAAGTGAAGGGAGAAATAATGAGAAATTTGGGAAAGATATATAGATGTTTAAATGGAAATGTGATAATTTGGAACTATGCTGTATAAATGTCTATATTTGATTGAGAATTATTAAAACCTTGATAGAAAGAAATATAACTGAATAAAAGTGAAGGGAGAAATAATGAGAAATTTGGAAAAGTTATATATGTGCTTAAATGGAAATGTGACAATGTGGAACTATGCCTTAAAAATGATGTTTTATTTGCTTTGTTAAAACTTATAAATAATTTTTAGAAAGGAGGTTTTATGCTTTTATGTCCTATGTTTTGTTTGTCTTCAAAAATTAATAAAATTTGTTTAAAAAAAAAAAGATTTTGGAGAATTCTATAATAAGCATAATTTCTGTCACAGTAAGCTATATTTATTACTGTCAGGCCAACTTATTAATGTTTTAATAAACAAGTCATTAATATATGTTATTTAACTACCCTATATTAGCTGCTATTTGTCTTCTATTATGGATTATTACTTGTTAAGAGGTAGAGATTCAGGCCCTGCACTGAAAAAAGGATTTTAATTTTGTCCTGAATACCTCTCATTGCTCAGTTATAAGACACATTGTTATGTCAGAACATGTTTTTTTTTTCTAGGAAAATGCTAAGGAAAGTGAATAATAGGCTTTTCCAAAAAAAGGTCACCAGTGTTAATTAAAGTCTGTAAATAATAAAAACAGATTCAAGTTTCCCAAGAACATTGCTTTAGAAGAAACTCAGCAATACTTAGAAATAATCCAATGATTTTGGTGGGTCTGTTGTCATACTAGCCATTCTGAGAAGGGTTCACAGATTCTTTGGCATTATTTCATTTTATTTCATTATTTTATATTATTACATTTCTACCTCACCATCAGTTTTGTGCCTTTGAACAAAAACAAAAACAAAATCACTTCATTAATTAAAATTGAAAATAAACATTAAAAAATTGATATGCTGTTTTGGTTTGTAATTAGAAACAGGCATTGTTTTTTTAAAAAAATAAAAATTCAACTTAACACAAAAATCTTAAAATGAATTTATTATTTTTCCTATGTTTGTACTTATTTCTGTCAAACTTCTTAGTTCATTTAATTCTTCATTGAAAAATTCTATTTTCATGCAGATTTTTTAAAAAAATCATTTTCTTACATTTGTCCTTAGAATTACTTCATCTTCCAAAACGGAGTTCCTCCCCTTAGTTTTTGGAACCCTGGATTTAATCCTTGGAGTTTTCTGGGCAATCAAATAGTTTTTCTCTGCCGTGTTTTAGGACAGTCTTTCAATCTTAGCAACTTTAAGCTATGTGGACTTAACTTCTAGAATACCCCAGCTCTTATATATGGAGCATGGGCGAGAAAGAATGGAGACGAGCCTCTGGAACGGTGAACTTCAACTCTTTATTTACATAGTGACTGCTGCTCAAACTCAATGGCTCCTTATATAGGCGACCCAATAACTATTAACCAATAACAATCTAGGAGCGCTAGCTCCCTTAACCAATAAGAACACTTCATTAATGGCCAATCGGATTCCCCGGAACGGGCCAATCCGATCCTGCCGTTAACAGCCAATCAGAAGTGCAGGGCCAGAACCCTGCACTTGACTCCAAGATTAAGATATCTTTATTAAGGCCTATGCATTCTTAACACCAGCCATCATTCTGACTGGAAAATTTTGGGAATTGAGGTCCGTCTGCACAGTTTAAAGTTGCTAAAATTGAGAAATACTATTTTAGGGTATTGACTTCCAATCTAGTTCACTCCAACTACCTGCTGAACTTTTCAAACCCAGCTAAGCTAGGTCTGCTCTCGGTGTTTGCTTTTATATATAAGCTATAGTAGGGTGGGTTTTACCAGTTCTGTGTGGGAATATGCCATTTGGAGATCCCCACAAGTTGAATTATTTTTGCAGTGTTGTTTTCCAGAGCTTTTGCAAATATTTGATGCAGAGCTATGCCATATCTAGCCAATCTTTATTAATGGGCTTCAGCAGTTTATAAAGAGAAATGTCAGAAGCCACATAATCAGGATCGAAGGGAGGACTGTGGGTCATCTGAGCTATATTAAAAGCATACAAAAGTAGGGTGTAGCAAAAAGCTACAGCTATTTCTTTCAAGTGCTTTGTTATAGCGGTTTACAGCAGCTCAGTCAATAGATTTACTGCATAGATAGTATAACTTTGTGAAATAACCAGATGGTTTTATTATCTGATCAAGATCGTTTCTTTTTCAATCACGAGCCTGGACTTTTAGATTTACAGCAGGCAATAACTGAAGCCATAACTTATAATGCATGAAACTTCTATGGGATTCTGTTTCATTCAGTATTCGGTATCAATTATTAGTCTTCACAGGGTTCATTTTTAAAAAATCTTCTCCTGGGGAGATCCTGGTTCCTTTCTGCTCTCCATCCTAAAAGCTCACTAGTGACTTTAAATCAGTCATTTTCTCTTATTCCAATGTTCTTCATAGGGCTCTTTAGGGGAAAATTTGATACAGAAAATATACAATATATTAGCTGATAGCCTAACATTGCCCCGGTATTTATTTATGCCAATCCTGTATTAAACAGGAAAATCCTGTAGTTGGGACTCACGCTGTTGTACTGTCTCTGAAGCTCTAGATGTAATAGCTCTCTTGCGCAGCATCACAAGTCTTCTATTCCTCTCCTCGGGAGTTTCTTGTCTACGCTGGTGTTTCATTATTGTAGCATTTGATTGCACTTGGCCAATCGCCTTATGTTTCCTTGGATAACTGAGGGCCCCTTAGAACTAATCCCCCTTACCAAAGGGAGCCCCCTTGTGGAATACTGTGAAGCCATTATCATGGCAACTCCACTGTGCTGTACAGTAGAAGCCATTTAAAGCGCACACACACACACCGAGGATGTTAGGGGTGTCTTATACCCCCACAGTATTTTGTTCCAGAGGGTAAGTCATTGGTCTACCACGTTTGATTGTAATTGCTTGAGGTGTTTCAGAGTTATGCTGGAACATACACATATACCTGTATGTATGTATGTATGTATGTAACACCCACCCACACCTACTGCAATACCTAATAGAAATGACAATACATACACTGTGATGGGAGTTAAGAATGATAATCTTTTGTAGATAGGTGATATAGATAGATAGATAGATAGATAGATAGATAGATAGATAGATAGATAGAGAGAGAGAGAGAGAGAGAGAGAGAGAGAGAGAGAGAGAGAGAGAGAGATAAAACAGTGTTGTATTTTTTTTTCCTGAATTTGCATACTGCTTATGAATTTGCTAAAGAGTAAGTAAAGGAAAATAGAATAAAAAACACAAACAACAAAGCCACTATTGTGAACAGTCCCTCGCCATTGCTGCTTGGTGTTTGCCTCTGGGTCCAGAAACATGAAAAATAATAACATTAAGAGGTAGGTTGGTATTTCTATAAGGCACCTGGATTTAACTAGATCAGTATGGTAACATATTTGGCACTGAAGTCTATGGACATACCCCCCTCCCTTTTTTTTTTTTACATTTGTGTGTAGGAGAAAATAGAGATCAGGAGAAGAAAATTAAATACAGGCCTGATGAAAACCAACATTCACTTGCCCATAGAACATGTTAGAAGGGCACTTTAAAAAAATTAACAGATGTGGGACACACAAAGGTTTACTTTAATAAATTAACCTAATGAAAAATGAATGTTATCCATGAATGAATTAATGGAAAACATCCTGTAGATTTTCAGTGATAGCATAGCCAGACATTGTCCAATGTTAGTGGCATGATTTTCCCTACATGAACCATCAAGAAAGAAACTAAAGTTCTAGCCTACAATGGTTCTAGGAAATAAAGCAAGGTCTCTGTGCTTTATATCAGATGATTATACGCTGCAACATTCTGGAAGGAAAAATAGGGGAAGAAGAGAAAGAGAGGGTGACAGAACAGCTCTTGGAAAATATTCAAAGGGCTTTTACTTTTTCCACATGAAATCTGATAGTAGGGCAGTGCAATTGATCCACACTACAATTTAAGCCAAAATGAAGTATTGGGGTAAAACGCCAATATTTGTGAATCTTATGTGTTTGCTTATGACAAAATTGTCTTCAATTTACAACCACAATTGAGCCCAACAATTCTGTTGCTAAGTGAGACAACTGTTATGTGAGTTTACGACCTTTCTTGATACAGTTGTGAAGTAAATCACTGCATGTCATGCCCTTGTTAGAGTTGGACTCTGAGGCAGAGGAGGAACAGTGAACAGGGAGTGGAAGTGTGGCTCCGGAGGTTGTGGAGGAGGCTGGGGAAGGGCAGAGGCAAGCTGGGCAGTCAGAGGAAGAACCAGGCCCATCCCCTCTTCATCCTAGGACACGCAGGGGGGCACGGAGAAGGAAACAACTTGGCTTATGAGAGAGGAAGCGGCCATGATCCCCCCTCATTGGTTGCAGATGGGGAGAATAGTATATATGAGAGACAGTTGAAACATAGCATTGCTAGAAACAAAGTGTTTTTTATTTTGGGCTGAAGTTATCTTGGTTGGCCTCCTTTCAACAGACTGTGCCTTGTTATCTCCTTGAAGTTGGTAATTATTTATCCTGGTCCATTGTGGAAATTTCTTCATTGTAGTTTGTTTTGGTTTTTTATTTCACCTCTATCTGCTTATTAAGTTTGGACTGTATTGCTTTCTTTTGAATACTATTTTTGAATAAGTTTTATCTCCAACTGAGAATTATTGAACAGTGGGACCAAGTTGGAGGCATTAAAGGACATTTATTTATATTTTGGATTTTATTTCATTTGTGTTACACTCCGGGTCATCACACAGCAGTTGTTAAGTTAGTAACAGAGTTGTGGCTTCCCCAATGTCTTTGCTTATCAGAAGGAGATCACATGAGACTGGACAATGCAACTGACATAAATGTGAGTTGCCAATCATGCAAATTTTGATTCTGTAACCATAGGGATGCTGCAACAGTCATAAGTGTGGAAAACAGTCATAAGTCATCTTTAATGCTGTTGTAACTTCAGATGACCATTACATCAGCTGTTATAAGTCAAGAACCACCTGGACACATTTCAGAGCCTGCAGTAGGGGGTCATCGCACTGGAGATGTTTGATGAATTAAGGGGCAAACCCAGATCCCCTCCCCCATATGATCTTTCCCTCTCCATCTTTTAACCACGGGTGGGATTCAAATTTTTAACAACTGGTTCTGTGGGCATGGCTTAGGTGGTGGGCGTGGCTTGGTGGTCATGTTATTGGCTGGTCGTGGCCAACTCAATATCACTCACATCGAGGCATGCATCTCCTCGCCTGGCCTCTCATGACTGTGGGGATGCTGCAACAGTCGTAAGTGTGAAAAATGGTCATAAGTCACTTTTTTCAGTGCCATTGTAACTTTGAATGGTCATTCCACACAAGCAAAGTACCAGCAAAGGAGGGGGAAAAAAACTCCAGAGAGGTTCCTGAGACAGGAAGTCTAGTCCTGCCAAGGGTTAACGGAGAGGCAGTTTCTGTAAACAACACCAGAATGTTTCCTTCCTGCCTTCCTTACAGGATTAGGCCAGTAATTTCTTCTAACAGCCGGTTCTCTGAACTCCTTAGAATGTTAACAACCGGTTCTAGCGAATAGGTGCGAACTGGTAGAATCCCACCCCTGCTTTTAACTATAACTTTATGTTTTATTGTAACTCCATTTTTATTGTTTTAAGAATATTTACCTAATCATTTTAATGCTGTAAGTTACCCATTTTGAAACAAGATAGGTGGCAAATAAATTTAATAAATAAAAGAAAATGTCCAGGACGACAGAAATATTTAGGCTTCCAAAAATGGTGGGGTAATCCGATAAAACCAAAACTTTGAAAAATTGTCATGAGAAGATTAATTACGTAAAGCAGTGATGCAGAAATAGCTAATCCACTGCCACCTTGCCAGTCTTTTGAGTCTCCTACCTGGAATGAAGGTGTTAATTTCATAATATTTATGCAGGTATGCAAACTATTTATCTGAGTGATTGGGACAGTTGCAAAGAAGAAATGTGCTCTGCTTTGTATGTGTGTGGTTGTATTTTGTGGTAATTAATAGGATGTTCTATTGACATGAGCTAATAGCTTTTGATCCTGGCTTGTCTGTTGGGCAAATGAAACATTTATTCCAATGGTGGAATCAATATCAAAGAAGAAATGGCAAGAAACCTGTCACAGTAGTTCTCTAATTCAATATCCTTGGTCTGGCATACCTTTTCAAAAGTATATTATTACATTTTTAAATATGATTCCTTGATATGTTTATGATATTCTTTCTCATCCTGATGTTTTTTGGTCATAGCAGATACTTTTTAAGTATCTTTATTATTTAAGAACAATTATTTTAACTATTCTTGAAATGAAATCAATAATGATATAACTTTCTCCTCAGATTTATGAATTGATGGGCAAATAAGAATAATAAAACATTTATTTTGCAACACTTCCCTGACATGTCTTTTTTCAAAAGATCTAAAAATAAATAACTCAATATAAAGCAGGACTTTTGTGTCACTTCTATCGCAAGCATTTGTGTTTGCTCAGAGGTTGGGTTAATCTACAGATTTCAACTCATATGATCCGACGTTATTGTTTGATTCATGGCATCCTGTTCAGAGAGATTAATTAGCAAGCAGGTCTGAAGTGTGCAAGTGTAAATATGATAATTAGTTTTCTGACATTGTTAACATTTCAACACTTCAGGTGGTTTGAGGTTCTTCATTTAACAGAATTCCTCCAAGCAGACATGAGGTGATTTGAAATATCTCCGTGGAAGTTCTACCTGCTCAGTCGTTAAGAGAAGTTCTGAACTAATTGTGTTGCTATCTATTAAGAGCAAAACATAAATATTAGAGCAGTGACCCAAGAACCAAAGATATCTCCCCAAATCTTGGGTGCTATTCACAAACAACACCAAAAGCAAATGGCAAATTGTTTTAATAGGAGAGACAGGGAAGTTGTTAAACACATGCCTGGAGTGTCATTTATAATAACCATTGCTCTCTTTGGTTACACTGTATGGACAAAACAAGCTGACAATAGCTGTAGCCTTTTCCAAAGAAATTCCATTCTGTCCATTTTCTTGGTTAATCAGCCACTGTCTAAGTATCTAGTATTCTGCCTTGTTGTATAAATAAATCTCTATTTGTTGATCATTACATCAAGAGAGCAGCTGATTTTTCTTCTTGTCCAGGACTGAAAGGTGATTTTTGCTGTTCACTGTTATCTTTGTAACTGCCTCTAAAATAATAATTCTAAGGTATTCATTTTTGTCCTTCCTTAAAATCTATCTTTTATAGCCATATGTATAAAACCATTGCTTTCTCTGTTGTCACAGAAATATTTCCAATTTTGTTTTTATTTTAAAGTTAGAAAAAGTCATCAGCTCTGATCTACCCATTATCTTTAAGATGCACATATTGGTATACATGATCAATTTATTTTATTCCTAGAGTTTTCCTGCAAGCTTAGGGTCCTCTTTTTTCAGATCAATTAAGTGTTGATCCATTGGTTCTAAGAGGAATTCACTTACTGGTTATCACCTGAGATTGATGCTCTGGACTGAGAGTTTCTGGCCCAAAATCACCCAGTTTTCATGCCTAAGGCGGAACTGGAAATCACAGCCTCCTAGTTTCTAGCTGGTATCTTAAACACAACACCTTTCTCTAAATAAAGCAAAAGTATAATTTTTGCTCTATTCATTATGCATCTTCTGTTAACTATTTGGTCTTTTTAAATAGTTTAGTTGATACTTTATTTGTACTACTGCTTCCTTTCACAGCTGGAGTACACCCTTTTATACTTCATTTTCTAGTGAAGTCAATTCACCAGAAAGACTCTAGAAAGAGTGCAGAGAAGAGCAACCAAGAGGATTAGGGGACTGAAGCCTAAAACATATGAGGAATGGTTGCAGAAATTGGGTATGTCTAGTTTAATGAAAAGAAGGACCAGGGGGTGACAGGATAGCAGTGTTCCAATATCTGAGGGCTGCCAGAAAGAAGAAGGAGTTAAGCTATTCTCCAAAGCAAAAGCAATAAGACTTATATACCATTTCACAGCTCTCTCTAAACAGAGTCAGCAAATTGCCCCCAGTAATCTGGGTCCTCATTTTACCAACCTCAGAAAGATGGAAGGTTGAGTCAACCTTGGTGGGATTCGAACTGGCAAACTGCTGCCAATCGGCATTCAACTGAATTAGCCTGCAATACTGCATTCTAACCACTGAAGCACCAAGGTTCTAGAAGGCAAGGCAAGAAACAATGGGTGGAAACTAATTAAGGAGACACCCAACCTAGAACTAAGGAGACATTTCCTGACAGTGAGAACAATAAGCTGGTGAAACAATTTGCCTCCAGAAGTTGTTGCTTCAATAGTGGAGGTTTTTAGGAGAGACTGAACAGCCATCTGTCTGAAATGTATAGGGTTTCCTGTTTGAGTGGGGAGGGGAGTTGGACTAGAAGACCTCCAAGGTCCCTTCCAACTCTGTTATTCTGTTAATTCCTGAACCAATTATCTCTCTGTAAATGTTTCTTTCAGTGGCTAATCCTTCTGGTAAAGTATTTTAATATACTCTAACTTCTTTTAATCCCATTTGCTTCTGTCTAATCTCTCCCGTAAGTGCTTTATTTATTTATATTTATTTATTTTATTTTATTTATTTATTTATACATTAGGTATAAATTTTCTTGCAACTCTCTAATCTTTAATACAGATTTTTTTTTATTCTTACTTTTTTCTCTTTGTTGATGTTCCTGGTTGAGACATCTTTTTCTTCTCTTCTTTTGCTTGATATTTAAAGTTGGCATTCGGTTGTTACTTGTCCTTCTTGTTGCCCAAGGCTGTTGTTCTTTGCTTTTCCCTGCCTATCATTGTAGGTTATCCTAAATGCACTTTGATCTTTGTGGGATTTTTTTTTTGTCTCTGCTTTCAGCTTTCACAATTTTTCTTACCTCTTCCCATAGCTTCTCAGAACCCTTTTGGCATAAATTAAGCATAGTAAATATGTTCCTTACAGTTATCTTTTTATATTAGCGGTATGATCCCCAGATTGAATTTTGCTGACAGACCAATCCAGTTAGTCAGGACACTTTCTGTTATGAACTATGGAACAGATCATGAATTATTGGTATCAGATATCCAGGTTAAATTTAGAAAGTAAACCTGGGTATCTGATACCAGTAATCCCTAATCAATTCCATGCATCATAATTGGAAGTGTCCTAAGTAATTGGATTTCATCCTATAGCTCCTGTTTCCTGTTATGTAGTCATTTTGATTCTCCTACAGTTCATCTGGTGATATCCAGTTGTAGAATCTGCATTTATGTTGCTAGAAGCAGATGTTGATAATGAAGAAAAGATTCTCTTCACAAAACTCCTTTAAGTTCTGTCCTACAGTATTGTGTTCATATAGTTATCATTGTCCTATAATTCCAATTTTGCCTGTCACCTTTTTGTAGTATTAAATACTTTTGAGATTTAGTACTTTGGGGGATTTAGCATAGAATTCTTCAGGCTCACCATCACTGCATCTACAATTTAGAGTGTACATTTGAATAACATTGATGTTTGTCAGTTACCCACCAATGAAAATAGATATTCTGTTCTGTTCAGTGGGTATTGGCTGAGTTCATGTATAGCAATGTGCTTTTCAAGTATATTACCCTTTTATTCTTTATATAGTCTGATACTTTAATCATATACTGTGTAATCATCATTCAGTCCAACTATGTCCACTTATTTCAAATCATTCACTTGAAAACATTTTCTTTCTTCTTGAAAGGATTCACTTTTTCTTGGTCTATTCTTCTTATATTGCATATTTCATTTTTATGCATCCTTGCAAAATGAAATTTCTGTGGTTTTGATATGTCCACATTATGAGCTCAAGAGCTATTCATGAAAGTTTGATTTATTCCTCACTAACTAGAAATCTGATTTCCAATAGGAGGCTCTTATCATCCACGTTCTTGGTTTTTTTCTTGGCAACAATTTAGAATTTTCCCATTTCAGTGGTACCTCAGTGTTCATTATGAAGTGGTTTTGGGAGGTGTGATGAGTACCAAAAATTATGAGTACCAAACACATTTTTCCCATAAGGAATAATTTAGTGAGCCACAAAGCAGCTGACATTGACAAGTTCTAGCTTGTGTTGAGTATCAAAATAATCATTGAGTATTGGGATAAAATGTTCATGTCAAAATGCATTGAGTACCAAATTTGATGAGTTTCAAGTAGTTGAGTACCAAGGTATCTCTGTATATTTTTTCAGTTGTTTCTTCTAGGTTGGGCAGCAGCACATGCCTTCTGTCAACCTGCAAAATGACTTTAGTTGAAGCCATACTTATTTCTGCTTCGTTTCTTGGTTGCCATTCAAGGGAGAGAGCATGCCAGGAAGGTGGGGGGGCTCAGGAATGTGGTGCCTCAGCTGGCTAGCCATAACATCTAAGCCACCAAAACCTTTCACTTCTTCAAGATAGTAATCCTTTAGGGGACTTCTGGTAATGCTTCCTTCAAGGACAGACTGAAGACCGTGATTGTGCATGGCTTCAATCTGTGTTGTACCTGTTAGAAGACTCCAAACAAGGCTAGAAACACTTTGGAGGGTAGGGAAGAAGGGGGAGACCAACTGTCAGGTCGAGGGGAGCCACATCTCCCCTCCTTGGCTAGGTAAACTCCTCCCAAAGCTGGGCTGCAACGGTGGCTAGATATGGCCATCCTGAAGAAGGAGAGCTATCCGAGACAAAGATCATGCAGGAGCGGTGAAGAAGCGGACAGTGTGGAGACCAGGCAAACCAAGCACAATATTTGAACATAAGGTACCCTGGATTTAAAACTTTAAAAGGTCTTTAAAAAAAAAGATTGAAAAAGCGGCAACCAGAGGGAGTGAAAAAAATATTGGACATAAATGAAAGTGGCTTTGTATTTAAAAAAAATTAAATTGAAAGACGAAACTAGAAGAAAATATCTGTGTAAATTAGATTATACTAAATTATATAATTGGCACTAAACAGGCATACTTAAAAGCTGAACTTGAATGTGCCAGAAAAGAAAAAATATTTAACAATTGGATTTACTGGATAACTTAAAAGCCTTAAAAAGGAAAGGAAAGTGAAAAGAAAAGGTGGAACTCAGACAAAACAGACCACCACCTAATGGTAAAGGAAAAATTTCAATTTTAAAAAGTGTTTGGTTCTCCAAACATTACAACTTGATACAAAGTAAGAGGAACTTTGATACAACAGGATAGAAATCCTGAAAAGTGAAATTAATATACTATAAAGGAAGAAGAAAGAAGCCTGAACCTTGGAAATACTAGATAACTTTTAGAAAGAATTAAAACTCAACAGAAGGAACATAACAATAAAAATACATGAACATTGGATTAGTTTGACTCTGGAAAATTGAAACAGTATTTAACAGAAGTGGATGGTTAGAAGCTGGTTTAAATTAACTACTGGACAACTGGACTGGACTTAAATACTGAAGAAAGAGACAAAAGAAAAACTAAAATTAAAAGAGGTGCACAAAAATGGCAGAATACCATCTGGAAATAAAATTGGACTTAAGAAGTATGAGGGAAATGACATGGAGAAAAGTGGAACTGTGCAGTATTGCTTTACAAATGTTAGCGACGTTGGAGAACAAAGAAGAACAAGGAGATCCAGAAGGGGGGGGGGAGAGAGAGCATCGAAATTAAAACTTGGAGGTCTGAGGTAATTAATGAGGTAATTGTTCAGAAAGAAACAAAGAAAAAAGGAAACAGCAGAAAAGGAAATTACAGGAGAAAGTTCAAAAGAGGGAGGGGGATAAAAACTGGATTCAGAAATGGAGGGGAAAAATAAAAGAAAAGGGGAATAAGGGAAAAGATCAGAAAAGAAGGGGATAAAGAAAGCCCCCCAAAATGAAAAGAAGCTACATGGCTAGAAGACCTAGAGATAATGGGTAGACAGAGAATAAGAAAGGGGATTCTACAAGGGAATGTATAATGAGGTACAAAAATATTGATTGTAAAAGATGGAATGATTGGAACTGTAAAAGATGGAATGATTGGAACTGATGTTTTTTCCCCTCTCTATTTCATTATTTTCTAAGAATTATCATTAAATTAACTGTAATAAATGTAAAGATTGGATTATTATAAGAATGTTAATTACATTAAATAAAATTTAAAATATAGTTAAAATGAACAATGAGAATTGTACTAAAAATTAATATCTGTTTCTACAATTAGCTGAAAAGATTAATGCATTAGAAAAAACAAAATGACTTAGAATAAAGGAAGGAATACCATGTGGAATGTAAACTAAAATGTATAAGTGATACGTAGTACTTAGGTGATAACTAAAAATGATTACATTATGGAAATTTTAATATGAGTTAAAGGGGAGTAAACTGAATGATAACAGATAACAGATAATCAGAGTTGGAAGGGACCTTGTAGGTCATCTAGTCCAACCTCTCACCCAAGTGGGAGACCCTACACCATTTCTGACAAATGGCAGTCCAATCTTTCCTTGAAAGTCTCAAGTGATGATGCTCCCACAACTTCCGAGGGCAAACTGTTCCATTGGTTGATTGTTCTCACTGTCAGGAAGTTTCTCCTTATTTCCAAGTTAAATCTCTCCTTGTTCAGTTTCCATCCATTATTCCTTGTCTGGCCTACAGGAGCTTTAGAAAATAGCTTGACCCCTTCCTCCCTGTGGCAGCCCCTCAAATATTGGAAGACCGCTATCATGTTTCCCCTGGTCCTTCTCTTCTCTAGACTAGCCAAGCCCAGTTCCTGCAACTGTTCATTGTATGTTTTAGCCTCCAGTCCCTTAATCAGCCTGGTTGCTCTTCTCTGTACTTTTTCTAGAGTCTCAACATCTTTTTTATAATGCGGTGAACAAAACTGGATGCAGTACTCTAGGTGTGGTCTTACTAAGGCTTTATAGAGTAGTATTAGTACTTCCCTTGATTTTGATTGTATCTCTCTGTTAATACAATTTAGGATTGCATTAGCTTTTTGGCTGCTGCTGCACACTGCTGGCTCATATTTAGCTGGCTGTCAACTAGGACTCCAAGATCTCTCTCACAGTTACTGCTATTGAGCCTGGTTTCACCCAGTCTATGTGTGTACTTTTGTTTTTTCTTACCTAAGTGTAGGACTTTACTTTTCTCTACATTGAATTTCATTTTGTTAGATATGGCCCAGTGTTCTAGTCTGTCAAGATCCATCTGGATCTTGAGTCTATCTTCTTGGGTGTTAGCTATTCCTGCCAGCTTAGTATCATCCGCAAATTTGGTAAGTTCCCCTTCTATTCCCTCATCTAACTCATTAATCAAGATATTGAAGAGTACTGGGCTTAAGGCGGAACCCTTGTGGCACCCCACTGCTTACTTCCCTCCATGCAGGAGGGACCCATTAAGGACTACTCGTTGAGTTCCGTTTGCCAGCCAGTTGCGAGTCCATCTAGTGGTGGTGCTATCTATTCCACTTTTTTCTAGCTTACTAAGAAGTAGGTTGTGGTCTACTTTATCGAATGCCTTGCTGAAATCTAAATATATTATGTCCACAGTATTTTGCTGGTCTACTAATTTAGTCACTGTGTTGAAGAATGAAATAAGATTGGTTTGGCATGATCTATTCTTAACAAACCCGTGCTGACTGCTAGTTATTACTTTACTTGTTTCTAGATGTTGGCAGATCTGATGTATAAGACAAAAGAGTGGTACACTCAAATGGATAATCAAGGGGGAAATGTTTGGAATTATTAAAACTATGATGGAATTTATTGAATAATGAAATAAGAATATGTGATGAAATTGCAAATACGACAGATAAAAATTTAAAAGTAGAATGAATATAGATTAAGAAATAAGAATTTTAAGATATTACATAAAGAAGACATAAGTATAATTAAAGGAAAATGGAATAAGTTAAGAAATGGATTAAAAATGGATAAAATAAGTGTGAAAAATACAAGTATTTGTGAAAACTTGTGGAAAATGGAACATGTAATAATATGATAAGAAACTGAATATGAAAGATAAATATGTAATTATGGCCATGTTTGCATGGAAATGTAAAAACCTGGAACCACACTTTTCACCAAAAGAGATGTTTGTAAAAGATAAAAATAAAAAACTTTTTGGGAAAAAAAGAAAGTAATCCTTTAGAAAGAACTGAACCATTATTTAACCAAAATTATCATATTCAATGTTAATTAGTGCCTTGACTCTACTTGCTGCTTTTTATAACTCTATGTGTCACTTGAAGGCCAGGTGTAAAGAATAAGGAAATTGTAGCCAGTCTGGATACTTAGATAGAATTAGGGACAGCTGGATATCGGAGAAGTAGGTTAAGAAACTGCAATGATTGTGTCGGGAGATAAAAAGTCCAGGAACAAAATAACCACAGCAAAAAAAGAGGAAATCTCATATAACAATTTGAGAAATGAAAAAAGGATTGAAAGCAAGAAAAAGCCAATGTTTTCCCATCTTACCTTATAAGGACCCTTCCAGTCTTTCCCCTAATTTGGAATATCATCTCTTTTGACTGAAGAGGAGAATGACAGTGATGGGCAAAGCATGAGAAAGAGGAGAAAAAAATGTAGAAAGGAAGTCAAGAAGAAGAAATATAATCGAACAATTTCCTTCAAAATATTTTCTTAAACCATAAAAAGTTGAAATATTTGGTACTACTTATTCATTTTAACCCACCCTGATTTCCATTCCAAATTACAGAGGTTGCAATACTTTCCTACAGACTAACTAGATTTCCATAAAACTGAGAGTAGATGGGATGGAGAAAATAACAGAGAAAGAAGCAGCCCAAATATTGATGTTTGCATGGTAGAATTTTTAGATGGAATAAGGGAAAACTTTCAGATTTAATTGGATTTGTCTCTAGAAGATCTCATCCGCCTTTCAAGTATTATATAGGATTTGGAGGTAAAAAGGCAATAGCTGGTTCCATCATTTTTAGAAATATAAATTCCCGTAATTATTTGGGAAGTTGACAAGGAAAGATGAGGAAAGGATATTTTGTATTATTAGATGACATTAGTCGACAAATCTTTTGGTAAGATTAACCTTCTCATGAAACTCCACTAGATCTCACAATTTCACAGCAAACATACTTGCAAAAGAAAACTATTGGATGTGTATGGAAACCAGCAAAGAAGACACAAACAAAATATCTCACCACGAAGCATTATTCAGAATAGCAACTTTAGTCAACTTGTGTAACACTATTGTAGACTGTAGCTTACATTGGCCTGACTTGAGCCCACAAGTTTTTGTCTATGGTCTGGTTTTAATGAGCCTTGAAAAAGTTGCCTGAGGTTGGTAAATCCCTTGACAAATGTTAAACATCTAGAATAAACAAGCAGTTTTACTTGAATGCATAAAACACCTCATATTTCGTTCAAAGAATAAAAGTAAATGGAAATGATTTACCACTAAATCCAGAATAAAAATGCTGTTATTGTCGCCTTTTTAGGCCACACAGCTTTATTTCATTCAGCGATCATTAGCTTAATGTTTTGTACTTTTCTAGTTTACACTGAAGGTGTTTCCAACCACTTTAATACAGATATTACAATATGACATGATGCACATCTAACTCTGCTTTATTAGCCCAGGATTAAAACCCATTTAATGCATTCCTACACAAATTCATATGTCAGATTGTGCTATATTATTCAGAAACGTAGAACATAAAAATAGACTAAATTCTTCTAGTCCAATCACAGATTGATTACAGTCACTTATGTTTGGGTTCAATGGCAAAATCCAACTTTGGTTACGTGTTTAGCAGAAGTTTTCACCAAAAGCAACAACTGAAGAATTATAAAAATCACATAAGCATCCCAAACATATTCACAATATTTTGAGAAAATGGAATGACCAGTCTTTTTGAGCACATGCCATTGGTAAAGAATCTTATTATCAGGCTGGGCAACTGGGGTGAGGAACATCCTGTATTTTTCAGATTATAAGAATGCTCCAAAGTATAAGACGCATCTAGCTTTTGAAGAGGAAAACCAGAAAAAATAATCTGCCTCTGTGTCTCAGCAATTTGCCTCCTTGCAGAAAATAGCAAAAAGCCTGGTCAGCTTCAGCACAGTCTGATTTAGCACAAGCAGCTGATTGTTGTTTGGATCGCCTCCAGATGATCAGCTGTTTCAGGCTGCAGGGATCGCCATCGCCTATTGCTGCTTCCGCGCACCCCATTTTTGATCGTCTTTCGGAGTGGGCACCATTTTGAACCACATATTGCCTAACGGTAGCGAAGCCCCTGTTGCCTATTTTTCAAAGACACTCTTGAAAACTGAGCGAAATTATAGCCAGATTGATAAAGAAGTCCTTGCAATTGTATCAGCTGTCAAAAGATTTCATGAGTACGTGTATGGCTGGGCTTTTACTACAGTGACTGACCACAAACCTTTGCTGGGAATAATAGCTGGGGATAGCCAACCCCCTATATATTATCTCCCAGGATGACTCGTTGGTCAGAATTCTTGGCTGCTTATAATTATCAGCTGCAATACCGCCCCGGAAAAGCTATTCCCCACGCCGACGTGTTGAGCCGTGCACCGCTTCCAGAGACTATCAATGACCCTGCGCCAACAATGACAATGTTGCAGATCGAGACACTTCGTACACCACTATTAACTGCCCGTGATATCGTGAGAGAAACAAAACACGACCCCACCTTGGCATGAGTCCTCACGTGGGTGGAACATGGATGGCCATTGGACCAAGTATCAGACGACTTCGCACCATTCAAAAGTCGACAAACAGAGTTGTTTTCTCAAAAGGCCTGTATCATCTGGGGCAATAGAGTCGTTATCCCAGAACGAATCCAACCGGCACTACTAAGAACCTTGCACGATGGCCACCCTGGCATTGTGCGCATGAAGGCCCTCGCATGAAGCTATGCATGGTGGCCAGGCATCGACAGACAAATCGAGTCGTGGGTCAAAACTTGTCATAGATGCCAAGAAGTAAGCAATGCTCCACCAAAGGCAATCCCAACCGAATGGGAGACACCGCGGGGACCCTGGTCCCGTATCCACCTAGATTTTGCTGCGCCGACCAAAGGCCACACCTTCTTGCTAACCGTAGACACCTACTCGAACTGGCTCGAAATCCACCAAATGAGAAACACGACCACCGAAGCGGTCATCAAAAAAACTAGAAAGACTGTTTGCAACCCACGGATTACCAGACGTTCTGGTATCCGACAACGGGCCCCAATTTACTGCGCTGTCCTTTGAGCAGTACCTGGCTGACCGCGGTATCCGACATGCGCTCACTTCGCCTGTGCACCCTGCGGCCAACGGTAGGGCTGAGCGCATGGTACAATTCATCAAGAAAACGCTACAGAAAGTGGACTATGACAACATCGAAGAGAAGATACACTGAATCCTTTTTTTACAGCATATGACGCCTCACAGCATCACCAACAAAACTCCCCCCGAGCTGTTAATGGGACGAAAGCTCTGCTCCCACCTCGACCGGTTACACCCAGCATACGAACCGGAGAAACCACTCAGATCCAGTGGCCGATGCCGTACCTTCCAGGTAGGCGATTTGGTGTTTGCTAAAAACTTATCGGGCAATCCACTGTGGGTAGAAGCGACTGTGGTCCATGTAACCGGCCCAAGATCATACCTTGTACAATGCCCTGACGATAGACTTTGGAAGCGCCATATCGATCAACTACGATCAAGGCTGCAGTCAGGCAATTCTGAGCTCCCTAATAACCAAACTGAGGGGGAGGCAGATACAGAGGAAGATGATTTTCAACTAGCAGAAAACCTTTTTGAGGGAAACGATAGCAGAACAGAAACGCAAGAACAGGAACCAGGGATGGGAGTGAGTTCACCTCAGGGTGACGCCAAAGATTTTGGTGACAACGAAAACGCGAACTCTGAATCAGAGGCACCCCTTTCGCCAAACAACGCCCTACCTCAACAAGAGTGCAGCCAAATACCAGGTGCACAGCAAAAATAAAAAAGACTAACAAAACAACCGTCCTACCTCAAGGACTACGTAACCACACCCCGTAAGCAGAACCCGGGGGGAAGGGGTTTTGTGAATGAATAAATGTTAAATAAAGTTATCTTGAGCTTGAAGTCAAGTTCTGATTGGCTGTTAAATGGCAAGATCAGATTGGTCCATTCAGGAGAATCTGATTGGCCATTAACAGGCCGTTCTCATTGGTTAACGGAGCTAGAGCTCCCAGGTTGCTATTGGTTGAATAGTTAATAAGTTGCCTATATAAGGAAGGCTATAGCAGCCATCCAGTTTGAGCTGTCACACCATGTAAATAAAGAGTTTGAAGTTCACTGTTTTCACCGGCTCGTCTCCATTATTCGCACCCATGCTCCACACTTAACAGGTACAACGTACAATAGTTCACTTAGTGACCATTCAAAGTTACAACATCACTGAAAAAAGTGATGTATGACCATTTTTCACACTTACAACCATTACAGTATCCCCATTGTCACATGATCAAAATTTGGATGCTGGGTAACTGGTTCATATTTAAGATGGTTGCAGTGCTCATGTGTTTCCCTTTTGTAACTTCCTGACAAGCAAAGTCAACAGGGAAGCCAAATTCACTTAATAACTCTGTTACTAACTTAACAATTGCAGTGATTCACTTAACAGCTGTTGAAAGAAAGAGCATCAAATGGTGCAAAAATTCACCTGGCAACTGTCTCACTTAACAACATAAATGTTGGGCTCAATTGTGATCATAAGTCAAGGACTACCTGTACCAGAGGTGGTATTCAGCAGGTTCTGACCAGTTCTGGAGAACCAGTAGCGCAAATTTTGAGTAGTTCAGAGAACTGGAAAATACCACCTCTGACTGGCCCCACTCCCATCTATTCTCTGCCTCCTGAGTCCCAGCTGATCAGCTGGGTCTTCTTTGGTTGCCCTGCACGGGAGAACAGAGTTGGAAAGCAGGTTAGTGGGGTGGGGAGGGAATGGAGATTTTGCAGTACCCTTCCCCTGCCATGCCCACCAAGCCACACCACGCCCACCCAGCCACGCCCACAGAACTGGTAGTAAAAAAAATTGAATACCACCACTGACTTGTACCATTTCCACAACAAGCACACAAAGAATTTCAGACCATTACAAACCCCACCAACACCCCAAATCTCCCCTCCATACCTTCCCCAATATTCTGAAACTTGGAAAAATAGGAAGGGGCATTCCCTGTAAGGTCCCCTTTAAACCTAGTCCAATTTTTTTTTAAATTCATCCGGCCCAACGAAATGCTTCTTTATGATAGAAAGTCATGTAGCCTTTTTCAGCCTTTTTCCTTTCATTTTCCTTTGATGTTGAAAGCCAGCACTATGAATAGCGGTGTCCAAGAAAAGACCTATGATGAATCAAGCTTGGAAAACAGCAAGCTGACACATTGCCAAGCCATTTCCCCCCAATAGCTAGTACCCCAAGTATTCTGACATTGATTGAACAGGGTAGCTGAGTTCATGGAGTAAAGCTGCTGAGCTGATAATGATGTCGACTTGGAGCAGAGTCACAAAGAAATGGATTTGGACTCACTTGGCCTCTGAATTATGGTTATCATTATTATTTTTTGCACAGCTCTCCAGATCTTCAAATGAATTATATACTTCCACCAGCGTGGTAAAGACTGCCCCTTCACAGCATGAACTGAGAATGTGAATCTGGGTGAGAAATGTTCCCCAAATATGACTTTCCTGACAGAAGCTTAGTTATATCTATGTCTGAAAGGATCTGACAGTGAAATGCACATTTTCCCAATTTTTTTTTTCATCACAGAGAGTAAATCCTATTTCATGGTTTAGGAATGGGTTTTTTTCCCCCCCTCCCTTTCAGATTATGAAAAATCAAAGTTCATGGATAACCTGTGATGCTTCTGCTGCTGCTGAACTAACATACTGGACTAATTAATTCTGCTGAATGATTGTGGCCCATCATATTTTTTCTTCCTGCCAATATTCTACCAATTAAGAACTCAGCTTCTGCATCAGTCATGAAGTTGCACTGCTTGTCCTCAGGGTTGGAAGCAATGTAGGGAGGCTGCCTACTAAACCTCTAACCAGTTACCATATTGATTTGGGTATAATGGTGTGTGTAAAAAAAATGTACCCCCTTGCGTCTTGGGTACTTTTCTGGGTTGTTAAGCAGTTCTGGCAGAATTGTCTGTCCATCGTTTAAAATGATGGGTAAATAACCTAATGTGTCCCCCATCCATAAAAAAATTCAGAGACATTTGTCAATTTGAAAAAAAAAAGCCTGCTTGGAGAGAAGTATTGTTTAAATTTTCAATGGATTTAAAAAAAACAGAAAAAGGGAAGGCGGGAGGAAGATATTCTCATGATTTTTCCTATTGTAAATTAATGCTGGCTCTAGTGCTTAGCGCCTTTCCTTATTGTTATAGATTTAAGAAATTTAAATAAAAGAATCAATCCGATAGATAGATAGATAGATAGATAGATAGATAGATAGATAGATAGATAGATAGATAGATAGATAGATGATAGATATACCGTGTTTCTCACAAAATAAGGCCAGGCCTTATTTTTTTTGAGCCCCCCAAAAATGGCTAGGCCATCTTTTGGGAGGTGACTTAATTCCCCCCCCCTTGCATCCTTGGGTGGGCGGGTGGCGATGGCTTGGATATTGACCTCGGCATTGGTGGGGCACTTCGTATCGGGAAACCTTCTGCCACTGTGGCTTTCCCTTCTCCCCGTGCTGCCACGGCATTTAGAGAAATGCCACGGCATTTGGCACAGCCATGAGCGGCCAGCCAGGGCTCCTCCCTGCAACCAGAGCCCGGCGGAGACACTCGGCTTCAGGCGCTCCTTTCGCCGCCTTCCCTTTGCCTTCAAAGGCAAAGCCAATTCTTTTAAAAGCGACACCCTACTACCAGTACGACAAAGGCATCCTTTCCCGAGAGGGCAGCCCAACCCCAAGTGGGAAGGCGAATAACTCGGGGCCGCAGCACAGGATTGGCCCACCCTGGGAAAAGTGCCCAGTTGTCATCCCTGCCTGGCGCCGGGCAGAGTGTGAAGAGCTTCGCCTGAGGTGCCCAGTGCAGCTGACAGGTGGACCCTCCTGCCCGGAGGCAGAGCTCTCACCAAGGCATTGAGCGCCTCCCCACCAGACCCTCCGGTCATCCTGCCATCGACGCGTCGGAGCTGTGCAGGTGGGGCAGAGCTGGGAAAGCAAGCCGCGGATGTGCGCCCACCTGCCAACTGAAAGAGCCGGGCCGACCTGAGCTTGGCTTCCTTCCCAAGTCCCTCCAGCCCAAACCCAAAGAGGCCACTGGGAGAAGCCACCCAAGACAGTGATAGTGCCCACCCATCCATGGACAGCAATACAAGGTGATGGCCTGCGCCGTGTCCTCCTCTGAACTGAACCCTGACAAGTGAGCACCTCTACCTGATGCTCGTGCCGCTACAGCATTTGGAGCTGCCGGTGCATTTGGAGATGTGTGGAGCTGGGCTGGGCGAGGGGTGGAAAGGATGGGCGGCTTCGGGCTCTCTCCGCCGGACCCACCGGGAAGCAGCACTGCCGTCGCCTCGCCTCCCTGTCTGTGGACGGGTGGGCACTATCATTGCCTCGGGCAGCCTCTCCCAGTTGCCCTGCACAGTCCCCTGTGCATCATGCCCTGTCACATACATTGGACAGACCAATAGAAGAATACGTACCTGCCTAGTACTTGCACTGCCTGCCCCATCACATACATCAGACAAACTAACAGAAGAATAAGTGCACTCATTGAAGAGCACAAGAACTCAATCAAAAAAGAAGAACCAACCTCTTCCCTGGTCCAACACCTCAAAGCCACAGGACATGAGATTGATTTTAAAAATACCAGAACTATCGCCAAAACTGAACACTTCAGCAGCAGAATAATCAGAGAAGCCATAGAGATATGAAAATGCCCACACAGCATGAATAAACGAGATGATACCTCCTGCCTACCAGCCATTTGGAAACCCACCCTCATGAACAAATGAATACCTAACATGAAGAATGACATCAGAACCACATGCACGAGGGCCACACAAGATGCTACCACCACACTTCCACATAGAAAGCAGACTCACAACCACACAGAAGATGAGACATGACCACGGACCAGAAGCCGTCCCGCAGCTGCATCGCTACCCGCCTCAAACCCCTCTGACCCATAGATGAAACGAACTGACGCCCACCATGAAGATGTGGCACGACCACGAACACGAAGCCAAACAGCAGGATCACAGCTCACCAGCTCAAATCCCCCAGCAATTAAGACTAACCTGAGCACAACCAAGCCCCCACCTGAACAGAACACACCCCCAGCCAATCAGAATACAGCCAACCCCCCACCAATCAGAACACAGCCAAACTCCCAACCAATGAGAACACCCCCCCCAATTAGAACACAGCCAAGCCCCCCACCCAATCAAGTCACACCGCCACTTGCAGTTAAAAGGAAGATCGGGTATTTTCCCACGTCATAATAGTGGTGCTTTTAAAGTTGTAGCAACGTTTCAGCAGAATCTCATCTGCCATCATCAGGCTTCTGTATGGTGTTTGTCTGTGAGTCAGACTTTTACAGTGGTTTCAGATTTAAATTTGGGGCAGCCTATTGCGGTGTCAGAATGGTTTTTTCTTCCTCCTGATTGGTTGAGAGTCTTGGTCTGTGTTTATTGGTCTTGGAGTTTGCTGTGTTCTGCTACTAATATCTTCTGTCTGTTTTTTTTTTTGGGGGGGGCTCTTTTTGTATCTTGATTGGCTGGCAACATTGTGTTACTTTATTGGAGGCCTTTAGTGCAGCTTGGCTTCAGGTAAATGGACGGCTATCATTAGTTAGGAAGCTGGGTTTCATCTGGGTGCCTGGTTGGGGTGTGTTTGAGCTGGAGGTATCAGGGGGGATCTGTTTGTGCCCAGGTGCACAGATCCCCCCTGATACCTCCAGCTCAAACACACCCCAACCAGGCACCCAGATGAAACCCAGCTTCCTAACTAGCTGTCCATTTACCCGAAGCCAAGCTGCACTAAAGGCCTCCAATAAAGTAACACAATGTTGCCAGCCAATCAAGATACAAAAAGAGCCCCCCCCAAAAAAAAACAGACAGAAGATATTAGTAGCAGAACACAGCAAACTCCAAGACCAATAAACACAGACCAAGACTCTCAACCAATCAGGAGGAAGAAAAAACCATTCTGACACAGCAATAGGCTGCCCCATATTTAAATCTGAAACCACTGTAAAAGTCTGACTCACAGACAAACACCATACAGAAGCCTGATGATGGCAGATGAGATTCTGCTGAAACGTTGCTGCAACTTTAAAAGCACCACTATTATGACGTGGGAAAATACCCGAACAAAGCTGAATGCCAGACATGTAAGTACCCGCGAAAACTTAAGAATATATATATATATATATATATATATATATATATATATATATATATATATATATATATGTATGTATGTAGATCTATGTAGATCTATGTAGATCATGCTTTCAGGTCTTTTCCCATGTAAGATTAAGAGTATCTTGGCGACGTTTCGTCGTCCCACCTCGCCGAAACATGCCAAGTTACTCTTAATCTTACATGTGAAAAGACCCGAACACACCTAGACCAACATACCTGTACCCGTGAAAATCTACAAAAACAAATACATACATATATATATATTTGTGGTATCCAGCTTTGTTCAGGTATTTTCCCATGTCATTATAGTTGTGCTTTTAAAGTTGTAGCAATGTTTCGGCAGAATCTCATCTGCCATCATCAGGCTTCTGTATTGTGTTCATCTGTGAGTCAGAGTTTCACAGCCGTTTCAGTTTTAAATTTGAGGCTAACCTACTGCTGTGCCAGAATGGTTTTTACTTAATCCTGATTGGTTGGGAGTCTTGGTCTGTGTTTATTGGTCTTGGAGTTTGCTGTGTTCTGCTTGATTGGTGTTTCTAATATCTTCTGTCTTTTTTTGTCTTGATTGGCTGGCAACATTGTGTTTCCTGTACTGGAGGCTTTTAGTGCAGCTTGGCTCTGAGTAAATGGAAGGCTATCATTTATTAGGAAGCTAGGTTTCATCTGGATGCCTGGTTGGGGTGTGTTTGAGCTGGAGGTATCAGGGGGAGTCTGTTTGTGCCCAGGTGTTTGCCTGGCTTGTGGTGTGGAGATTTTATTGTTTGTGAGTGCAGGCTTCCAAATAATTGACAGTCTGGTGGAATCATCTCTTCTATTCATGCTTTCAGGTCTTTTTTCAATCTCTATGGCTTCTCTGATAATTCTGTAGCTGGGGTTTTCTATAGTGGCTAGGGTTTTGGTGCCATTGAAGTCGATGCTATGACCTGTGGCTTTCATGTGTTGGACTAGTGAGGAAGTGTGTTCCAGCTTTTTGACTGCATTTTTGTGTTCATCCAGGCAGGTACTTATTCTTCTATTGGTCTGTCCAATGTATGTGGCAGGGCATGATGCACAGGGGACTTCATATATGCCTTGGTTTTCCAGGTCAATTTTATCTTTGGGGTTTCTTAGGATGGCTGCTATTTTTCTGTCTGTTTTGAAGGCAGTCTTGATGTGATGCCTGTGTAGTATCTTACTGATTTTGTCTGTAGTACCTCTATATATACATGCAACAAGCATTATACAATAGGCTTCCCCAAAACCTAATTTTGCCATTCTTCAGAAATGATTACTTTCACCTTCCCAAGTTTCTTCAGCAGCTGAAGGAGAGGGACTTTTCTTTCCTTTTGTAGAATTTTTTTGTCTTCAATTTATAGTATCTTCCACTTTTTTTAAAAAAACAACATTCTAAGAAGCATGTTGGTTTGCATAATTGTACTAAAATTAGGGCATCCTTGGTGCTCTTTCAGCTGGTTGCTTTCTTGCAGATGTTCCATTACCCAAACTAAGTAAGCTCATCTGTACTAGGAAGGACAGATGAGCTTACTAGCACTGATAATGTGACCTAGTTTGGGTAATGAAACATCTGCCAGAAAACAAACAAGCTCAAAGGGCACCAAAGAGCCGTCATTTCAACTTGAGTTACAAATATTGTACTAAAATTGTCTCAAATGAAGGCGAATATATGTGTCCCAGGATAATGTGGCAGGATCCAATCTGGGTCAGTCACCAGGACCAGAGGGTTTGTCTTCTGAGCTTTCGGACTTGTGCTGAAGCACATCTTCAGGGAACTTCTCTCTCTAAAATTGTTCTTCCCATCCAATAGCCTTTAGACAAATAGGACAAAATAAGATTCCAGTCATTCACAAAAACTGATCATGCTGTTAAGCATTTCACAACTTTATAACTATTCTCCCATAGTATTGGCAAGTGCAAATGATGGGAAGTCAAGAACTTTCCCTCAATGCTTTTCCTTAAGGAGTGAAAGTATTTTATTCATAACTCATACAAGATATGAGATTCTCTCTTTTCTACCTTTGAAATGTGACTCAAGTCCAGAGCTAGAGCAAAGAAACAAAAAACACTTTGCAAAAGTTAAAAAACATGCTCAACCAGAATGTGCCATTCTGAAAGAATATTTCTGTAGTTCAAACTATTGAGTCAGGAAAGCTTAAAATTGCATAGCAAATTTACATTTATGTTACAATTACATAAAAACAGCTGGGTAATGAAAGGAATGATAATCTGCTTTTCAAAGACATCAGAACTTAGTCATATGTACCAGTGGTGGGATTCAAATTTTTTTACTACCGGTTCTGTGGGCGTGGCTTGGTGGGCGTGGCAGGGGAAGGATACTGTAAAATCTCCAGTCAGAGGTATTTGCCAGTTCGCAGAACTACTCAAAATTTCCACTACC
Organism: Hydrophis major; assembly: GCA_033807585.1. Lineage (NCBI taxonomy): Eukaryota > Metazoa > Chordata > Lepidosauria > Squamata > Elapidae > Hydrophis > Hydrophis major. The sequence continues at coordinate 82,645,454 of CM066330.1, forward strand.
GGTTCTCCAGAGCTGGTCAGAACCTGCTGAATACCATCTCTGATGTGTACCTGTTTCTACTTCCCAAGCCAAAGTCACTCTCTGAATCTTTTTAAAAATCAATGTTTTCGAGCTGAATATTCCTGTATTTTAGAATGAGCAGAAGCCAAATCCAGGAAGTGATGTGAAACTATTAAGAGGAAGGATCTTGTGATGTCAGCCTCATCCTTAATTCTCCCTCACCTTCTTGCTAGCGCAGACATTCTCTCAGTGGAACAACTCCCTCAAGCAATCTGGACAGAGACAGCAAGAGCTAGGGAAAGAACTTTAAATACTTGTAATATAATTGCATCTCATTGGTTAGGCCTATCAAAAGCAGGATGGGACAAGTTAAACGAACAATAGGTAGCCCTACTAATATTGCTTTTTCACCCTGATGTTTTGCAGAAAAAAAAGCCTTCTTTTGGTAAGAGCTGACTTTACTGTTCCAGGCTTTTGGTATTAGTTAAAGTAAGAGACCAATCCCTATCTCTGTGCTTGTAATTCATGCATCTGTTTTTCCTAATATATCCTTCCTTCCAAGCTGAATTCTGCTTGAGTTCTTGATACCTGCTGGCAAATTCCCAGTTTGATGAATTCTCTTAATATGTGTGGGCATATAAAACTCATGCAATGTGAGTCTCAAATAAAAAGCGTGCGTGCATCTAGAAGAAAACTGCAAACATGTGTTGCAGTGGTAAATATTACACATTCAGTGTAGAATCATGTCGTCCTGGCTGTCAGAATTTAGACACAACAGGAACTATACAATGAAAGAAGGAATTTACCATGGTTTAATGTACTTACAAATACCTGGAAAAATAAAAAGCAATTTGAGAAAGATGGCAAATTTGAAACACTTCATGACTGCAATAAGGCTAAACCTAGCAAGCTATAGAAAAAGAACTATCTTGCTTACAGTGAGAGTGGGGGATTAAATTTGGAGAATGTGCTGCATTGGTAAAATTGATAGTTAAATTAACAGGAATTTAACTAAGTTTAGGAAAGAATGGCTCCTTTACATACCATATAGCTCAAAGCAAGGCAAAGCTACATATCTGAAATACAGTTTTCGGACTGAAACAGAAACCAGCAACAATTATGGTAATGGGTGGTTATGGAATAATTATGGGTGGTAACTAATCAAGGAGAGAACCAACCTAGAACTAAGGAGAAATTTCCTGTCAGTTAGAACAATTAATCTGTGGAACAACTTGCTACTGTTAATTCTCCAACACTGGACATTTTAAAGAAGAGCTTGGACAACCATTTGTCTGAAATGATATAGGGCTTCCTGTATGAGCAGGGGGTTGGACTAGAAGACCTCCAAGGTTCCTTCCAACCGTTTTTCTGTTTATTCTGTTAGTTGCTACTGTTCAATGTAAAGTTGAAACATCTAAGCGATGACCTGTGGTTGGGGATATAAATGGAAGGGAAGGAAAAAGTATAATCCTTTCTTTCTTTCTTTCTTTCTTTCAATGAGGTCATCTTTGGTTTTTTTTTTTTTGTTTTTTTTGCATCATCATCATCCCTTTTTCGATTTTCTTCACATTCCAGTATTTGCTTTTTAAATACTTTTTGGTATTTCAACACTTCAAAAATAAGGCCATTTTAAAAATACAATGGAACTTTACTAAGTTGGTCCAGGAGATGTTGGTGGTAGGGAGTGATCTTGCCTTAGATCTCTGTTCTGTGGATTGCCTCATATCATCCCCTTGCTGCTCCTTTTACACAAAATGGCTGGCGAAGGTTATTCATCAGCACAGGATGCAGTATCATCAGTACTTTAATAATATTCAGTTTAACAACTCTGCCCCTGGAGAAGGCAAGATTCTCTTCCAGGGCCTACAGATTAAGCGATTTGGATAAGATTAGAGAATTCAGCTCAGTCCAGCCAAGATCCAATGGGCTTGGGGTTTATTTATTTGTTTGTTTGTTGATCATGTATTAGGTAACAAATATAAGTATAAACATTATTATTAATACATGAAAAGGATATGAATAAATTAGGACAGGGACAGTAGGCACATTGGTGTGCTTATGCATGCCCCTTACATACCTCTTAGGAATGGGGTGAGCTCAACAGCAGACAGTCTGAGGTTAAAGTTTTTGGGGTTTGGGAAAGAAAGCACAGAGTTAGGTAGTGTATTCTAGGCATTGACCACTCTGTTGCTGAAGTTGTATTTCCTGCAATCGAGTTTGGGGCGGTTTACCTTGAGTTTGTATCTATTGTGTGCTCATGTATTGTTGTGGTTAAAGTTGAAGTAGTATTGATAGATACCCCAGATATCATAACAGAAGCCCTCCCCTCTTCAGATGTATTGCATAATCAAGGGATCCTCCTTGATTCTCAACTGCTGAAGTGATAGATAGTGACAGAGGTCTTTTGAGAAAGTCCCAAGTTGCACTAATTCCTGGATTTTCAATTTACTCATGACAATCATTTATTGTCTAGGCTACTGGGCTACTGAATTTGCTTTTCAAGGGGTTGCCCTAGAAAACAATTTAGAAGCTACAATTAGTCCAGAGTACAGATAAAGGGGTGATTGTCAGAAAAGATAAGAGTATAGTACATTGACAGTACTTTCCAACGCTGGGCTTGAATTCTTGCATTGTTCATTAGCTGAAAATGCAACTATTTTATTTACAATGTAATGAATACTTCTCTGCCAGTCGTAGTTCCTAAAAAAAAAATAATTTTTTACATTCTGTTTAAAGATTAAAATTTAATGCTGTTTAAAAAAAGCAAATTTAAAATACATGAAAACCCATGTAAGTTAGACAGTGCAACAGTACTACAAAAGCCACATTGCAAACATGACACAGTCCATCCAACATGGCCATCAGCAGCCATGTAATTCTGTTAATGAATAAAACATGGAATTTCAAGTTAATCACCCAGGCATAAAGTCATGTGTCTCCAAGTTGCGTTCAGTCTGCCCTAGACAAGCATAGTAACAAATATCTTTGCATCATACATTGTTCCAATCTATTATTTCTTTCCCACCAAACTTGAACCCAGTGAATTTTCTGACTGGATAGAGAATGAAGCTCAATCTGCTCAGTGGACTACTGGTTAATATGTCAACTACTCATCTTCGCTTTCTTTGAAGCTCACCAATACCTGCCATAACCAACAGGGAGGAAGCCTCTGGAAAGGGAAGTTTGTTGGAGGAGTGAAAGAATGCTAAAAAAGAATGGGAAATTGGGGAGTATGGACCTTAACAGGAACCAACGGTTCCAAACTGAGCGATCTGCCGAGCTTCAAGGACACCAGTTCTGGGAAAAGAATTTACACTGGCACCTGAGGCACCGAGTTCCCAAAACATCAGAACGAGACCTGCCAAACCCCTGAATTTTGATGACATGACTGTGGGGCCCCTGAAATAGTCAAAAGTCACTTCCCCCCCCCCAGGACTTTTATAACTTTGAATGGTGTTTAAAAAATGGTTGTAAGTTGAGATTTACCTATAGCTGCCATCAAAGAGTTTGGATACAGGAGTCATATCCAAAATTTCAGTTAGGCCAATCTGCTGGTCTTCGTTCATAAGATCAGAGTGACAGCCATTATATTCCACTTCGCCTTTAGACAAAAAGAGAATCATTGAAAGTCTAAAACGAAACTGAAGTCAAAAATATTAGCTTCAACAATTTTCTTATTGAAAAAGAAAATGTCAACCAAATACTGTTTCTCCCACTGTTCCTATTGAAACATCAAATATGCAACTTTTAAATTTTTCAAGATTACCCCCCCCCTCTACCTCTCCCTCCCTCTCTCAATAAAATTTGGATAGAAAGAATATTCTTTCTTGATTGTCTAGAACAATCAAGTAACATGTGAATGCTAGAAGGACATGCGATGCAAATTCTTCCTTTTGTGCAGTTCTTGTGAAATAAGAGCACTGGAGTTTCACCACTGAGGTAAATGAGGACCTAATTACACCTGACAAAAAAAACATATAAAAAAAACCTTCAAAATTCTTGTGAGGCTCTCTGAAGTGTGTGTACAGGTTTCAGTTTTTTTCCTTCCCAAGAAGTAGGAAATACGAAATGAAAATCCTTCTTTAACTGCTATTAAATTGTGTTCAATCCAAACAACATTTTGTCATCATCATAACAGGCTAAACCAACCCCAAGGACATTTGTGTCTGTCTTCCTATCGGATTGAAATGGCTATCGTGCAATTAAAGGAAGGGCACCCCTGTTTTAATTAACAGCACTGTGAAATATTCAACATTTTGAACCTGTTCCAGCCTGCCTGCCTCTTATCACTGAATTACTGCCCTAATGTGTTTTTTTGCTGAAGGATGGATTTCACGAAAGGGCTCCTGGATGCTGTTCTGGCATTTTGAGCTCTCTTGTCAGCTCTTGTGAACAGAGATCTTCACTGTCTTCAGTGCCTCTGACATGACTGATATGCACCATTTCTTGACTAGTCTGCCTCAGCAGATTTAAGAGGCCATGTTTGGCCTAGAATTGATGAGTGAACTTTTTTTGATTAACTTAATGATAGAGATGTCGGATGACACCAGAGCTGTCTTCTTAGCACTTACTTCAGGTTATTCAGGCATGTTAGATATCAAACACCCTGCCTCTTAATAGACTTGCCTTCTGAATTATTCAGTAATTATTCAGTTAAAATTATTTGGGAGAAGTGAAGATTTCCCCCTGCCTCCCTTCCTGGCTTGTGTGGAAGCCTGAAAGCATATGGGTTGGTTTAATGAATAGCAGAGAGATAGTATTGGGCTTGACTGAGATCTGAAGCAATTCTTCTGAATCATTTTTGAAATATATACAGCTTTAATAATTGTACTTTTTTTTACATGTGTATTTACTATATATCTACATTTATAGGGTTAGGAAATCCCAGAGTCCCTGGCAGGCTCCACAAAACCTCCTACTCAGAGGTGGTATTCAGAAGGTTACTGCAAAATCCCCGTTCCCTCTCCACTCCACTAGCCTGCTTTCCAGCTCTGTTCTCCTGTGCAGGACAACAAAAGGAGACCCAGCCAATCAGCTGCAACTCGGGAGGCAGAGAATAGATGGGGGTGGGGCCAGTCAGAGGTGGTATTTGCCCATTCTCCAAACTACTCAAAATTTCCACTACCAGAACCTGCTGGATAACACATCGGTCGTGTTGCCATGATGGCTCCAAGTCTTCAACATCTCAGAGCCTTTTTGTTGCCCTGACAAGTTCCTAAAATGCATTTTGTGCCTTTCCTTTCTCTGATCAGAGTAAATAAAGAAAGGGGAAATGGTTTAATTCATCATACAACACACTGTAAGAATTGGGAATGATGGAGACAGGTGCTATGTTCTGTAGATGATAGGATTACTTTACTTTTGTAATAATTGTGTGATAGCTAAGCTGTTCCTGATGAGTGAATAATTAACCCAAGGATCTCTATCTTGAAAGGTGGTTGTCTATGAATACTTCTGGGAAGACCATGTCAAGCAGCCCCAAACCTCCTGCAGTGGCATCCACCCTCAAGATGAAATATTGAAATTTGCAGGAAACTCAAGAGGCGTCACCATTCATGTAATGATATATACAGTTCATCTTGGGGGTTTCCAAGAACTGTACAGGCACTTCCTTAGACTGCCCGGTGGGGCTATTGTTGAGGTAAGTACAAGCAGCCTCGTTTCATACAATGGAATTTTAATTGAAAAAAAAATGTTTGCAAAGATGGACCGATCCAAAAACCCTTCGATACCTGAAAAAAAACCCACGGTTGGTCCTCCAACCTATCAAGCTGAAGGCAGGTAGTCCTTGATGTTGCTTAGTAACCATTTGAAGTTAAGATGGATCTCACCAGGGATACTTAGGACCCAGTTCCAAAGTTCCGACAGCCACCTCCCCCTTGTGGTCACATGACTGCACATAGGGAACTTGGCAACTAACTTATATTTTTACAGCCATTTGCAGTGACTCATGTTCACGGGACCTCATTTTATGACTTTTTTTTTTTTTTTGCAAAAAATCACATTTACCTTTGGGTTTTGAAAAAGACAATCAGTTTGCTTAAGGACTGCAATGTTCACCTAATGGCCACCATTTAAAAAGTTTGCAAAATTGTCACTTGACAACCTGCTTTATGACTGTCCCAACTTATGACTGTAATGAGCAAGCTCCAGGACTACCTATAGTCAACTCAGCAAGGCACGATCTCTTGTATTCCAGACATTTTTTTAAAAAAAAAGGTAGAAACAAAATAAATAATTATTCATTTTCTCTGCCTTTATAATAAATGAAATCTTGTCTCTGAGGCAACAAACTAGGCAACAGATCTTGTCTCTGAGGCAACATACTAATGTTAAGTCTTGCCTCTTCCCTTTCTTTAGGGCAGGGAAATTTCTGGAAACCCAGAGAGACGTGAAAGAGTGAAACAAAAACTAGAATCAAAACCTTCAAACTATCCAGGTCCTTGAATTCCAATAATCGATTCCTTAATTGCTTGCGTAGACATTTGTAGATACTGGCTCAGGAGTTATCTTGAAACAACTCTTGTATTTTTAAATCAGAACTAGGAAATACACAAACTGACAAATGCCAGACTCAGTTTTATGACATATTCCGCTTATCTCACTATAAGAGGGCACTTGCCATCTAGGTCAGCCATAATTCCCAGATTTTCAGCTATTTTTTAAAAAAGCTTGTCTTTAACTCTTTCTTCCAAGAAATAGACACAATGTAGAGTAATTCCCTCCACTATTTTGCATGCCTCTGGTTTTTTTGACAACAAAAAAATAGAGCTATGTAAAGCATTTCATATTAATATGTCTAAAAAGGCCCTGTTTTGATTTCAAAATGGATTGTTCCAATTTGTGTTGGAAGTCTCCTGAACTTGAAGTGGAGACTTCTCAGCTTGGAGCCATTCTAGAATTAATTCCGTTTTTGAGCAGTTCTATTGGGAAAATTTTTTGACAAATCAGAACAGTTACATCAAACTTAAAAACATTCCAAAAGAAAAAACAATTGATACACAACTATGAACAAAGAAAGCTGGAGAACAATTTTTATTTTCCCTAGTAGAAACCATTTATTGGCCCCATAAAAGCAATTACATAAACCAGGCTTCTGGTGCCACTACAATTGCATAGCTATGCTGGGACACAAACAGGAAGGGTTTGCAATGTTTTCAGTTTAGGGTTTGTTTGTTTTTTAAGAGAGCTATTTTTCTGCCACTTTATTATGGAAGACTACATGTCACAGAGAAGAGAACTGATTGAAAGACTATGAATTATATCAGCACCCGAAAACTAGTTTGGTAGGTTATCCATTGGTGCAGGGAGAACTGTATAATCCAATTTCTTGGCCAGATTAAATGTAGTGGGAGGGATTTAAAATTTAATTGCAGTAGAAATATAGTGGATTAAGACTTGTGATGTACAGTAAATAACACCAGTGCTTTAAAAGGCTGCAATTTTTCTGTTCATTGTTTTCCAATGAGGGGCCTGTTCCAGTCTTTTGGAAGTGCTGGATATAGTTTTCTGTAATAATATTCTGCGGTGAAAATATCTCAGTATCTTGCCTTACGTAAAAAGCAGCAGATTCTGGACTGGAGGCTGGATGATGTAGCATTGCCTATTTTGAGAAAGCCATGGAAAGTTTTGCATTAGTTTTATATCTTTCAAAATGTCATCATTTCTTTGACTGACCAGGAAAGCTCCATCATCATCTGGATTAAGTATTTCGTGGGGGATTATTAGCCTTTAACAACTTGAATCAACAGAAACTTCTCCTAAATGGATATCCTTTCCTCTTTTTTCCCTATTGGAGGAAGGGAGGTTACCAGCTTATTTCTTTGCAAAACCATTTACATCCATCCATATGCTGTGAATGAAGCTCCAGCTCTTTTCTCTGTCTTGAAAAGTGAATAAAGTCATCAAGGGCTTATTTTGAATGCAAGATCAGATACAGTATGCTGAGTGACGCTTAAAAAGAATAAATGGTAATAGTAGCTGATTTTCTGAAACAGTCTTATGCTAAATTATAGCTTGGATTCATCCAGCATTTTTATCTTTATAGAGTAAGGCTTTTTACATATTTAACATAATTCTAGGAAAGATATACTGGCATTTTGTATCAAGATGGGTATACTATAACCAAAGGGCACATCTATTCCTCAGCAGAACACTTTCTTCAATGTTATTGCCATTTGGTGTCATTTTCTAACAAATATAAAATACAATTGGTAAACAAACTAGATTTAGGATTTAAGCTGACAGCTGTTCCTTCAGAAGCAATATTTAGACATTTAATCTCAGGAGCAATGAATATTTTGTGTCTGTTTGAGAAAAACTGCTTTTATCAAATGAAGAACTATTTGTTTTTCTTCCCTGGAATAATAGCATGTAAAACAGTTCTCAGTTAAGGTACTTGTTTACAGCTACTGATTATTTTTGAAAAATAAGATCATTACCTAATATTTTATTTTTTTTGGGGGGGGGAAACCTCAGCAACTTCACGCTGTTAAGATTTGAAGCTCAGTGTTTAGAATTGAAGATCTGTTTCTGATTAAACTAAATGACTCGTGAGAAACTGTTTCACTGAAATTGGGCACATATAAAGCGAGCTTGGTTTTGTCAATAATGTGCTCAGACGCAGTAGATCAGTGGTTTCAGGCCCATGGATGAAACATCACGAGTTCGTGAATTTTAAAAGAAGCATGAAGACTTCCAATAGATTCAAAATCAGTGAGTAATAAAAATGATTAGATAACCTCTCGTGTAACTAATTCAATTTTCAGCTGAACTGCTGAAAAATTCCCAAAGAGGAATTCCAATTCCAAGCTAAAGTTGCAAGTATCAGTGAAAACTGGTAGATATAATTCAAGAATTCTGACTGTAAGGTACAAAAGAAGACAGAAAATCTTCCATTCTTTGAGAAGCATCATCCTAATACTTTCAATACACTACACAAATACAGAATCACAATAACAGAATAACAGAATTGGAAGGGACTTTGTATGTCTTCTAGACCAACCTCCTGCTCAAGCAATAGATGCAATAGACACAATCTACATAGACTTCTGTAAAGCCACTGTACACGACAAACTACTCTTAAAACTAAAATCTTATGTTATCTCTGGACAACTGCATAACTGAATAGAGGCATTCCTATCAAACAAGCAACAAATGGTCAAAATTGGGAATGTCCTGTCAAATTCTGTACCTGTCAACAGTGGTGTCCCCCAAGGCAATGTTCTAGGACCAACTCTCTTCATACTCTACATAAATTACCTCTGTGATCATATCAAGAGCAACTGTGTTCTCTTTGCTGATGATGTATAGCTATTCAACACCACCAACAATACTGCTACCCCTCAAACAGACCTCGACTATGTATCAGAATGGTCAAATAAATGGCAATTTCAAATCTCAACAAATAAATGCTCTGTCTTACATATTGGCAAAAAAAAATCAGAAAATAAAATACAAGCTGAATAGTCAAGACCTTGTTGAGGATCCAAACTCTGTCAAGGACCTTGGAGTACTCATCTCTAATGATAGAGCCCACTGTAACTACATAGCCAAAAAGGCATTAAGAGTTGTTAACCTAATCCTACATAGTTTTTTCTCTGGTAATATCACACTATTAACTGGAACATACAAAATATTTGCTAGACCAATACTTGAATACAGCTCATCAGTCTGGAACCCACATTACGTACCTGATATTAACACAGTTGAAAAAGTCCAGAAATATTTCACAAGAAGAGTTCTCCACTCCTCTACTCGTTGTAGAATACCTTATGCCACCAGACTTGAAATTCTAGACCTAAAAAACCTAGAACTACGCCATCTTCGGTCCAATCTAAGTATGGTATATAAAATCATACATTACAATGTCCTACCTGTCAATGAATACTTCAGCTTCAACCATAACAATACAAGAGCATACAATAGATGCAGACCCATGGTTAACCACACCAAACTTGATTGCCGGAAATATGACTTCAGCAACAGAGTGGTTAATGTCTGGAATACTCTACCTGACACTGTGGTTTCTTCCTCAAACCCCAAAAACTTTAACCTTAGACTGTCTGCTATTGACCTCATCACTTTCCTAAGAGGTCTGTACAGGGCGTGCATAAGTGCACCAGTGTGCTACTGTCCTTATCCTATTGTTTCTTTTTATTTTTCTGATATGTTTCCATTTCATGTATTCATAACTATGTTTATACTTATACCTGTTATCTTATAATCACTTGACAAATAAAATAAATAAATAAATAAGAGCAGGGAACCCTCAATCAAGCATAAAAGCATGCAATGACATATATAAGCAAAAATGTTATTCTGAACACTCCCCACCTCCTCCCCCAAAAGACAATTATTGTCAGAGATCATGCAATAGATCAAAAAATGACTGGGTTATCACCATATCTGGAATGTCAATGAAGAGATACAGAAAACTGGGAAAGAGTCACAGATTCTATGCACTAAATCCCTGTGTCTGGAACATTTGATTGGGCTATGTCTGCACCATAATATTGATGTTTTAAACATTTGGTGAAATGAAGATAGGGGGAAGATTGATAGGTGAAAGGAATTGTGGGGAATTCATATGCTACGCTGGCAGACTCTTCTTCCTGCAGACACCATCTCAGTAAGGAAGAGATGCATAGGCCAGGATGGTGGAAGGAGCAGTGTTTGAGGGAGGCAGGAAGAGAAGATGTTGAGAATGTGGGCCAGGTGGACTTACAACTCTATGGGAAGGAAAGAGGCAGTGATGCCCACAGACTTTACATTAGTCACCTCAGAAAATCACTCAAGGAACCCTCTGAATTTTATTTCAGCTTGAACCAGGAAGCAGTAAACTTTGGCCAGTCTAGATTGTTAAAAATACAGATTAATTTATAATGGTAAAGTAGCTTCTCTATTGTATCTTATAAGTAACATTATGGATCTTTTTTAAAATGGTTTTGCGTCATTTGAGCAAAGATCCTCGCACAAGCATGAAATTTCAGCTTGCTATGTCTACAGAATAAGTCCTAACTTCTTATAATGAAGGTCAATGAGATAAGCGTACACCTATTCTAGAGTAGGAGAGAGAAGAGGAAGGACTAGCCAACATATTACATACTTCAGTGGTGTCAAACTCCTGGCCTGCAAGGCGTGTGCATCATGTGCTGGCCACTCCCACACCCAGTTTAGCAAAGGGGGAAAAAGTCACGATGCATCACGTAACACCACCATGACGATGCGAGTTTGACTTCCCTGACTTACTTGGCTTAAGAAAAGAATGCATGATTTGTTTGTTTGTTTTGGCCTTTCATTTGCACCTTGCTCTTGAGTGCAATGCTGTGTTCTAAGCTCCTCAAAATAATAGCTGAGACAAGGGAAAAATACTATACTGCAGAATATTAAATTTCATGTTATTTTATTTACATTTAAGGAGAATTAAATAGAATTAATTCTATTGCTCCCCAGCCATGTATTTAATATTTTTTTCCCTTTTTGTCACATTAAACCTGATAGTTGACAACTGTTTTTGAATTTTTCTGGAGCCTACTTTCAAGTCTTTTCACAATGGATACCATCAGATTAGATTTTGTTCCTAATTTCATTCTCCTTCCAAATGTATGCTCTTAATCATGAGTTTACGCAATATTTTAAGCATATAAATCTTTGTAATTTTCTTTAGCACACATTTTTTTTAAAAAATCATAAAACGTCAAAGATAGTTCCAAAGCAATATTAATTCAATTTACTTAAATGAAAACATAACCTTTCCAAAAAGTACCTTCCAGCTACACAGATTGACAAAATGCATCAATTATAATTTTGCTTACTTTTATAATTATACCGTGAAGTGAACTTTTGGGAGAAGTTGATTAATTATAAAAGGTTACTGCCATTGAGTCATTGTTAGAAACAATGACTTGGCCTTCAATTAATTTAATATGCAGGCTATGTCCATACCTTAGCATATTTGAGATACATTTATAAGACATGTTACAATTTATTATATGTCAGTTTTTACAAACATTACAAAAGTGATGTTTGTAACAGCACATCTAAACATTGTGCTGGTATCCATTAAACTGGAATATATAGATCAGTCTCAGCATAGTTTAAAACTTCTTTTGAACTCATTAATTTCAATGGAAAGTTGATTGTGGAACTTATTTATTTCTTTATTTACGAAGATTTGTATGCCATATAATTGCCACACTTTTGGTGGCTTACAAACTAATATATTGAACTATTTCCATTGAAATCAACACAGCTTCAAAATACTTAAGTTTATTGGTATTAGACTAGACTAGACTAGACTAGACTAGACTAGACTAGACTAGACTAGACTAGACTAGACTAGACTAGACTAGACTAGAATAGAATAGAATAGAATAGAATAGAATAGAATAGAATAGAATAGAATAGAATTCTTTATTGGCTAAGTGTGATTGGACACACAAGGAATTTGTCTTGGTGCAAATACTCTCAGTATACATAAAAGAAAAGATACATTTGTCAAGAGTCAAGAATCATAAGGTACAACACTTAATGATAGTCATAGGATACAATAAGCAATCAAATCATACTAGGAAACAGTCAATATAAATAGTAAGGATACAAGTGACAAAGTTACAATCATACAGTCACAAGTGGGAGGGGATGGGTGATAAGGAGTGATGAGAATATTAACAGTAATAGTAGTGCAGACTTTGTAATAGTTGGACAGTGTTGAGGGAATTATTTGTTTAGCAGAGTGATGGCTTTCGGAAAAAACCTGTTCTTGTATCTAGTTGTTCTGGTATGCAGTGCTCTATAGCATCGTTTTGAAGGAAGGAGCTGAGACAGTTTATATCCAGGATGTGAGGGGTCTGTAAATATTTTCACAGCCCTCTTTTTGACTGGTGTTATGTCCATCTTTTCAATATTTAATATCTGGAACTACAGGATAAAAAAAGATAGTCTGAGAGTATAAATTATAAGCCAAAATGATAAACCAATCCATAAACAACTGATCCAAATTAATACATTTGCATTCCGGCTTCATCAATATATTTCAGAGTTTCTTCACCCCAGGGAAGAAACTCTGAAATGTATTGATGAAGCTGGAATGCAAGGATGAGTGGATTCAGGAGTGGGATTCAAATTTTTAACAACCGGTTCTGTGGGTGTGGCTTAGGTGGTGGGCAAGGCTTGGTGGTCATGTGACTGGGTGGACATGGCTTGGTGATCATGTTATTGGCCAGGTGTGGCCAACTCAATATCACTCACATTGAGGCACACATCTCCTCGCCTGGCCTCTCACGACTGTGGGGATGCTGCAACAATTGTAAGTGTGAAAAATGGTCATAAGTCACTTTTTTCAGTGCCATTCTAACTTTAAAAGGTCACTCCACACGAGCAAAGTACCAGCAAAGGAGGGGAAAATTAATTCCAGAGAAGTTCCTGAGACAGGAAGTCTAGTCCTACCAAGAATGTAATAAGGGTTAATGAGAGGCAGTTTCTGTAAGCAACACCAGAATGTTCCCTTCCTGCCTTCCTTACAGGATTAGGCCAGTAATTTCTTTTAACAACTGGTTCTCTGAACTGCTTAGAATGTTAACAACCAGTTCTAGCGAATAGGTGCGAACTGGTAGAATCCCACCCCTGAGAGGATTGTAGGCAGGTGATCCCAGCCAGCTACTTTAATAACAGTGGTTGTTTGGAGTCCTGCATATTACTCAATTCAGGTGCCCTTTGAATGTGTGGAACTTCAAGAGCCAGAACCTGTAAATAGTTAGGGAAGAAGACTGCTGTGGAGCCTGAAAAATGACATGGATGATGCAGCTTCAGGAGTATTAGATCAGTAAACTTTTGGTTTAGAATCCAAGTGTCCAATCCTAAGACCCATGGACTTCAACTCCCAAAATTCCCCATCCAGCAATGCTAGCTGGGAAATTTTGGGAGTCCATGTGTCTTAAACTTCCCAAGGTTGGACATTCTTGGTTTAGTAATGTAAAAATTAGATAAGATTTTTTCTCTATTTCTTTCATTTTGGAATTTGTCTTTTTTTTTTTTTTTGAGAATTTGCCATGGCTTGCCCATATACCCATATATCACCAATAACTTCTTGCTGCTCTTGTCTGGCCACATGAACTGATTGGCCACTTCCATGGGAAGAATTTTCCCATTCGCTTTGTCTTGAGAGCCACATAAACTCCTTTCCTAGTAGGTCTAATAGATCATCATCCATGTAACATGGCAGTAGATCAGTTCACATTTGAGTTGTGAAACTGCAATAGTTTTGTTCAGATCTTCAAGATCTTCACAAACTGAGTCATGCATTTTTCACCGTGAATTTTTTTTCTTTCCTAACTGCCAATTATCCTATGAAAAGAAAAAAAGATTGACCTTAAGCAACAATTTCTATTCTGTTATATTTAATTTTCCCGTGGAAGCAAACGTTGGTGTGACTACACTCTCTTCATGCATTTAAGTCTTCAGTTGCGAGTGTATATATTAATTCCATCTCTCTTTGATCTGACATAATATCTCTCTGAAATAGCCCACAGTCAGTCACTCTGAATCTTGTATTTTCTAGACATTTGGAGATGTCAGTGGAATCAGTTTTGCATGTAATGAAGTCACTGCTGACTTTGAGGAGCACAGAAGTGGAATGGAACCTCTGCTGGAAGCTTCTTCTTCAGGGAAATAAGAAATAAGATGGAAAGGTATTAGTTCAATGGCTGGAAATGACTAAAACTGTCAAGCAGAATAAGCCTTATAATTAAAAGAGTTCAGCAAAAAAAAAAAAAAAAAAAGACACCCAACAACCCAAAAAATATTATTCAACCCTCTTCCCCAAACCCTCATTTCTTCATCCTGATTGTTGAGTCATGTTTGGGGATGCTAACAGAAGAATTGTTTGTAGAACAATTTGTTTGCTACCTATAAAACAGAAATGGCTGCTTCCGTCTTATGCATGCTTATCTGGGAATAAGTCAATTGATTGCAGTGGTTTATGTCCAAGTTGAAACCTTGAGCACTTCTTTTGAAAGAAGACAGTAAGATAAGTTGGATTCTTTCTACGGCCTGGTAATCCTTCCATAGAAAAAGGGGGAACATTCTGTTACAGTGGACTTTAAATGGCATTTCTAGAAAAGCTGATGTGTGTGTGTGTGGGGGGGGAAGGTGTTGGTGTGTGGGGGGGGTGTTTTCGTGTGTGTTCTTTACAGGACCTTCATTGTGTCGTCCCTGCCCCTGATGTGCATTCGTTGAACACTGGAGCAAAATTCAGGCATGCATCACTAACATGTGAGCAGAACAGGTATTTTTGGAATTTATGGCTGCGGTCATTTTGTTGCCTGGATCAATGGGCCAAATGAAGCATTTTCTTGCTCTGCATTCCATATAAGCAAAACAAATTACAAGTTCAATGAACTCTCAAATTTATTTTATCTATTTTTTTTCATATTTCTACCTGACTCTGTGGTTTCTTCCCAAAACCTCAAAAACTTTAACCTTAGACTTAGACTGTCGACCTCACCCCATTCCTAAGAGGTCTTTCTATCGCATCTGTCTATCTAATTAACTATCGCCTGCTGCCTGGGGAATTCTGGGAGTTGAAGTCTGTGAATTTTAAAGTTACTGTGTTTGAGAACTACTGGTCTAAGCAACTTTATAATATTTCAATGCCATTCTCTACTGTTCATAACAAGAGCTGAAATCAGGGAAATAGGAACAGTATCCAGATCTTTTAAATGAGAAACCAGCACAATCAAATCCACTATTTGTAGCTGATGTAATCCAATGATGAATCTAGTCCTCATCTTATCCTGCTAATTCCTATGACTATTGAATAGTGAAGCATAACAATGTTTAAGAACTTTACAATTCTTTGCGGCTTTTTAAAAAAAAACAAAAAAACACACACACATTTAATCCAAGATTAGACTTAAATGTATATTGAGTTCTTATGACTGTTTTCCAAATCCTGTGTGAATCCTATTGCTTTTTGTTTGTTTTTACTGATAAGATACATATGTAATAGAATTTGGCTCTTGTACAAATTGCATTCTCTTTTGCAGCTATTAACTATCCCATTCATATGACTTAGTTATAGTCACATAATAATTGCCTGCCTATGGTGGAATTACTTTTACAATTTCCTCCTGTATAAGTGAATATATATATAGTCATTACTGAAAAGTGTAAATAAGGAACCTTTTTAGTGGCATAGTTTCCCTAGGTACCCACTGTGCTCTTATTATCTGCAACATACTCCTTCATCTGTAGTTCCAGTCTATTATAAGATAAAGACATAAGTATGAATTAAAAATTAAAATGCTTGTTGTAGACTGGAGAGCAGGTCTATTAAAACCTACCCAGCAGAAAAGCTCTCACTGCAAGTAGATGGATTGCAGTGAGAACCAGTTAATGCAAACTGATGAAAAATTAGAGATTTTCATCATACTGTTAAATATAGTGCTAAGTGGTACGTGCTAGCATTAAAAGCAAATTACTTACCACTTCACCAATCTCAGCATGAGAGCTTACTATTGTTCAGCAGCGCTAAGCCATTGGTTTTTATTAAATAAATAAATAAATAATGGGCAATACTTAGGGAATCTGCTGAATGAGTGCAAGCATGGAAAAAATGTAGAGGGATTATAACCTAAGCGAGAAAGCTCAGGAGAAAGCAGTATGCAGAATTAATTGGCAGTAAACCAACCAACTTCCATTATACCTATTTCATTCTGAGCAACAACACACTTAAATACCAGTGCTGCTAAATCTTTCATGTTTTCATTAAGGCTTCCTAAATTTGTATTTTAATAGAATCATAATATCGAAGAGAGCACTGTGGGCCATCAAATTAAACCCCCTGCTTGATACAAGAGATCTACCAGGAGAATAATTCCAACAAAAGATTTCTTCAAACCAAATTAAACTATGGGTACACTTGTCAAAACCATCCAGTTCCCAAATACAAGCCAGTACATTTTCATTTGAAGGAGTTTTTAGCTGTGGGATCAATCCATGCATCCTTTTGTAGAACAGGGATGTTTGCATGTGAAACTTTCACAAAAACATCCTAAATGTGCACACATTTAATATTTGATCAGCATCATTGTGAAGAATCAGTGTAGGATTTGTATTTCATTTATAAATAAACTAAGCATGTCTATGCCCAATGTTGAACTCCAGTCAAAAATTACACTAGCTATCTCTGATGGAAAAGATGGGATTTTTATCATTAATAGCTTGATGTCACTGAGTAAAGTAAAGTAATAACTAGCAGTCAGCATATATAAAACAGATCATGCCAAACCAATCTTAGTTCATTCTTCAACACAGTGACTAAATTAGTAGACCAGCAAAATACTGTGGACATAATATATTTAGATTTCAGCAAGGCATTCGATAAAATAGACCACAACCTACTTCTTAGTAAGCTAGAAAAAAGTGGAATAGATAGCACCACCACTAGATGGACTCGCAACTGGCTGGCAAACTGTACTCAATGAGTAGTCCTTAATGGGTCTAAATCTACATGGAGGGAAGTAAGCAGTGGGGTGCCACAAGGTTCCATCTTAGGCCCAGTACTCTTCACTATCTTCATTAACGACTTAGATAAGGGAATAGAAGGGGAACTTACCATATTTTCAGATGATACTAAGCTGGCAGGAATAGCTAACACCCAAGAAGATAGACTCAAGATCCAGATGGATCTTGACAGACTAGAACACTGGGCCATATCTAACAAAATGAAATTCAATGTAGAGAAAAGTAAAGTCCTACACTTAGGCAAGAAAAACCAAAAGTACATATATAAACTGGGTGAAACCAGGCTCAATAGCAGTAACTGTGAGAGGGATCTTGGAGTCTTAGTGGACAACTAGCTAAATATGAGCCAGCAGTGTGCAGCAGCAGCCAAAAAAGCTAATGCAATCCTAAATTGTATTAACAGAGGGATACAATCAAGATCAAGGGAAGTATTAATACCACTCTATAAAGCCTTAGTAAGACCACACCTAGAGTACTGCATCCAGTTTTGTTCACCACATTATAAAAAAGATGTTGAGACATCTTTTTTCTACAAAAAGTACAGAGAAGAGCAACCAGAATGATTAGGGACTGGAGGCTAAAACATACAACAAACGGTTGCAGGAACTGTGCTTGGCTAGCTTAGTAAAGAGAAGGACCAGGGGAGACATGATAGCGGTATTCCAATATTTGAAAGGCTGCCACAGAGAGGAAGGGGTCAAGCTATTTTCTAAAGCTCCTGTAGGCCAGACAAGGAATAATGGATGGAAACTGAACAAGGAGAGATTTAACCTGGAAACAAGGATAAACTTTTTGACAGTGAGAACAATCAACCAATGGAACAGCTTGCCCTCGGAAGTTGTGGAAGCACCATCAGTTGAGACTTTCAAGAAGAGATTGGACTGCCATTTGTCAGAAATGGTGTAGGGTCTCCCACTTGGGTGAGGGGTTGGACTAGATGACCTACAAGGTCCCTTCCAACTCTGATTATCTGTATCTGTATCAGTTCCATGTTTCCTGACAATTTTGACCAATATTTTCATATATATATATTCTGAGGTTCTCACAGGTATTTGTATGTGGATCTTTGGTTGTTCGGGTTTTCTCCTGCATAAAATTGGAAGTATCTAGGCAACTTTTCGACGTTACTCTGAGAAGCACAGAGCCGAAGACAGAAGCGTGAAGATGATGAATGAGACTTCATCGAAACGTTGCCTAGATACTTCCAATTTTACGCGGGAGAAAACCCAAATAACCAAAGATCCATGATATATGCCAGATATATGCCAATCAGATATATGCCAGATATATGCCAATCAAGTAGAACACAGCAAACTCCAAGACCAATAAACACAGACCAAGACTCCCAACCAATCAGGATGAAGAAAAAACCATTCTGGCACAGCAGTAGGCTAGCCCCAAATTTAAACCTGAAACAATGTAAAAGTCTGACTCACAGACGAACACAATACAGAAGCCTGATGATGGCAGATGATATTCTGCTGAAATGTTGCTACAACTTTAAAAGCACAACTATAATGATGTGGGAAAATACCCAAACAAAGCTGAATACCATACATGTAAGTACCCGCGAAAACTTAAGAAAACACACACACATATATATATCCAAAATGGGATTTCTTACATTGTTCACAAATGTCTCAAGCTCAGACACCATTATGTATTTTTAGCATTTTGCCCAAGAATTTAAAATTCCATTAAAAAACAACAACATTAGTTTATAATAAAGGCTTTATTAATGCAGATAAGCACAGTAGTTGGTTATTTTGTGACTAACATTTCTCTACATAAAGATCTCCTTTGGGGAAAATTTTCCTCTTTAAAATATGTAAATGAATGTTGGATGAGAAATTACGTGCATAGTTTTCATAATACAGTATTGGTGCATTGCCAGCCTAGTGGAGTGGTTAAGGCACCCATCTAGAAACTAGGAGAACGTGAGTTCTAGTTCCATCTTAGGCACAAAGCCAGCTGGTGACCTTGGGCCAGTCATTCTTTCAGTCATTGAAAATAGGCAATGGCAAACCACTTCTGAAAATCTTGGCAAGAAAACTGCAGTGATTCCTCCAGAAGTTAACAATGATTTGAAACCACCAAATAAATCAATATATGACAATTCTAAAACAGAAGAGTTCACTCCTGAAGGCCAGTATATCAGCTGAAAAGTATCACTCTTTCACATCAGTATCACAATTTCATCTTTTCATTGGTTATGTCATTTTTTGCA
This sequence comes from Hydrophis major, assembly GCA_033807585.1. NCBI lineage: Eukaryota > Metazoa > Chordata > Lepidosauria > Squamata > Elapidae > Hydrophis > Hydrophis major. Next base: position 82,665,207 of record CM066330.1, read on the forward strand.
TATCTGTTGGAATATGTCAGTCCTCTGAATTACATTATCATGAACTAACGACAAAAGTCTGACTTAAGCAGCAAAGCTTATTTAATTGGATTGTGGACAAACCAAGCTATTTGCTAAGGAAATATTTAGTATATTTTCCTTGCAGTATCTTAACTACGTTGTATGCATAGAGCTGCTCTTAGGAAGAATGCTAGATGCTGTTCTTCATTGTTTGCAAAAATTAGGAATAGATTAATAGCATCCTAATGCTATTTAAGAGAGAGCTGCAAGTTCAGACTATACTTTGAGAGGTCCATTAAATCTTTTTAGAAAGTTAGCCTTTAATAAATGTCCTTGACACCTCCCTGACTTGAAAGTTTTTGTCAATTCTTATTTCACAGAGATTTTGAAAGCTGGAGAGAAAAATATGTTGCAAAGAATCTGCAGACTGGAGTTGGCATACAAATACACTCGGGATTTTATCACTTGCTACCACTTGCACGAAATGTATTTTCTTACTTCTCATATAAAATAGAAGCTATGTCATTAGCATGTTACACAGTTGTAATAGTCTGGTTTTCCTTTATCATCTTTATGAGATGGATGGTACAGATTTATTTTCCTTCATCTGCAGACCCAGTCGTACAATTTCAGAACTGACATGGTGCTTATCAGAAGTTAATAATTGGTTAGTGCAAACCATTTGTTTGATAACATAGAACTGTTCATTTTAGGCTTCTGGAAGCTAATAAGAACAGTCTCTTCTCTGACATTTGATTTTAATAGTTGCATCATTGGTCCTGTCTCTGCAAGAAAATGTCTGACTAGAGTTTTTTTTTTTCCCTAAAGCAACACAGTATTAACTCCTTAAATGCAGTTCAACACAGAGCTTTCAAAATTCAACACTTTCATAGGATATTATTTTAAATAATCCCAGTGAACATACATGGAGATAGGCAGTCTTAGGGTTTTGGTCAGGCGTATCAGATATCAGTACAAATCCATGTACTTCCAGAAAGACAAGAATGCAAATTCTACACAGAAAATCTCATTTTTTTTAATCACCACCAACATACAAGTGACACTGCTGTTGCATCCCCAGTGGTTCTTGGAGGCCATGGGGAAGAAGGCAGCCCTGGATTGCAACTCATTTAAGAATGCCTGCAATTCATTTAAGCAAATAAGGAAGTATATTCCAAAATGGGAACAAAACATGGTGTTTTTCAACATTGTCAAAATTATTCAAGGAAAATAGGGAGAAACCAGCTATATAGCAAAAGCACTTAGACTTATATACCGCTTCATAGTGCTTTATAGCCCTCTCTAAGCAGTTTACAGAGTCAGCCTATTGCCCCCAACAATCTGGGTCCTCATTTTACTGACCTTGGATAGATGGAAGGCTGAATCAACCTTGAGCTTTTCAGAATTGAACTCCTGGAGTGAGGAGTAAGTTAACCTGCAGTACAGCATTCTTTAACAAAAAAATTATTCAATGTTTCATCAGTTAAAAACATTTTACAATGTTGCTAAAGCAGTGTATACATTTGCATTTCACTACTATTAACGTGTTATACATCTTTGTATTTACTTCTTTGTCATTTTAAGCATTATATATACATACATACATGCATTTTTATTTACATTATTTTTTATGATGTTACAAAATTATTATTCAACTCCTTTCAGTACAGCATTCTAACCACGGCACCACCATGACTCTGTATACCAGAATTGATAAAACCATTTCTTTTTGTTGCTATAAGTTTCCATGGAACAGAAAATTCATAACATTGAAATTTATCCACCATACACCAACGAACCTCCCTCCTTCCTGCCCTCCCTCCCTCACTTCATCCCCAAAAGAGTTCATATTCTGAAATACTGACTTTTAATGAGATGTATGTCAAGCGATTATGCATAGCAGGTGCAAGATACTAAACTTGATGGTACAGTAATAATTCAATGAGGAATGGCCATTTCCTGATTTCTATGTTAATGTGGACAAGAAAGATAAGCAGCGTCTTATTTGTTTTCCTTACCCACATTCTAACATTTAGAATCAAGACCAGGAGCAATTTATGTAGAAAACAATAGACTGAATTAGGGTGGATGAATAAATAGAGTGAAATTAGCTGAAAATGGTTTGTGATTGGGAACAGCTTTATTATCCTTCATGACAACATATTTAATCTTTTCATTGTTCTTTCTTTCCTAAATACTGATTAACTCTGTTTTGAACTTTCCAAAAGTGCAATTTTTCTCATGCACTTTCTTTTTTATTTTTCAAAAAGCAATGATCTGGCCTATATAAATACTGTGCTATGTTTGCTACTCTGCAGTTAAATGCCTAATTAAGGTAACATTAATTGTTTAAGGCTAGAGTTGTCCAAGTGTTTAAGGAAATTCATTTAATTTTTTACTTTTCAAGCTGTTTTGGGGATTGGAACATCCTTCAAATTCCATATTTTGAATTTTGTGATGCATTTTTTTGCTCAAAGACCATATAATCATGTATTAAGGGAACATCATGCATTAAATCTGTGTTCTAAAGAAAATTGGATTTAAAATGTATATTTTCAGAAAGACACACATCAGTTTATGCTAGAGAAAGTTGGTATAAAGATAAATATAAGCATTCTTGCTTTCCTTCATTCCAAGAATGGTCCAGAAATATGGAGAGAATGGATTTCTCCCTTCTGAGATCTGAATTACAGATGAATCCTTATAGCTCTTTGATGATTTATAGCTATTATTTTAATCATATAATTATAATAACCAACATCAAAATAACTATGGCTATAGAAAATCGATTGCTGCAGCAAGAGTATAAGGGACTGTCTCCAGTACCATAAACTATATATATAATATATTCAGCTCTGCTTGGCTATAGACTGAATAGAAAAACTGAAGACACCCCCCTCCGGGCTACCGTCTCCAGTTCTCATTGAAGTCAAGGTCTTATTGTAGTCGCTATAACAGTTCCATCATTAGGCATAGTCCATAGGTTGTACCGTCCCACACAGCCAAGACCATAGAGGCCAGTGAAAAGGGGTGGGACTGGATCCTGTCTCCACCATCTGAGAAGGAGCATCTCAGGTAAGTCCTGTTATGTATGTAAATAGTTGAATAAAGGCAAGCTTGAGGTAAAGTGCAGGGTTCTGGCCCTGCACTTCTGATTGGGTGTTAAGCAGCTAGATCGGATTGGTCGGGTTCTGAGAATCTGATTGGCCCTTAACGAAGGACTCTTATTGGTACTGGAGCTTGCATTTCACAAGCTCCTATTGGTTATTTAACATTAGCATTACCTATATAAGTAGAGTTGTTGTTATAGAAGTTAGAAGTCACTATGCAATAAAGAGTTGGAAGTCACCAACTAAGACTGTCTCCATTCCTTCTACCCATGCCTGAATTTATGACAAGTCCAATGCCCCTTCTCCTGAGTGGTGTTGACAGCAAAGAATTGGTGGGATCATAAGCCTGAAAAAGTGGTGAAAAATGAGCACGCAAAACTACTCTGGGACTTCCAAATACAGACTGACAAACTTTTGGAACACAATACCCTGGATATCACAATTGTGGAGAAGGAAAAAAGTGTGGATCATCGATTGCCATACCTGGTGACAGCAGGATCGACAAGAAGCAACTTGAAAAAATTGCCAGATATCAGGACTTGAAAATCAAACTACAGAGACTCTGGCATAAACCAATGCAGGTGGTTCCAGTGGTACTCAGCACACTTGGTGCTGTGCCTAAAGACCTAGGCAAGCACTTAAAAACAATTGGCACTGACAAAATCACCATTGGTGATTGCAGAAGGCCACCTTACTGGGATCTGCTTGCATAATCCGCAAATACATCACGCAGTCCTAAACACTTGGGAAGTGTTTGACGAGTGATTTGTGATACGAAACCCAGCATAGTTATCTCGATTGCTTTGTACACTGTCATTTTTTGTGTATAAATGAGAGCTAATAAAGGAGAATATTTGTAGTTCAGGATTGAAATGAGGGGTCTTTGGTGCACTCTGAACTTGATTGTTTTCTTGCAGATATTTCATTATCCAAACTAGGTAACATTATCAGTGCTACTGATCATTTGCACTTGATCTGGGTAAAGAAATGCCTGCAAGAAAATAACCAGGTTCAGGGGAAGGCGGAGCTTCGTTTCGGCGATACAGCTGCGATCTCGGGGCTCTGAGATCGCAGCCGATATTTTCACCCCTGGTCGGTCCCAACGGACCTAAACAGTCCTGTAGAGACGGTGATCGTGAAGGGCATAGTCCCAGGATCCCAGGGATATCGCAAAACCCCTGGTTTGATCCGGGAGAAGTCCTTTTGCTGGCGGCGGAGAGGCAGCCTCCATAGCTGCTGAAGTCGGAACAGCTCCGGAAAGAAAGTAGCTGGAAGTGAAAGTGTGTCGGCTGTGTGAGAAACTTCTTTTTTGTTGTAAATTCGCTGAGATTTGAAAGGGCACCCTGAATAGAGAAGAAACCTGTGAGATTTTTTTTTTTTTTTGACAAAAACTGTATGAACGGCGTTTTTTAAAGTGATGTCAAATTGAGGCTTGGATTTTTTTTTCTTTTTCTTACTTTTTTTTTCTTGGGACTTTAGTGTGACTTTGTAGGTAACCGGAGTGAATTTTCTCTTACATATATTTTTATGCTCCTTTTGATTTTTTAATTTTCTTTTAGGATAGAGGCTCCCTTTGGCTATTTTTTCTTTTTATAAATTTTTTTTCTGGCTGGGGGGGAAAGAGTATAAAGAAACTTTGTAACACTGGCAACTAGAGGCTTGAAAATATTTTATTTGAATTGGAGAGAACTGTAAGAAGACTCCTTCTCAAGGACATTTCAATGTGATATGATAGAGGGAGAGCACAGCAAAATATTATTACAGGTGTTCTCTTGGACTTTTATCAATATTTTAACACTTGAGGCTTGGCTTTGAAACTAGTGGAGGAGAGAGTCATAATAAGAGCCTTGGACAACTAAATAAAGTGCAGTGTGCTTTCTTATTTTTTTTTCTTTTACTTGTGATACTCCTACTCACCAGCCTCTTTGTAAATTTTAATTCTAGTAATATTCTTATTTTTGCTTTTTTTTTCAAAGGGAGCCTCAGAGCTTTTTCTTTATTTTTCTTTTTTTTCTCCTTATCTTTACTAGGATCCTTTTGCTTTTTCTATCCATGTTTTTGGACCACTCTGTTTTTTCTTTTTGATTATTGAGACTTCCCAATTGGATTAAGGTGTGAAGAACCTGAAGGAATTTCTTCTTTTTTTCTTTATTTTTTTCTTTTTTTTCTTAATCAATATTGTTATTTTTGGTTTTTTTTTCTTTCTTTCTATTTTTCATTTTTTATGGTTGACTATTTCATAATTGGATTAGGGTCTAGAAGAACCTGAAGATTTTTCTTCTTCTTTTTCTCCTTTTTCTTCTTTGGTTTTCAGCTTTTTACTATTGGATTTTTCCATTTTGGATTATAATTGGCTATTCTACCAGTTGGATTAAAAGCTAAAAAGAATTTGAAGCTTTTGAAGCATTAAAATGAGCAGGAAACCAATATCATCTGGTGTTTCTACTTCTACCTCTGCCTCCCCACCAGCTGGAGGACAACGTTTAATTCAGACAATGTTGAAGCAAGATAAAGAACAAGAAAAAGTGACTTTACAGATGATTATGCAAGGAATTCAAGATCTCAAGATAAAAACAGACACTATTGAACAAAGAATAGAGAAGACTGATGAAAAAGTGGAAAATATTAAACAAATGATGGTGAAGTATGAGGAGAGATTCCAAAAAATTGAGGAAGATGGTAAACAAAGAGAGGAGAAGATTGGAAATATTGACAATAGATTAACAGTGGTTGAACAAGATAAAAATGGGATGTTGAGGTGGGAAATGGAAAGGTCAGAATTTTTTCTTAGATTTCAAAATATAGAAGAAGAAAAAGGACAAAATTTGGCTGCAATGATAGAATGATAGAATGATAGAAATTTTGGCAGATGCTTTGGAAATTACAGAGGAAAAGATGATGGATGGAGTAGATGAGGTATATCGAGTTTATACAAGATATGCGATGAGAAATAAATTACCAAAGGAAGTCCATATTAGATTTACCAAAAAATCCATCAAAACACAAATACTACAAGTGGTAAGAGAGAAGACATTGAAATACAAAGGCAAAGAGATTGTGGTTTTAAAACAAATACCCAGAAGAGTGAGAGAGATGAGAAGAGAATATCGGTTTCTGACCAAAACGTTATTGGAAACGAAGTGAATTATAGATGGCTGATTCCAGAAGGATTAATATTTACGTGGCAAGAGCGGAGACATAGAATTGATTCAATTGAGAAAGCAGAACTTTTCCATGCAGAATTTTTTGGAAGGAGAGAAGAGGAGGCAGAGAAAGAGGTCTCATTAATTGAGTTTCAAGAGGAACAACTGGAGACTGAAAAAGAGAAAGGTGCAGTAGGTGGACAGGTGGATAGTAAAGAACAGCGTGAAGTGAGATCCACGAGAACTGTTAGCCCTAAACATAAAGCATAATCATGGAAGAAAAAAAACTGATTACAATGAATATAAATGGACTCAATTCAGCTGTTAAAAGAAGGAAAATCTTTCATAAATTAGAGAAATTAAAATTTGATATAATTTGTCTACAAGAAGTTCTTATTAAAAAACAACATGAACAATTGTTAATACAGCCAAAATTAGGGAAAATATTTACTTCTTTGACTCAATGTAAGAAAAGAGGAGTGGTTCTATACATTAAAGAGGTTATCCCAGCAAAACTGATCTACACAGATGAAGACGGAAGAGTATTAATGGTGGAAATAATGGACAATAATATAAAAATACTCTTGATTGCAATTTATGCTCCGAATGATAAACAAGGAGTTTTATAAAAAACTACATATGAAAATAATTGGACTGGACTATGTTGATATAATTATGATGGGAGACTTTAATGGAATTGTGGACAATAAATTGGACATAACATAACAACAACAACAAAGCAAAATAGCAAAATAGAAAGACTCTCCCTAAACCTTTTTTTAAAATGACAGACGAATTAACTTTAAAAGATATTTGGAGAGAAATAAATGTTAAAGCTAAACAATATACTTTTTATTCAAATAGACATTTATCATGGTCCAAATTAGATATGATTTGGATCTCAACAGAATTAATATCCAATATTCAAGAAACAAATATTGAAACAAGTACTTGGGCAGATCACAGCCCAATGACAATTAAATGGAAGGGACAAAAAAAAAGATTGAGATGGACATTAAACAATACTATCTTAAAGGAAAAAGATTTTATACAATGGATGGAGATGGAACTGGCTTTTTTCTTTAGAGAAAATAAAAAAGAAGATACTTCAACACAGAATGTTTGGGATACAATGAAGGCATATGCTAGAGGTTTGATAATAGATTATACAAGAAAAAAGAATATTAGGAAAAGGCAAGCTTCTAAGGCCTTGGAAGATAAGTATAAAAGACTTGAAAAAGAATTACAGAAAATGCCACAGAAAGAAGATATTAAATTGAAGCTGGATGTAATTAAACATAAAATGGAATTAATAGAGAAAGAAGAATTGGCACAGAAAATTAGAAATTCTAAACAGAACTACTTTGAAGATCCAAATAAACCAGGTGGATGGCTAGCATATAAATTGAGAAAGGAGAAGGAATCAAGAAAAATATTGAAGCTAATAGATGATCAAGGCCAAGTTTGTTATGGTAATAAGGAGAAAAAGGAAATTATTCGAGATTTCTATGGGCAACTATATAAACAAGAGAATATTGATGAGGAAAAAGTCAAACAGTATCTACAGAATGCTAACTTACCGAAGATACCTAAAGAGACTGAAGAAATGCTAGAAAGCAATATAACAATGATGGAATTAAATGAAGCACTTAAGAAACAAAATAATGGGAAAACACCAGGTCCAGATGGGCTTCCGGCAGAATTCTATAAAGCATTTCAAGAATTATTGAGCATCCCATTGTTAAAAGTTATGAATGAAGTTATGTCAAAGAAGATGATACCCAAAACATGGTCAGAGGCTTATATTACACTTATTCCAAAAGAAGAGGCTGACCCACTGCAAATTAAGAACTATAGACCTATTTCTTTATTGAATGCAGACTATAAAATTTTTGCTTCAATTTTAGCAGAAAGACTTAAAAAATATTTAAATAATTTTATCCACCCAGATCAAAATGGATTTCTGCCAAAGAGACAAATCAGAGACAACCTGAGAGTAATCTTGGATACTTTGGAATACTATGAGGCTCATCCTGAAAAGCAAATGGCTTTGATATTCCTAGATGCTCAAAAGGCATTTGATAACGTGAACTGGAGATTTATGTTATTACTATTGGAACAGATGGGTTTTGCCAGAAAATTTATTCAAGCAATAGAAGCCATATACAATAAACAGACAGCAAAGGTAATGATGGAGGGAGAACTTACAGACTTTATTAATAAAAGAAAAGGCACAAGACAAGGATGTCCCCTATCTCCTTTGCTATTTGTGTTGACTTTGGAAGTGTTGAATAGAAATATTAGGGATGATAAAAGCATAAAAGGAATGAAAATTAAAAAGGAAGAATTCAAACTACAAGCTTTTGCTGATGACTTAGCTTTTATTCTGGAAGATCCACTAGAAACAGCTCCAAAGCTATTGGAAAAGATAGAGACATATGGTGAGGTGGCTGGTTTGAAAATAAATAAAGATAAAACAAAGATTTTGACAAAGAACATGCTTCTGAGATAAAGAGAAGAACTGGCAGACCTGTTGAAAATCCAAGTTACGAATAAGGTTAAGTATCTGGGGATATATTTGACAGCAAGATGTAGCACATTAAAAGAGAATAATTATATTAAACTTAAAACAACAGATAGCTACAGACTTGAAGAAATGGGAAAACTTGCAATTGTCATTAATAGGGAGAATTTCAACAATTAAGATGAATATTTTACCCAGAATTCTATTTCTGTTTCAAACAATACCAATTAGGCTTGGAAGAGACTATTTTGAAGATTTAAATAAAATTATGTTGAAGTTTATATGGCAAGGTAAGAAAGCAAGAATAAAGCTAAAGCTTTTGCAAGATGCTAGAATTAGAGGAGGTTTTGGCCTGCCCAATTGGGAATTGTACTATCAAGCTGCAAGTTTGATGTGGGTCAAGGAATGGATAACATTAAGAAAGACTAGATTGTTGACACTAGAAGGTCATGATTTGCTGTTGGGCTGGCATGCTTTTTTATGGTATAAGGGAACTAAAACACAAGGTTACTTTAGAAGACATTATATACGGGAGTCCTTGTGGTTAAACTGGGAGAAGATAAAAAGACAATGTTATTTGAAAATTCCAGTTTGGTTATCGACAATTGAAGCATTTTCCTATCCTATAATTTATAAGAAGGAACAAACAGTTAGATATGGGGAACTATTGGATGAAAAGGGTGAACTTAAATTGATTCAAAATTTCGAGGAACAAGGTATAAAGATAAATTGGTTTTCATATGCGCAAATACATTCAAGGTATGATGAAGATTCTAAAAGGGAGGGATTCTATGATAAACAGACTGATCTAGATAAGATTTTGATGGGTACTGATGAGAAGGTGATTAAAAAATGATATGGTTAATTACTGGGAATTAAATTAGAGGAAGAACAAGTCAAAAAAACTATGATTGTTTGGGGGAAGAATTTGGATATGGGATTGATTTAGAGAAATGGCAAAAATTGTGGTCTCAAAATTATAAAGTGACAATGTCAACAGCATATAAAGAAAATTTGTATAAGATGTTTTACAGGTGGCACTTTCCCCCAACAAGAATAGCAAGAATGTTTAAGAACAAATCTGAAAAATGCTGGAAATGTCATCAGATATCTGGCTCATATTACCATATGTGGTGGACCTGTGAGGACGCTAAAAAATATTGGACTAAAATTTGCATGTGGTTGGAAAAAATGACAAAGAAACGTATAGATTTGAAACCGGAGTTCTTTTTATTGGGAATCTTACCAGATACATACAGTAAAGACTTGAAATATCTGATTGTAAATGTATTAACAGCGGCTAGGATTGTATTTGCTAAAAATTGGAAGAGTGAGAAAATACCATCAGAGGAAGAAATTATTAAAATATTGGAATGCGCTGAGATGAGTAGATTGACATTTGAAATTAGAGAGCAAGAGGATAAACAATTTTATGAAATTTTGGGTCTTTTTTATCAATGGCTAGATGAGAAAATACGAAAATAGAATATCTAGAATGTTAGACAGCAAGGAATATCTTTATTTTTTCCTTCGCCTTTGTTATTTGACATATTTATAAAGTGTTTTTAGGATAGATTTGGTATGATTATATGATTTGTTATAGAATAAACTATTTAAAGTATTGTTATCTCAAAAAGCACGAATTATTAAAAGTATAGTCAAATGATTTTTTTAATAGCGATTTTAGGATATATAAGTTTGGATTGACAATATGAGTTGTTATGTAACATAATTGTAATTGAGACTACAAAATGAATGCACAAAACTGATGAACCAACTACACACTGTATGTACATAAGAGAATTGATGTTTTAATGTTTTGTTTGTCTTGTTTGTTTGTAAAAAAATCAATAAAATTTTTTTTTTAAAAAAAGAAAATAACCAGGTTCAGAGAGCACAAAGGATCCCTAAATGGGAGCTGATCCACAATAAATATGTTGCAGTAATTTCCTCTAAACAGTACTTGGAATCTTGCCTGGGGGTGAACAAATTATTTTGAATCCAGTCTAATCCATTCCTACTGGTGCCCATAACCATTTCAGTGTGTCCTGCTTTTGGTCTATTTTTTTCAAAATCATCTTTAGAAAAAAATATATGTTGAAACCTGTGTATTTGCAATATTAGGTTTTTATTTGTTTTCTCGTTTGTTTCTGCTTAAAAAAACAAACAAGATTTACAATAATTGCAGTATCTGGTTTTAGGGCTGCTTCTCTTACATGGTTAGGCATCTGAATGGCTTGAAGGTAAGGGTTCTGGTATATATATTGAAAATGATGCTGTGGATATCTTTCTGGGGATAATGAGTCTGATGCAACATGATGGGTCTGCAGGTGTGATTAACAAAGTCAAGATGGCGGTCCTGATGGTGTATACAAACCTCTATCCCTTTTTAAGGTGTGGCACACATAAAAAGGGGTGGAGCTTCGATATCATCATGGATGCCATCTTAACTTTTTAAGAACCACACCTTGTAGATACCCCTAGCTTGATGACATGTCTTTGTTCTCACTTTGATTTTGTGAAAGCAAACCTGATTAAGAGCAAGGGTCGAGAGAATCTTCCATAAGAGGAAAATATAAACTATCAGTTTTGATAACACATCCTTGAAGACATTCACAGTGCAATTTTCAGTGCATGTAGCAGGAATTTTGGGAAGGCATTTATTTAAACAAATGAAGAAATAGAAATAAGAATGGGGGAATAGGGAAAACAGGAATGGCAACAGTGATAGCAAGAGTTATGATGTCTGAGAAATAAGCTGGAGTGCCAGTTCTGAAGTAGACCTAAATTGATTGATTCATACATCAATCTGAGAAAGAAAATAGCTTTCTGAATTCCTCCTTCTCCTTACTTATCATTGAGAGCTATTTGACATAAACACTGTTACAACTTGGCAGTTTTAAGTCCCGAAACTACTTAGAGCAATAACTTAAAGTTACCTGTGGAAAAGAAATGATTAGATGCAGTGCCCCAAATGTTTCTCAGGTGGATTGTGAGATGACATATCGTCCGGGTTCTTTAATATGAAAAACTGAGCTGTGCCTTATTCCAGTCAATTGATTTGCTTTTCTGGGCTATACACAAACTGACGATTGCATCAGACATGTTGAGTCCTAGCTGCTGCTAAAAAAAATGGGCTTTTCCTTTTCCCCTTCCCTTTCCTTTTTTCTTTCCCTCTTTCCTTTTCCTTTTTTCCTTTTCCTTTTCCCTTTCCCTTCATATTCCTTTTTAAACCCTAGAATCTTACAGGAAGTGACCACGACAATCATGTAATCCAATCCTCTACAATGTACAAAAAAATCTCTAATTAAATTGTAAAGTCTGGGAAGATGGGCGCAATAACGGAGACGAGACCTCAGATAGTAACTTCAATTCTTTAATAGTGATTTCAGATCGGAGGTGAAAAGCCTAGCAGCAGGAGCTCCTTTTATAGAGCTGGCTGCTGCTAAAGCGTCCAATGACAGAGATTTGAGCTTGCCGCGCTTGGGGCGACCAATCCCAGCAGCCCGTCGTTAAGCCTGTGTTCCCCAACCAGGGTTAAGGAGACAAACTAAACAGAATGTGCAGCGTTAGTCAGATAGGCACACAGATAAATGAGTGAGATAAGTTTGTATGTTTGTTAACATACAGTAAAAATAACAGATACGCTTGTGCTATCAAAAATATAGTTTATTCCATTTAGAGATTATAGCATAGTCAAAATAACAGTCCATTAGTCATGTATCATTTTAGTCAGTCCATTCAAGGATATTCAATTAGCAAAGTCCGTGTAGAATATCCAATGTCAGTTCACTTACAATAAATCAGTCCTTTCTCTCTCCCTTTCCAGTAGGAGAAAATGCAGTCTTCATCCAGTAATTAGGGATCATCAAGTCAGAGAGAGCAAGCTGCCGTTGTCTTGCTTCTTTTATGGTGCTATTACAACCACTCCCTTAATTACATTCCTACAGTTAAAGTTGCAGACACTTTAACTAATAAACCATGATAACATATTTATTATTTTACCTAAACCAGTTAGGGTAAACAATGTTATCCCTAACACCCGTTTACCAACCAATCGGATCAGCTCTAAATGACCAATCATGACCCGCTGTTCACGGACTGTTTACTGGAACTGTCTGGCGTAGAGACCCAGCTTCTACGCTGGGTCTCCTAGGAGGTGATTCAGGGATACCTGCAATGCTTCCATTGTTGCTGTCATCGGGGTTCTCTGGAATCGCAGACCTTAGTTCCTGGAGATACGACCATCTGCCAAGGTTCCTCCTCCATCTGTGCATATAGTCGGCTTTGCTGTGCTGGCTGTGGGGTTATGCTTCCTGCGCCAGATGTTGGTTCAATTTCAAAAACCCCTGTTTCCCTTCCCCCTCGGGTTTCGAGGTCGGGGTTAGTGATGGGAGTTGTGGGCAGCCTAGAACGTAGCTGGTCTATGTGGCATTTTCCACAATCTCCCATCTGTGGTTTCTAGTCAGTAGGAGCGGGGGCCTGTGATTTGCGTTATTTTGGCAAGGATCCATAAGGGGTCTCCTGAAAAGTTTTTTGCAAATACAGGGTCTCCTACCTTAAAGGAGCAGTGTTTACTGCTGGAACCCAGGGGTTTTTCTGGGGTGTATGCTGGGTGTATGCGGTCTAGATGCGATCTGAGTTTCCTGCCCATCAGGAGTTCAGCTGGGCTTTTGTTTGTGGTATTGTTTGGTGTAATATGCTGGAGAAGGAGCATCCTGGTGACTTTGTCGTGGATGTTTCCTTGTTCCATTTTCTGTAATGTCTTTTTAGTGAACTGAACCATTCATTCAGCCCTGCCATTGGCTGCTGGATGGACAGGTAAAGTCAGGGTGTGGCGTATCCCCCGGTCTGCAAAGTACTGTTCAAAGGCCAAGGCGGTAAATTGGGGCCCGTTGTCAGAAACCAAGACATCTGGTAAACTGTGCATTGCAAAAAGTCTGTTTAGCTTCTTGATGACCGCATTTGTAGTGGTGGTCTTCATTTTGTTGACCTCGAGCCAGTTAGAGTAGGCGTCCACTGTTATCAGGAAAGTATGTCCTTTTGTAGGTCCCACAAAATCAATGTGGATGCAGGACCAAGGACCCCTGGGTGTTTCCCATTCAGCTGGTGGTGCTTTTGGTGGGAACGAGCGTGTTTCTTGGCATTTGCTGCAAGAGGCAACCCAGGCTTCAATTTGTTTGTCCATACCTGGTCACCAGGCGTAGCTCCTTGCCAACGCTTTCATTCGAACGATGCCCTGGTGTCCATCGTGTAACAAGTGTAGAACTTTCTTTTGAAGCTTCTCTGGTATGACCACTCGGTCTCCCCATAACACGCACCCTTTTTTGAGAGAAAAGTTCTGTTTGTCTGTTCTTGAAGGGTTTAAAGATTTCATTTGGTTCAATTTCTGGCCATCCCCTCTCCACCCAGCTGAGAACCCGTGCCAAACAAGAGTCCTTTTTTGTTTCCCAGGCTATGTCTAGTGCTGTTAGTGGAGGCGATGGAAGCGTCTCAATTTGTAGTGTGGAGATCGTGAGAGCTGGGTCATTGAGAAGTTCTGGCAGTGGAGAACAGCTCAAAGCGTCTGCATGGGGAATGGCTTTCCCTGGTTGGTGTCTCAATTGGTAGTCATAGGCAGCTAAGAACTCCAGCCATCGTGTCATCCTAGGGGATAGGATGTGTGGGGTCGGTTTGTCACCTGCCAAGATGCCAAGTAATGGTTTATGATCTGTGATGATGGAAAAGGATCTTCCATACATGTACTCATGGAACCTTTTTATTGCAGATACAATAGTGAGGGCTTCCTTATCCAATTGACTATAATTTCTCTCTGTTTTAGACAAAGTTCTTGAAAAGAATGCAATAGGCGCCTCTGTGCTGTTTGGTAGGACGTGGCTCAGGATGGCACTTACTCCAAAAGGCGAGGCATCACAAGTCACAGTTAATGGAAGTGTCTCATTATATTGGATGAGTACTGCATCCGAAGTTAAAAGGTCTTTTACTTGTTGGAAAGCCTGCTCCTCCTGACGTCCCCAAAACCAGGAAGCCTTCTTGTCAAGGACTCTATGTAGGGGTTCAGCAACAGTCACCTTTTGGGGTAGGAAGATGTTATAAAAGTTAATGAGTCCCAGGAAGGCTTGGAGGTCTGTTTTGTTCTTTGGTCTTGGGGCATTTTTAATGGCAGCCAATTTCTTTTCAGTAGGGTGAATTCCTTGTTTGTCAAGAAGGTAACCCAGAAATTCAACCCTCTCAGTGCATAACTGGCACTTTTCCTTCTTAACCTTGAGGCCTGCGTCTTTGAACCTTTGGAGGAGAGTTCTCAGGCGTTTTTCTAACTGACTTCTTGTAGGGGCAGCTATCAATATGGCACAACCCCTTTGATGCCCTGTAACAACCTTTTCATCAGGCTTTGAAAAATGCCAGGTGCTACGCTTACCCCAAACTGGAGTTGGTTATATTTGAAGGCACCTCTGTGTATAACTATAGTTTGGGCTTCTGCAGTATCTGCATCTACTGGCAACTGTTGATAAACTTGGGCCAGGTCAAGCTTTGCAAATACTTTTCTGCCCCCAAGTGAGTGAAGGAGATGTTGGACCACAGGTACTGCATAGGCGCTCTGCTGTAATGCGTGGTTGAGGGTGGCCTTGTAATCCTCACAGATTCTCAAGGATCCATCAGGTTTTATGAGGGAACAATTGGGGTCTCCCAGCAGGTGTGGTCAATAGGTTCTAACACGCCTTGCGCTATTAATTTGTCCAATTGTTCATCAATTTTAGGTTTGAGATCAAAAGGAACGCGGCGAGGCTTTAGGCGAATGGGTGCAATATCAGGGCATAGATTGAACGAGATGGGGGACCCCTTGTACTTGCCAAATTCCTCAGTGAAGACTTCCTGAAAATCCTGGACGGGGGCCGCCTCCCAGTCTACGTCTACAGTCTGGTTGATGCCTGCCATTCCGATTCCTAATGGCGCGAACCACTGTAGAGCCAATAAGCTGGGCCGATGGTGAGCAGTGGTATAGCGGTGTGGTCCTTAAAGGAGACCTGGACATGACTGGACCCAGCAACCGGGATTCGATTGCCCTGGTAGTCTTTTAATATGAGCCTCTGGGTGCTGAGGTCTTGGCGGTGGATGTCAGGAATCAGCTGCTTGAGGGTTTTCCAGGAGACCATGGATAAGGAAGACCCGGAGTCCATTTCCATGATGCATGGATGATTTTCAATGGTAATCTTTACCCGGATTTTTTTTGCATCTAAGGATGAAGCGTGGCTGATAGTGATGGTCTGATGTGCCTCTTCCCGTCTGGTTGCACCAGTGAACATCCGGTTCTTGTTGTACTGGCTCCACTGGTTGTTTGGGCAGTCCCGATTTGTTGGTGGGGTGCCTGCTGCTTGTTGGAAGTTAGTCTCTTTTCTCTTGGGGCTGGATCCTCTTTTGTTCTGGCACACTTTAGCAATGTGACCCCTTTTCTCACAGGAACAACAGATGGCGTCTAGGAACCTGCATTCTGATCGTGGCTGGTTTTCCCCGCATCCTGCGCATTGGAAATTGGATTTACGACCCCGCTGGTCTCGCTGTTCGCGCTCTGATCTGAGTCGGTTGACTTCTTCCTCCTTACTATCTGATGTAGAATCGATGTCCTCGTGGTGGGTGGATGATGTGTATTTCTCTGAGGTGGTGGCTGGGTCGCTGAGTGGTTGACGGCTGGCCCCATTTGCTCGGCGTGTTCGTGCTGCTGATTTGCGAGTGGCTTCTGCTGCAGTGGCATCGGTTATGACATCTGCGAGGGTGATGTCTCCTTTGCCATAATTTTGCTTTGAATGGTGGGGTCCCTTAGACCAAGGACAATTCGATCTCTCATGGCTTCTTCTAGGTTTACGAAACCATATAATCCGCCCAAATTCCATAGGTCAGTTACAAAGTTCCCGATGTTCTCACCTTCATGTTGATCCCTCTGGTAGAATTCGTGTCTTCTGATGAGGGTTGGAACTGCTGGGGCGTAATGGGCACGCAGGATGGGAGCCAGGGTATCCCAGTCCATTGTTTTGACTTCAGCTGGTTTGGCAAGCGCCTTTGCCATTCTAAAAACAGCGGGTCTGCAATGCGTTAGGAAAACCGCCCTTTTTTTGCTTGATGTGGCATCCTTCAAATTGTTAGATTCCAGGAACATTTGGAACCTGTCCATATATGAGTCCCAGTTTCCGCTAGAAATATGAAGAACAATGTGAACATTTTCCAGCTAATGTAAAAATAAATGCGCAGGATAAGTTTCATGAAAGAAGCAACAAGAGGTCATTAGAAGGTTTTAGTCTTTGGCCCTGATCTTACAGGAAATATAGTTCTTTCCACCATCATCATGAAGGGGTGATAAAATATCACAAGTAGACTCACATTAAGCTGGATAATATGCAGGCTGCTTGATTTGTATTGAATATGTGTCTAGTGGCTGAAACCCACTGTAATGAACTTGCCCACAAATCACAGCTTAATGGGAATCTACTTATACATATTGCTTAATTAAAAGTTGTGAGCTTATTAACATGTGTCTTTGGCACCGAGCTTTAGGGATGTAATCTCTGTGCAAATAAGACTAGGTTGTAAAAGTTTTATAGATTGACAATGATATTAAATTCCACACCTTAATAAGCCATTATTTTTCTGAAGAACAGTTCAAATTATGTATATGTACACTGGTCTGGTGTGTTAGTTGACTAGTGTTGTTTTTAGCTCAAGAATCATTGTCATGTAAGACACAGGCATTAACTTAAGGCCAGCTTGGCTGCAATTTTTCTAAGTATTAATTCTGTCAAAGTCTTTTGCTTTTGGGGCTTATTATTATTGGAATATTGACCGATAATGTCCACATATAATATGTTCCCAAACTTTATTTTCTTGGATATTTAATGCAATCATAAAAAGTATCAATATAATCACTTTTAAATAGTAGCTATTTTTAATTACAGATGACAAACATTTTTTCAAAGCTAAAACTGCTACTGGGGAATTATATTTTTAGGTTTGATCGGGTCAGGTTTATGAGGGCAATATTTTATTTTATTATTTCTGAAACCAAACAGAAAACTAAGCAATATTTTTTGCCTACAAAGCTTAAAAAGAAAAAAGAAAAATAGAAATTGTGAAAAAATACACAAATTGAACTATACAAGCAAAGTCCCAAAGGTTCTTTTTTTTCCAGAAGACAACTGGAGTTTCTTGTTTTTATTTTTTCTTTGAAGATGTTCGCTTTTCATCCAAGAAGCTTCTTCAGCTCTGACAGGATATGAGGAATGGAAGGATTTATATTCCTTGCAGACAGCTGAGTAGTACTCAAGTGACTCTGAGGACACAAGTAAACCAACAGCCCTCTAAAACAGGGGTGTCAAACTCACACTGTTATGTCGGTGTTATGTGATGTATCAGGACTTTTTCCCCCTTTGCTAAACGAGGCATGGACATTGCCATGGCATGACACATCCGGCCCACAGGCCTGGAGTTTGACAGCCCTGCTCTAAAAGAATGCAAATGACCAGCTATCTGCAAGGAATATAAATCCTTAGATATCCAGTCAGATAGTGGTGGGATTCAAAATTTTTTACTACCAGTTCTGTGGGCATGGCTTGGTGGGCGTGACAAAGGAAGGATATTGTAAAATCTCCAGTCAGAGGTGGTATTTGCTGGTTCTCTGAACTACTCAAAATTTCCGCTACCGGTTCTCCAGAACTGGTCAGAACCTGCTGAATACCACCACTGCTGTTAGAGCTGAATAAGCATCTTGAATGAGAAGCAAAACATCTTCAAAAGAAAAAACAAGAAAGTCCAATTGCCTCCTGGAAAAAAAAAACTTTTGGGACAACCATGACTTGGATGACTGAGAATCTCCACAGACTACGCAAGAGAAGGAAAAAAGTAAGAAAGAAACGCTAACCCTTTCCTTCACATATCACAGCATGCAATCATCCTTGGTGAAACATTCAGATGGATTGCTGAACCTTATTTCATGGAAAATTAAAAGCAATTGGGGGTGGAGGTTATCCAGTCCAACCTTGCTCAGTGCAAATCCAGAAAAGCAGCCCTGGCAAATGACTCTCCAACCTCTGTTTGAAGGTTTCAAGTGAAAAAGAATCTACTGCTTCATGTGGCAGTCTGTTCCACTGGCTGACAACTTACACAGTCAGGAAGTCCCTCCTTATTTCTACTTCCAACCTCCTTCCTTACAAGTTTAACCTTCTGGATGGTACTACTCTCTGAGGCAATTCACTGGAGCCCATTTGTGTACAATTCTTGATTGTAGATAACCTGCCATTTCCTAACTTATAAAAATAAAGAAAAAAAATGATAGTGTGACTGAGGTCAGCATCAAGTTGCTGCAAATTCTGTGCCGAGAAAGAAAGCTTAGGGATATCCTATTTTCATAGGGTTGCTCCAAGAATTTGTTTCACAAGTTGAGACAGAGAATAGTTTGGCATCACACAGTTCTGCATAATTTAGTACCAAGCAGTCTTGAGACTGTTTCAAGCTAAAGTGAACAATTAGGGGTTTCATTACAAGGTTAGGGTTTTTTTAATTATTATTATTTAATTAGGGTTGATGATTACATGGAACTGTCCTTTTGTGAAAATATTGATATGGGGGAAAGGGAAAGGAAGAAAGAAAGAAAGAAAGGAAGGAAGGAAGGAAGGAAGGAAGGAAGGAAGGAAGAAAGAAAGAAAGAAAGAAAGAAAGAAAGAAAGAAAGAAAGAAAGAAAGAAAGAAAGAGATTATACTTAGTCTGAACAAGAATCTCCATATTCAAATGTACATGTTCATCTATTAGGATTTCAATGAGAACTGAAGTGGAACTTCTTCCTTGAAAAGATCTTTTGATAATATTTTGGCCTAATACTACTGTTACTTTTGACCGTATTGATTGGGAAGAATAGAGACAGTAGGCTAAAGCAGATATAAATATTCCTGCCGGAGAAGACTTTTGTAGCATCAGTTTTGTTCACTGTCTGAGAAGTTTCATAATCCTGGAACTACAGATTTAAATCCTTTCTTGGTAGGCTCCATATTCTACCAGGACTTCTAAGTAGGAAGTCTTCTGATATAGTCTGATATAGAGGCAACCTTCCATGCTCAGAGTCTAAGGTTGGAATCCCTGGAGAAATAGCTTTAGTTTTAACTAATGACTTTCCTTGAAAATTCTAAGAACAGAAAACTCCACATTTCAGGGCTGCCAACCTTGAGTGATAGTTTGGAGTGAGACACTGCGAGGGAGCGGAGCGACCGAGGGGGGGGGATGGTGTGGAAGGGGGGTGTCCCCCCTTCCACGGTAGGGAGCTTTGACAATTTTACATTTTAAATGGTGCAATCTAATGCATACTTTAGTCATGATTTGGACATATACATACATACATACATGCAAGCAGCACCAATGTACTTGAACCGGATTTGTAAGATATTAATAATGCAGTTCACTGACCATGAATAATTGAAGTTCCTGACTTGTAACTGCAGTATTCTACCTCAACTGACTTTATTAGCTTAGTGATGTACTATAGACCACTATAGGATGAATTCAATGTGCAACAAAAAGACAAAAACCCGAAACAACTACAGAGATAATGCAAATACATCAATGGGTATTCTTCTTTCTGTATCAAATACCATACTACATGCCAATATCAAATGCTATAGTCTCAGTCTTTAATTATATACTAACTTGTTGACTGAAATAGGGGTTCATAATTTCAGACATGTATAAACTAAACATTTAATCAAATAATGAGTGCTTCATATAAATATACATATTGTTAACTGTAAAACTCATCTACTGTATTCTGAAGCTTGAGCACAGTGAGGAAACAGTATATTATTTATTGGGTAAGTTTAGATTCTGAACTTAATGGTCTTACTGCTCTTTGGATGGTAAATTGTGTTAAGATTAGAATATATTCTAGTTGAGTCAGGGCTATCCCAATTTGGGGCTGAGAAGCCTACTGGCATCAAAAAAAGTCCTTATTGAGTCCTTATCTAAGGGTTTGAAAATATGATAATAATGTAGTACAGTCCTGTCGATCTGGTGCATGGAGACCTAGGATTTAAACTCAAAGGAGAAAGAGGAAAAAGTGATTCCTTCATCCACTGCCAGAGATGTAATCCTGTCAGTCCTCCAACCTTTCTATTAAGTATTTTGCAAAAAAGCTGCCCAGCCCCTTTATAGATCAGCCTGGCGCGCTTCTCGCCTTGCTGGTTTGGGAAGACTCTTTTGGATCAGCTAAAAGAGAGCATAAGGTGTGTAAAGGGGTGGTTATAATAATTATAATAATAATAAAATTTAAAATAATAATATTTTTATTCAGAGTTGTGTTAGATCTCTTTTTTTGAGGGGGGGGGGTTGTCCCATTCTTTCTTGGTGTTCTTTCTGTCCTTTTTGCTTTTTTAAATGGTCTTTCTCCCCTGGGTCAGAAATCCAGCCAGAGAAAATAAAGAAACATCACCAAAGATTTAAACACCAAAGGGTTAAATGGAAGCCACTCCGTTGGCTTTGCTTACCATTGTTATTACTGGCCGAGGCTGTAAAGAGGCTTTGCCAGCCCCCTCGTGTCCTTCTTTGGAAAGCCTAGGGCAGCTGGCTTGTCCCAGAGGACATTGCAGAGAGGGAGAGGGCGGGGCAAAGTGGCTGCGAGCGCCCCGGGCGGCGAAGAAGCCTCCTGCTCTTCGCTTTCCTGAAGCGATAATGATCGGCATCGTGACAGTTACGGGACGCCGGCAGAAGGATTAAGGCGGGAAAAGAGGTGCGGTGGGGTGGCTGGGCAGGGCGGGGCGGCGCTGGGAGCTCATCCTTCTCCTAAGCTAAGGGGAATATTCAGAATATAATCAGAGAATGTAGGGATATTTTTGTACATTCCATGATTTTGGGGGTTTAGCGTGAGATTTTGTTTATCAGAGTGAGACAGTCAAAATTGATTGAATTGCGTGAGTCTCACGCTGATTGCGTGAGAGTTGGCAGCCCTGACATTTGCAGGTGACCTTGGTAAGAACCGTAGACTGGGACATTTGACAATTTCCTCCAAAATTAATGAATAATTATTTGTGTAGGTATAACAGCCATTGCTTTCAAATTATTTACCTTTAACTATGTCTCCCTCTTTGGGGGAGGAATTTGAAGGATGCTATTTAATTCTAACCCTGCGATCAATATACAGTTCTCTTCAGTATCCCCCATGCAACTGAATTCAGATGACAAACATTGTATCCAGTCAGCTAATAGAACTTTGCGATCTACTTTTCCAATACTTTGAAAATCTTTGTCTTGAATTACTTATCATATGTGACTTTAAAGCTGAGGAAAAATGTCCTCCTGTATAAATATAGAAAAATACAATAGCAATATAATTGGCTGTTTTTTAAAGGAAAAAATATGGTATTTGACTAATTCCAACCTTAAAGGGGGCCCCCTAAATGCTTCTTATTTTGCTTAATTCTGAACCTTGCAATTTTTCCTTTTGTTTTTCAATTTATCCCTTTTAAGCAGCAGCTGGATTCATTCTTGATAGGGGCTTCTTCAGTCAGACAGATGTAGCACTCATCAGAAGTTAATTTGCAGGGATATTCACATATGCAAATCACATCACAATCCTGAAATGCAACCATGTAATGAGTGGAAAGTATTATATCCATAAATCATACAACCCTGATAATCAGAATTTCCACTGAGCCAGGATAAATTTAACAGCATTTATAACTTTGCTGCCTTTAGCCTCAAAAAATGCTCTATTTTTTTTTTTTTTATGGGGTGGTGGTGAGTATGTTACACTGGTGATCTTAAAAAAAACCCCTCCCCAAGTCTAGCATAATGAGTCCTCAAGTGTATTATAACTTACCAGTAACTGCATTTCAACATTTTTGCTTTCAGCAATTGCTGCTTTATTCATAAACATTTAAACACTGGATCAGGCATAAACTAAAAATGTTGGCAACAACATGGATTTAATTTCATTAACTATTAGGTAAACTTGGTCTCGCTTCTTCAAATAATCCTTGGTTTGAATGCTAAAGATGTAATGAACTTCACAGTTCATAGCATCTGACATTGCTTAATTAATGGGTGCATTTATAGTACATAGGCCTTGGTAATTGATTTGTATGCATGATTGGCCCATACAGCTGTTAGTTCCTGTAGCAAAGTCATAATTCAAATGTAGACATATTTTCTAGATATAAGGAAGATGAAAACAAAACAAGAAAATAGAAGCCACCTAGTAACATCAACCTGACAAATTCTTTTCAAAAGTCAGACTACTGTGGGGAAAAGTTGAGGCATTAATGTAATAGCTTCAAATTTCCATAGATGGAGGCCATTATTCAACACACTTAATGTACTCAAATCCTTTATGAAATCATTTGAACCCAAAACACAGACTGTAAAGAGTCCAAAGCAAGGGTCTTCAAACTTGGCAAGTTTAAGACTTGTGGACTTCAACTCGCAGAATTCCTGAGCTAACATGACTGAAGGAGGAATTCTGGGAGTTGAAGTCCCCTGGTCCAAAGGGTGAAAAAAAAGGAGATCTCTTTGAACAAACAGGAAGAGACTGATCTCCAATTATTTGTATGCAAAATGAAATGAGTGAAGCAACCCACAACAACCAACTAATCCATGACTTTAAATTGTAATTTTTAGGATATTCCACACATTCTTTGGGACAGTTTAAATAAAAATTGCTATTTTATTTGCACATCTTGATTGTGGTGGTTCATTAGTCCTTCCAAGACATCACTTAATGCATCAGAATATCCATGAGTTTTATGGGTTTCAAATTAAACGCATCATTGAAATTGGGAAAATTGAGCTGTCAAGATGTCTCTAATTGTTTCCAACAAGTTCTTGTGTATAGAAATACTGTATATAAGGATTTACCTCCCAAACTCTTTTATATCTTGTCGGTTAGAGCCTGCCTTCTCCTGGTCCTGGTTTTCATAAGGACCTTTGTTACGGCCTGGGTGTTGGGAGAAAAGTTAGAATCCTGCGTTTTATATGGAAAATGAAGGTTGCACTTAACAATTCCTCTTTTTTCCAACCAAAAGTTAAGTGGAAGGAATCCTTAATCCATAACAGAAAGAAGAAAGGCAGTCTCTTGTAGAAAGTTGTTGTACTTTGATTATCCTTGCAGTTCTACAAACAATATTTGAAACTGTTATGAACTAATAAAACGCTTAAATAAAGTTTTATCAAACCTTTAGGAAACCTTTAGGTTCTAATCCTGCACTTCTGATTGGCTGATAATAGCAATATCGCATTGGTCCGTTCAGGAGAATCTGATTGGCTGTTAACGAGCCACTCTCATTGGTTAAAGGGGTTAACGCTCCACGTTTCTCATTGGTTACTAGATCAGCAGCTTGCCTATAAAAAGGCTGCTGCTGCCCTAGGTTTTTGCTCTGTTCAGAATGATTAATAAAGAGTTGAAGTTCACTGTTCACCGTCTCGTCTCCGTTCCTTTCGCCCATGCGCAGAACTTAACAGAAACTTAGATTTGTTTCTGGAAAAGTATGATCCGAGGCCAAATTTGAAAATCTAAGAAATTTGATTTAGCAGGCTGAAAGATGATCCAACATCATAACTTTACAACATTTACAATTTCCCCAAGGAATATTAGTTCCTCATAAGCTTTGCTTTCTGATCGTCACTGATCTTATGCCTATACTTACGAAGCAAGTATCAGACATGTATCGTTTACTTGCAAAAATAATAAATCTAACATATTGTAGATTGTTCTTGAAAGCAGTTTCCAAATTTAAACCACAAATTGCCCAATCACTAGGGAATGAAAGCATGTTATAGATTTGTATGTGTTGAAAAGTTGATTCCAAAGAACAATAATCAGAATGGACAAGGTCATTTGTGACTATTTTTTTACAGGAAGGGCAGAAAAGCAGCTGTGGCTTCTGGATTAACCATTATATGAACCAAAGCTACATCTTCCCTTGTTTTTTTCTTCTCAATAACAATCCCTTCTGGTTAACAACTTGTACACAAGATGGTAATCTATTCAGAGAATTATTATCCTCCCTTAAACAGTTATTGGAAACTATGTGTGATGGCTGCTAAACCTATTTTGGAGTTGTTTAAAGAAAATACTAGCCAGTTTGGGGGAATAATCAAAAACAACTATTGAACTATGCATTGGGAAGGATATTGTTAAAAAGAATATCAAGGATATCTGTTTTAAAAAACTGTTTCTACAGAATTCACTTTAAAACCTCAAAACAAACATGGATATTATAGAAACTTGCATATAAACTATTTCTGTGTCGGTGAATGTTAGAATAAACATGAGAATCAGTTTTTGAAATCAATCTTCAGAAAAACAAGCTTAAAAAATAATGGAATGCTCCCCTACCAAACAGAGAGAAAAATAAACCAGTTTTACACCGATCTAAGGATTCCTCCTTTCTTCCCAAGATGGATTATTTTTGTTAGAAAAATACAGGTTTAAAAAATGATTTTTTTTTCCCTGTAGTTGTGTTAGAGGTACCATTTATTAACAGTATTTCCTATTTTCAAATCTATTCATATTTCTAGTACTTCTACTTTTGATGCCCTCTTATTAGTGAGCAGAAAGATTCAAATATTACAGCCTTAAAAATCAAATTCAATAACATGGAATAATATGGGACTTGTGTATTTTTATATAGTTCTACTATTTGTCAAGTTGAACCATGCCTTTTCAAATCCTGAATCTTACATTTGAATCTGATCTGGGCTATTAGATCAATTTAAAGTCCCCTTCTATATTCTCTTTTCCAAGTAAACTGATTCCACGGGAGGTATTCGAAGAAATTACAAGTGATTCTGTACACAGCATATTTAAAAACTATTAAAATGCAATTATATTAGTAACCCTAGTGATGATTAAAAAGTGATTTTCTAAAATTCTTGCAAGAGAGTCCTTAAAAACATTAATTGCAGTAATCAATCATTACCACCTTGTGCTTATTTGTAGGGTGATTCATATACCCCAAATACAAGTTGTATACTGATTTGTCATGCATTTTCAGTCTGCATGTAGGGACCTATTTCATTGGAAAGGATGAAGAGACAAATATGATTAAGAAAGAAAACAGTATAATTTAATTAAGTAATGTATTGATTTGGTTTTTAATTCACTACAGTCTTTTACTATTCATGGGGTAGAAATGCTTTAGTATAATAGAATATCTCAGTTGGAAGATTTTGATCACAAATGTTTAATTATTGTTCACCTATGGCTACTTTCTAACCAGAATTGACTGGCTGTTATGCTCCCAATCCATCTGGAAAGTCTCAAGTTGGGGTTGAAGATGCATTGACTAAGGAATAATTAATAGAAGAACTTGGTCTAAAATTCCAATCATGCAGAATAACTCCAGGTGTCTATGGAGATTCTCAATCTTCCAAGTCATGATTGTCTCAAAGTTGCTTTTCCAAGAGGCTTCCTTGTTCTTCTTTGAAGACGTTTCATTTCTCATCCAAGAAGCTTCTTCAGCTGTGATTGGATGGTTGGGGAATCATGAGCCGCAGTGGCACAATGGTTAGAGTGCAGTACTGCAGGCTACTTCTACTGCCTGCCGGCTGCCTGCAATTTGGCAGTTCAAATGTCACCAGGTTGAAGGTTGACTCAGCTTTCCATTCTTCCCAGGTGGGTAAATTGAAGACTTGTTGGGGGCAATAGGCTGACTCTGTAAACCACTTAGAGAGGTCTGTAAAGCACTGTGAAGTGGTCTAAGTGCTAATACTATTACTCCAGATAACTCCTGGGAATCTGTAGAAAATGTCTGTATTTGCATGGTTGCAGGGAATGCACACACACACACAAAAAGATTATATTCTAAGTTACTAATGAAGAAGAATACTGATGAAATCAAGAAAGGGAATGTCTGTCTCTGCTTTCTCCAAAGTGGAAAAAGTTGTATGGGATACAATTCCTGGAATTTCCACCAACTATGAACTTGGAGAATGCCATAATTATATGAGATGTGGCTGGTCTGCACCAAATTATTAAGAATTATTGGAAGATATTGGAAAACATCAGAAGGATACCACTTTGTGGAAAGTTGCTGTGAATGTACTTCATCAATCTCTTCTTTTAGTGTAAAAACCTACAACTGCTGCAATTAAGTTAAAAAAGAAATTCAGAAATGATATGCCAACCAAAGGATATTATCTCACTGAAAAGTTTGCAGTCATTGAGGGAATGTAACCAGAAGGCTTAACAAATCAATATTAAACATCACCCAGAACAGAATGGCATCCATTAGAGTGACAATGCTATTATGGTTTCATTTTTAATTTCAGATGTGAACATATTTCTCAATGTTTTCATAAAAAGGAACTATAGCTAGATAATAATTTTTTGATTTTTTTTTCTTGTGCTGTGTCAGCTTATACTACCAACTAACAATTAACTGTATTGGAAAATATGATTATTTTCTTCAAACTACTATATTTTGCTGTCTTATTACATTGAAATGAGAAAATCAAAATTCCTCTAAATTATTACTTGCTAAGCCATCATTGGAATATTAGTACATTGCTACTGTTCCTTCCTTCCTTCCTTCCTTCCTTCCTTCCTTCCTTCCTTCCTTCCTTCCTTCCTTCCTTCCTTCCTTCCTTCCTTCCTTCCTTCCTTTTCTTTCTTTCTTGATTAATATTTTTAGTAACAGGTTTTTAATATAGCAATTGTCTTTACAGGAAAAATGCTTAGGAATAGTCAATTTTTATGGATTTCTGAAAATCATTAGCTCAGTAGTTAAGGCTACAGTTCAAATTCACACCATTGGTCTGAGCTGTACGCATTTCAGCTTAACAAGAATAATATTGCAAACCTCACTGATTTTTTTTCAATCTGAGTCATCTGTTCAATAGGATCCTATGGTGAATTTATACCAAGACTGTATTCTTGACTGTGATTTTCCTCTGTTTTAAAAAGTGCTTGGTAACTCAGTGACACTACAGATAATCATTGACTTACAACCAGAACTGAGCTCAAAACTTCTGTTGCTAAATGAAGCAGTTAAGTGAATTATATCTCATTTTACAATTTTTTTTTTTGCTGTTTTTCCTTTATTGTTAGTTTTTATTTTCTCCTTTATTCTTCTTACATTCTGCATGTAAATTTTGGGACACCTCTGTATCATACTCATACCAGTAATTAGAAGACATCTTGCATTGGTAGAGAAAATTCTACCCATTATGGTTTTTTCCCCAAAAATGTTGTTGGCATGAATCTTTTTCATAGCCCTTTTGTCTTCTGTCTGAATCTAAATTCTGACTGATACTATTGTTTCATACATGCACCGTCTGAAATCCCTGAACTACTTAGTCCTGCAAATGGAGTATTTTTGAGAATGATATTTTGGTACTCTTTGATACCTGTCTTACTACCTAGCGCCCTAAACTTGACTTCTCAGACATTTTTCCTCTGTCATAACTATTGCCTCTCCCCCGTGCTATTGGCAACTTTTTGAGTCAGCTTGTAGTACCTATAACTATGCAAGCAGGGTACCCATGCTTCGCTATGAAACTATGTGATCGGGCAACTTTTTGGGGAGGAAAATAAGGGGGAAAAGTTCTGCCTCTGCCTACATCCATCGGTATTCATTTGGCTAACATCCTGTCAGTGTGTGAGAGAGTTGAGGGCTGTTTGGAAACTGAAACAGTATTTGCTATGTGAGCAAGGAGACAGCAAGGAGCCTGGGTGTAGCTTAGCTCAACTGCAGTTGGAACAGATTTCCTTTCAGGTGGGGAGAGGGAGTAGAACTCCTTAGCATCAGAGCATGTTAATAATAATTATAATATAGGAAATACTAATACTCTGATGGTCATTTCAAAAAATGCTTTCTTAGCGAGCACTTAGAAGCCAAGATGAACATACATGCCAAATTTCAAGTTTGTAGACTTTATGGTTCTGGAGATTTTGTGATGATGCGTGAGTGGTATTTCATTTTTATATACATAGATTGGAATGGGTGGCATTAGTCAACACAATTATTTGCTGATTCAACTTTGAAAATGTTCTATCTCGGAGAATAGGCGCAATAACGGAGACGAGACATCGAATAGTGACTCCAACTCTTTATAAGTGACTTTGGGAAAACAGCGCAACACGTATGGCAGCAGCAGCTCCTTTTATAGAGCTGGCTGCTGTCAAAGCGTCCAATGGTTTAAGTTTGCCGCGCTTGGAGCGTCCAATCGCAGCAGCCCGCTAACTAGCCAATTGGATCAGTCCGGAATGACCAATCACGACCTGCTCTTTCACGGACCAATCAAATATGTAGGATTTCGAGCCTGCTTGTGAAAAGCCAGTCAGGTTTGCAGGCTTACAAGCCTGCTAGTTCGGAACACCCCTTCCCTCTAGGTTTTGTCTCAGGGGTGGGGTGATGTATTCGCTCAGGTAGGCAGGTTTTCGCACCTGTCTACCTGACCTGCGTTGTTCAACCGGCCTTTGCTAGGATTCTGGTTCTGGTGGACTGTTTAACGGTGACCCAGCTTCTATGCTGGGTATCCTTGGAGGTGACTCGGGGATGCCTTCAACATTTCCCTCGTCCCTTTCGTCTGGGTCCTCTGGACTCGCTGAACCCGCTCGGCTGCTGTTGCCTGGAGAGATGACCATCTGCCACGGCTCCTCTTCAGCAGGTGAGTATGCTGGGCTTGATTGTGTGTACTGTGGGTTTGCATGTCTGGGACCAGGTGTTAGTTCGATTCCAAAATCCTCGGTTTCCCTTCCCCCTCTGGTTTCAATTTGAGAGTTCGTAGAGGGGGTAGTTGTCAGCCTTGAATGCAGCTGGTAGATGTGGCATTTCCACAATCTTCCATCTGTGGTTTCCAATCGGGAGGAACAGGGGCCCGTAATTTGTGTTATCTTGGCAGGGACCCACAATGGGTCGCCTGTAAAGTTCTTTGTGAATACGAGGTCTCCTACCTTAAATGTGCGATGTTTGCTGCTGGACCCCAGGGGCTTTTCTGGGGTGTAGGCAGGGAGTGGGCGGTACAGATGTGATCTAAGTTTTCTGCCCATCAGGAGTTCGGCTGGACTTTTGTTCGTGGTGCTGTTCGGTGTAATATGTTGGAGGTGGAGCATCCTGGTGACTCTGTCATGGATGTTTCCTTGGTCCATTTTGTGTAGGGTTGTTTTCATGAACTGAACCATTCATTCAGCTCTGCCATTGGCCGCCGGGTGAGCAGGTGATGTCAGGGCATGACGTATCCCCCGGTCCGCTAGGTATTGTTCAAACGCCAAGGCGGTAAACTGCGGGCCATTGTCGGAAACCAAGACATCTGGTAATCCATGTGTTGCGAACAGTCTGTTCAGTTTTTTAATGACCTCTTCTGTGGTGGTGGTTTTCATCTCATTTACCTTGAGCCAGTTCGAGGAGGCGTCCACTGTTATTAGAAAAGTATGTCCCTTTGTAGGTCCCGCAAAATTGATGTGGATGCGGGACCATGGACCCCTGGGCATTTCCCATTCCGTCAGTGGTGCTTTTGGTGCTTTTGGCATCTGCTGCAGGTGGCAACCCAGGCTTTGATTTGTCTGTCCATACCTGGCCACCAGGCGTAGCTCCTCGCCAGTGCTTTCATTCATATGATGCCCGGGTGTCCATCATGCAGCACTTTCAGGACTCTGCGTTGAAGTTTTTCTGGAATGGCTACTCGGTCTACCCACAATACGCACCCTTTTTGGGGGAAAAGCTCTGTCTGTCTGCTTTTGAAGGGTTTGAATCTGTCATTGGGTTCGATTTCGGGCTATCCTCTCTCCACCCAGCTGAGGACTCGCGCCAAGCAAGGTTCTTTTTTTGTTTCTAATGCGATATCCTGCACAGTTAGTGGAGGTGAGGGAAGCATCTCAATTTGTAGCGTGGAGAGCGTAGGGGCTGGGTCATCTAGGAACTCATGTAATAGTGAACAGCTTAAGGCATCAGCATGGGGAATGGTTTTCCCTGGACTGTGCGTTAACTGGTAGTCATAGGCAGCTAAGAACTCTGATCATCATGTCATTCTTGGTGATAGTGTTGTGAATGAATAATACCAATAAAGTTATCATTGAGCTTGAAGTCAAGTGCAGGGTTCTGGCCCTGCACTTCTGATTGGCTGTTATTAGCAGGATCGGATTGGTCCGTTCAGGAGCATCTGATTGGCCATTAATAGATCATTCCCATTGGTTAACGGAGCTAGTGCTCCAGGTTTGCTTTTGGTTGAAGAGTTAATAAGTTGCCTATATAAGGAAGGCTATAGCAGCCCTCGAGCTGAGCTGTCACAATATGCAAATAAAGAGTTTGAAGTTCACTGTTTCTACCGGCTCGTCTCCATCATTCGCACCCATGCTCCAAACATAACACTGGCGACGAAGGTGGGATTGGATGACATCAGAGCCAACTAAGCACGTGACTGAAGCGCACAATGGTGGAACCATGTCCGGCGGCGTAATACCACCCGCTCCATTTGATCCAGCTCAAGAGGACTGGGAGTCTTACATGGATCGTTTCCAAATGTTTTTGGAAACGAATAATCTGAAGGATGCCATGGCCGGGAAGAAACGGGCGGTATTCCAAACGCACTGTGGGCCAATGGTATTCAAAATGGCTAAGGCATTAGCGAAACCGGCTGAAGTGAAGGCCATGGACTGGGACGTCCTCGAACCGCTGCTAAGGGCCCACTATGCACCCACCGTTCCAGCGCTCGTAAGACAACATGAGTTCTATCAACGGAACCAGTGGAAAGGAGAAAGTGTCACCAATTTCGTTGCAGACCTCCAGAACTTGGGAGGCCTTTGTGATTTCACCGACCTGGAAGAGGCTTTGAGAGACTGAGTAGTCCTCAGGCTAGACGCTCTAAATGTGCAGAGCAAAATAATGGCAAAGGGCGACGTCACCCTAAAAGACGCCATAGCTGAAGCTACAGCAGCGGAGGCGACCAAGAAGTCGGCTGCCCAACTACACCAAAATCGCACTCCAACACACCAACCAGCCAGCGAAATTTCACCTAACGCAGAAGGGCAGCGTTCCATGGCCCACCATGAGGACCTCTCTTCGTCGTCAGACAGCGACGAAGAAGAGGTCCATCGCCTGCAGTCCGATCGGGACCAACACCCAAAGTCCCAGCAACCATGCGTGGGCTGTGGGGCCAACCATTATCGCTCCGATTGCAAATTCCGCGACGTACTCTGCCACGAGTGCAGGAAATGAGGCCACATCGGACGGGTCTGCAGAAGCCTCCTCGGACCCAGCCAGACCTCGAAAGGAACCAATCTCCGCCAATCGACAGGGAATCACCCTGTAAGGCAAGAACCAGTAAACCACTCCTACAGAAACTGACCCATGAATCGTCTAGCAAGACAGGAAGAGGCCCACCAAACACTCACTATTGGCCATGCCTCTTCATTAGACGCTCAGAAAATTCAGGTCAACATGAACATTGAAAATCGGCCCTGCCAAATGGAAGTTGACTCGGGATCGTCTCTTTCAATGGTCTCATGGAAGACCCTCAAGCAACTCATCCCCACTATCCGGCGCCAAGATCTTCAATTCCAACAGCTCATGCTAAAAGACTACCAGGGGAACCGAATCCCAGTTGCAGGATCCAGTTGAGTCCGGGTTGCATTCAAGAACCACACGGCGTACTTACCCCTGATGGTGATCGGTAAGGACCGGCCTAGCCTGTTAGGCCTACAATGGTTCGCACCCCTCGGCATCGAAGTGGCAGGCATTAACCGAATCAGCGGCAGTGACTGGAAGGAAGACCTCTTCCACGAATTCAGGGACGTCTTTGAGGAAAAGCTAGGCGAGTACAAGGGGACCCCGATATCTTTTAGCCTTAATCCAAAGATAGCTCCCATCCACCTTAAGCCTCATTGAGTTCCATTCACTCTAAAACCGAAAATCGACGAGCAGCTTGATAAGTTGATTGCCTAGGGAGTTTTAAAGCCAACAGATCACTCCCCTTGGGAAACGCCGATTGTGACACCAATTAAGCCGGACAGCTCAATTAGAATTTGCGGGGACTACCGAGCCACCCTAAACCACGCCCTGCAACAGAACCCATATCCGGTGCCGGTGGTACAGCACCTCCTCCATTCCCTGGGGGGCGGAAAAGTCTTCGCTAAACTCGACTTAGCTCAGGCTTATCAGCAATTGCCGGTTGATGAAAAAACGGCACAGGCACAGACTATCGTAACACACCGAGGTGCCTTTAAGTGTACGCAACTTCAATTCGGAGTCAGTGTAGCCCCAGGGATCTTTCAAAGCCTAATGGAGAGACTATTGCAGGGGATCAAGGGCATTGTCCCCTATTTTGACGATGTGCTCATTGCTGCCCCCACTCAAAAAATCTTACGGGAGCATTTAAGACTGGTATTACGAAAATTTCAGGAAGCAGGCCTGAAAGTCAAAAAAATAAGTGCAAAATGTGTACCGATCGTGTTGAATTCTTAGGGTACCTAATCGACAGTCAGGGTACTCACCCTACTGATAGTAAATTGAGAGCAATGAAAAATGCTCCCAGGCCCCAGAACAAGACCGACCTCCAGGCGTTCTTAGGCCTCATCAATTTCTATAATGTATTCTTGCCGCACAAGGCAACTGTTGCTGAACCTTTACCTCGTCTATTAGATAAAAAAGGAATCTGGGTATGGGGTCACAAAGAAGAGCAGGCGTTCCGTAATGTAAAAAAACTACTGACTTCGGACACCGTACTAATGCAGTACAATGAGACTTTGCCAATAAACATAACCTGTGATGCATCGCCTTTTGGAGTGGGCGCCATGTTGAGCCATGTGTTACCTAATGGTAACGAAGCCCCTATTGCTTATTTCTCAAAGACGCTCTCGAAAACTGAGCGAAATTACAGCCAAATCGATAAGGAAGCCCTGGCGATTGGATCAGCTGTTAAAAGATTTCATGAATACGTGTACGGCCGGGTTTTTACCATTGTAACTGACCACAAACCATTGCTGGGGATCATCACTGGTGACAAGCCAACTCCCTACATACTTTCTCCCAGAATGACCCGCTGGTCAGAATTCTTGTCTGCCTACAATTATCGGCTACAATATCGTCCCGGTAAGGCCATTCCCCACACTGACGCGTTGAGCCTTACACCGCTCCTTGAAACTATCAACGATCCTGCACCAACAATGACAGCGTTGCAGATCGAGACACTCCACACGCCGCCATTAACTGCCTGTGACATCGCGAGAGAAACAAAACGCGACCCCATCTTGGCACGAGTCCTCATGTGGGTGGAACATGGATGGCCATTGGACCAAGTACCAGACGACTTTGCACCGTTCAAAAGTCATCAAACAGAGTTGTTCTTGCAGAAGGGCTGTGTCATCTGGGGCGATAGAGTCGTTATCCCAGAACGACTCCAACACACTGCTAAGAACCTTGCACGATGGCCACCCTGGCATCGTGCGCATGAAGGGCCTCACACGAAGCTACGCGTGGTGGCCAGGCATCGACAGACAATTCGAATCATGGGTTAAAACTTACCAGAGATGCCAAGAAGTAAGCAACGCTCCACCAAAGGCAACCCCAACCGAATGGGAGATGCTGCGGGGACCCTGGTCCCGCATCCATCTGGACTTTGCTGGGCTGACCAAAAGCCACACGTTTCTGCAAACCGTCGATGCCTACTCAAATTGGCTCGAGATTCACCGAATGAGCAGCACGACCACTGACGCGGTCATTTGAAAAATGCCAGGTGCTACGCTTACTCCGAACTGGAGTCTGTTACATTTGAACGCACCCCTGTGCATGACTATTGTTTGGGCTTCCGCGGTCTTTGCGCCTACTGGCAGCTGCTGATATGCTTGGGCTAGGTCAAGCTTTACGAATACTTTTCCACCCCCAAGCGAGTGGAGAAGGTGTTGGACCACGGGTACTGGGTAGCGCTCTGTTGAAGTGCGTGATTCAGGGTGCCCTTGTAATCCCCACAGATTCTCAGGGATCCGTCAGGTTTTATGGGAGTTACAATTGGGGACTCCCATCGGGCATGGTCGATGGGTTCTAGTACGTCCTGTGCTATTAATTTGTCCAGTTGCTCATCAATTTTTGGTTTGAGAGCAAAGGGAACTCGGCATGGCTTTAGACGGATGTGTGCGATATCAGGGCAGAAATTAAATGAAATGGGGGACCACTTGTACTTGCCTAATTGAAGACTTCTTGAAAGTCCCAGATGAGGGCCACCTCCCAGTCTTCGCTTACAGTCTGGTTGATGCTGCCAATTTGATTCCTAATGGCGCGAACCACTGTAATCCCAATAAACTGGGTCGGTCCCTGTCAACGACAGTGAGAGGTAGAGTTGTGGTGTGGTCTTTAAACGAGACCTGGATGTGACTGGAATCAGCAACTGGGATTCAATTGCCCTGGTAGTCCTTTAATATAAGTCTCTGGGTGCTGAGATCCTGGCGGCGGATGTCAGGGATCAGTTGCTTGAGAGTTTTCCAGGAGACCATAGATAGGGAAGACCCGGGGTCGACTTCCATGATGCATGGTCTATTTTCAATGGTGACCTTTACCCGGATTTTTTTTGCATCCACTGATGAGGCGTGGCCAATGGGGACGGTTTGATGTGCCTCTTCTCATCTGATATTGGTAGCAAGCATTTGGTTTCTGTTGTACTGGCTCCACTGGTTGTTTGGGCGGTCCCGGTTTGATGGGTGGTGCCCGCTGTCTGCCGGAAACTATTTTCATTCCTCTTGGGGCTGGAAACTCATTTACTTCTGCAGACTTTGGTGATGTGGCCCCTTTTATCGCAGGAATGACAGATGGTGTCTAGGAACCTGCAATCTGCTTGTGGGTGGTTCCCCCCGCATCCGGCGCATTGAAAATTGGGTTTACAACCTCTCTGGTCTCGCTGGTCACACTCTGATCTGAGTCTGTTAACTTCTTCCTCCTCACTTTCTGATGAGGATTCAATGTCTTTGTGGTGGGCTGTTGTTGTGTGTCTCTCTGAGGGTATTGCGATGTCGCTGGCGAGTTGGCGGTTGGATCCATTTGCTCGGCGCATTCGGGCTGCTGACTTCCTGGTTGTTTCTGCTGCAGTAGCATCCGCTATGGCATCTGCGAGTGCGATATCTCCTTTTGCCATAATATTGCTTTGGATGGTGAGGTCTCTTAGACCCAGGACAATCCGATCTCTCATAGCTTCTTCCAGATTTGCAAAGCCACATAGTCCACCCAAATTTCTTAGGTCAGCGACAAAGTCCCTAATGCTTTGCTTTCCCATTGGTCCCTCTGGTAAAACTCGTGTCTTCTGATGAGGGCATAATGAGCCCTGAGAATGGGAGCAAGGGTGTCCCAATCCATAGTTTTGACTTCAGCTGGTTTCGCTAGCGCCTTTGCCATTTTGAAGACGGCAGGTCCACAATGCGTTAGGAACACTGCACGTTTCTTGCTAGGCGTAGCATCCTTCAGATTGTTGGTTTCCAGGAACATTTGGAACCTGTCCATATACGAGTCCCAATCTTTGTTTGCTGGATCAAATGGAGCGGGCGGTATTGCGCTGCTGGTTATTCTGCCATTTTCTGCATGTTGTCAGCCACGTGCTCTGTCAATACTTCGTGAGTGCTCAGTCAGCTCTTATCGACTCCGCATCCCACCTTCGTTGCCAGTGTTCTATCTCGGAGAATGGGCGCAATAACGGAGACGAGACATCGAATAGTGACTCCAACTCTTTATTAGTGACTTCAGGAAAACAGCGCAACACGTATGGCAGCAGCAGCTCCTTTTATAGAGCTGGCTGCTGTCAAAGCGTCCAATGGTTTAAGTTTGCCGCGCTTGGAATGTCCAATCGCGGCAGCCCGCTAACTAGCCAATCGGATCAGTCCGGAATGACCAATCATGACCCACCGTTCACGGATCAATAAAATATGCAGGATTTTGAGCCTGCTTGTGAAAAGCCAGTCAGGTTTGCAGGCTTACGAGCTGCTAGTTTGGAACAGAAAACTTTCCTTAAAAAAAAAAACAACAACTACTATGTGCATTTCTTTAATTTTTTTGCAAATTTCCTAACTAGCTAGCAGTATTACTAACAGTTGCCAGTAATTCTTTTAAAAATGAAGAAGAAAACTGGTGGGGAAAACACTCATAATGTAAAGGCTGCACTTTCACAACAAATCCGGAACCTATCCAGTCCTTTGAGGGTTATATATGAAAACATCATCTATTTGTTCCAAATACTGGAAGTAATTACTAGGAATTCTGTCTTTTTTTAATTGGAATTTGAAATGATTTCATGACCATCCTGAATCTGCTAAATTTAAATTTGTACAATTTTAACCACTACTTGTACTGGAAATGTAATATTAATCACTGCATTGGAGGAGTTAATGGCTTGGAAAGACTAGAAATAGAAATCAGCTAGGGACCCAAGTTTCTTCTGTAAGCAGTTTATATATTTTATGTAATTCTGTTACTGTAAATAAACTACATTATTGTTGTTCCACTGAAAGTCTCCAGCCAATTTATAAAGAACAAATACAACCTCTGCAAATTCTAGCCAGCCATTCCCTTCTGTCAAGGGAAACAAATCTTATAACTGGTTGTTGACCTCTAGTGATAGTCAACAACAAACACTGAACATTGAATATCTGGATTCAGAATTAGTGTCAATCATCTCAAAGATAAGACACAGCCTGGTAGTCCATGTTCAAGTGCAATTTATCAGTTCTGAGTAGGGGGAAAGTATATACAAATTAAGAAAATTATTGATGAATACAGAAATGCCATGTAGTTATGGATGTTTCTCATTTAATTTTCCCTCCCATTGAGTGCTATCCATTAAAACAAACAGCAATGGTTCTTCTTAATGCATGGTATATACTGAACTGGTCAACTCTAAGCAGATGCTTTAAATCCATCTGCCAAAAAGTCTGATATGCTGTTAGGTATGAGTTTGAAATTATGGCTAAATCAATATGCTGTTTCTGAATTCATGTTTTTTTTCTGTTGGGATGTTGCTGAACTGTGACTAGGCTTTGGGTTATGTCTGAATCAAGGAAACATCATGCTCTTTTGTAACCTGTCCGAAACAGAATGGCTTACATATTGAAGAAACAGAGGAGTATCTCAAGATGAAGCAAGAAATAGTGACTGTTAAAGAGTGAGTTGTGTTTGTAGCTAAGTTGTCGGTGAATGGCAATGTTCACAGTGAGTCAACATGGCCAAAATCCAGAAGCGGCTATAGAGTTCTTATCCCCATCCTCCAAGTAATACAAACAGTGAAAAAAATACAGCCATGTGAACCTCCTTTTCAGTAGAAGCAGTGGGATAGCTGTAATGTGTCAGTGTTCTGAGTAACGCATCCAAAGGGATCAGAATTCCAAGTCAGAAACGTCCCTCAGAGAACAAGTTTATTGGACACATCATGTCGGCACAGCTAGTGAAAACCAACTCTAAAGGTTTCCCGCAGTAACCACGTTGCTAAAAAAGCAAGGGTTTCCCCCAGTGATGGGATTCAAAATTGTTTACTACCAGTTCTGTGGCTTGGTGGGCATGGCAGGGAAAGGATAATGCAAAATCTCCATTCCCTCCCCACTCCTCGGGGAAGGTTACTGCAAAATCCCATTCCCTCCCCACCCCACAACCTACTTTCCAGCTCTGTTCTCCTGTGCAGGGCAACAAAAGAAGACCCAGCCGATCAGCTGGGACTCAGGAGGCAAAGAATAGATGGGGCGGGGCCAGTCAGAGGTGATATTTGCCGCTTCTCCGAACTACTCAAAATTTCTGCTACCATAGAAATTCTGCTGAATACCACCTCTGGCTTTCCCCCTCCCAGGTATCACAGGTCACACTGTCCAATCAAAGCAGGTGGCAGAATCCCTCGATCACTTCTGCTGCTCCTCCAACTGCCACCTGTTGATCGGATGACCTTGGTTTCCACAGGAGAGATCTTTATTTTGTCTATGAGCCAGTCTAGCTATTTCCCCCTCATCCTTCCCCCACCATATTGCATGGCACCTGTGAAGCAGCACAAGATGGCTTCATCCAGGTTTGATTCATAGGTTGACAGAATGGTGATGACAGATAACAGAACCAGCAATCCACTGCTTGAAGAACCTGGGACTCTTCTCCTGTTCAAACATATTTCTGAGCATTCTTCATACGTTTAAAAAAGAGTACTAGTTCTGGGTTGAAAAAGACAGATTTCAAAAAGAGTGCCGCCAATATGTATAAACGGATGAAACTTGACTTATTTTGGAAATATGCACTACACAAGCAGATGCCTTTCTAGAGGCCAGATGTACAATCTATCCTGCAGGCCAAGCAAAGATGATTACTGAGGACAGTGTCCTGGGACCAGAGAAGATGCAGCAACCTAAAATGGTGATTAGAATCTGGGCTAGTCCCAACCCAAAATTGTATCATCATCAGTTTTGACAAAGCATGCTAGATCATGTTGATGGTAAAAGAGAAAAGAGAGAATAAACAAAAAGAGAGAGCTGGAATAGCTAAAGATACCTAACTTTAAGCTGAGTTGTTGACTTAGATGAGACAAGGACAAGGTCCTGAAGATGTATCATATAAAAATGGTCATTGGGGCACATTCTTAACAAGGTTAAAGTGACCTGACGATAACCCCTAAATGTTCTCTGAATGAACCCAGATTAGTCAAGTTATTTTACAAATTGCCATTTGATGATTTGAGCATGTCCCTAATTCTCGGCTTCTTAATGGAGTTGGAAGCACAGGGAAGGAAGTCTGTTTTTTAGCTTTTCCTCTCTCTCCATGAAGCTTTACACACCCTCCTTTCTAATCCTCCAGGTTGGCCCCTATTTCAAAGCAGGAGCCCAACATTTTACATACTGTAAAAAATGACCCAGGCACTTTTATCAGCCGGATAAAGCTTTCTTTATTTGAAGTTTTCTTTAAAAGACTTGGACATTTAAAATGTTTTGATCCATTTTTCACTCACTTGAAACGTAAGCAATCAGCATTAATATTCTGTTCATTCTTCTGTCCTACTAATGGAGATTTTAATAAACCAATCAAAATCCAATTGTGATGGTTCACTTAAAATCTTTTCTCCTTTTAAAGGTATCCATTAAAAAAAAGGAGGCATATGCCCGAAGTTGTAATATTACTTTAATCCAGATTTGATTCTAAACAATGCAAAATGAAGATGAAGCCTTGGTGGTTTTTTTCCCCTCTGTCTCTACATATCTATATCAAAGCAATCAGCACAAATGAAATTATAAGTGGTCCTCTTAAGTAGTATGACACTAGCACAGCCTGCGCGCATATTTGAATGAATCTGACCTTTTATATTTCGATATGCTATAGCTGCTAATAATTTTTTTTTTCCAGAAATGGAAGCAGAAAGAAATATTACTAATATTTTAGAAAGATGTATGTTTTCTGCCCGCAATGAAATAAGAAAGGTCAAATTCACTCATCTCTCTCTCTCTCTTTTTTAATATTGTCTAACTTCTCACCCCTTTGTTATAGTAATGAAATTTAAGATATCCTTCATGATATAACTGTGAGGGAGGGAAAGGCCTAAATTACCTTCATCTGGCATCATTCCAGCAGGCTATAAATGAGGTAATTGTCCTTGACTATAAAATCTGCATTTTCAAGACTTAATTGCTTTCATTACATCTTTTTTGTAATTCTATTAATTTAACTGAATGGAGCGTTTGGTTTTATGGTTAAAAATTTGCATTAAAGAATGGTACATCTAAATAGAATTTTAATATTTGTACCAGACCCCAAGTACAGCTATCTCTCAGGATCTAGGTAATTTCAGAAGAATAAAATAACAAGCAAGAGTCCTTTAAGTCAACAAACTGGTTTTCTTGAGGTGAATATTAATAGAATTTGCTATTACTAACAGAGTGCAGTCATGTGACAAATAATGTTGTAGATTCCGAGAAATAATTAAAACTGGGCTGACTTTGGTTCCTTTTCTTAAACCATATTAATGAGCAAAAAGTACATTACCCAAGCTGCACCCCCAAGTTGAATTGTTGCTTATCTCATGGTTAAATATCCTGTGTGTAAATGCAGTGGCAAAGCTGTTGAGTTCTTAGTTGGTCAATCGTGAACATTGTTGCATGTTCACTTAGCATTCAAACTCCAAGGTGCAAAATATGGAAATGTTTCCTTTGCATTCTCTAGAATCCTCTTGGCTATTCCAAAAACACGTGGCTCTTTTCTTAATTGCCTTTTCTTTGAATGATGAACCTTTCTGGGAGATTAAGCAAAGGGCCTTGATACAGCAAATACCGCCTGATCAGCCAAGCAACACTATGTGTTGCAACATTATGTTAGCTCTTGCCAACATAAACCTTTCTGTGCTTACCCACACCCCTATATTTTTGTTGAGTGACACATTTCTGGTGGACTGAGTTTCTGCCCATTTTCCAGAAAGACTAGAAGAGCAAATAAATTTGAGGCCATACATCATCACTGCTTGAAATCAATGAAAATTAACCCTAAGAAGGTGGTTGTAGGGCCATGGGGCACTGACCCCTATAATAGGAACTAGGTATAACATGTTGCAATGGCAAGGCTTTACTTAATTAAACGACAATAACTACTTGTCCAAGATACATGACAATCATCGTTCACCAATGATAACGCTGCCACCTTTCATGTAAACTCTTTTCCCTTTTGTGTATCACTTTACACATGACCTACATTTCCCCAGCTTAAGTCAATGAAAATTTATTGAATTGAATTCTTTATTGTCATTGTATGTATTTACACAGTATACATACAACAAAATTCACATAACACTCAGAGACCAGACTCAACATGCACACACATATGACACTCCCCAAACACCTCCCCACCTGCCAAAATTCGCCACTTCCTAAAAACACACAAGTATCCACACAACAGACCAAGCAATACTGCCCAACAGCTCATTGATGGTGGTCCTTAAACTCATTGTTAAGTGCAATTATAGCTCTGGGATAAAAAACTGTTCAGAAAACGTGTGGTCTGAGTTTTAATTGTTCAATTATTTAATTGTTCAATTGTCCAGAAGACAACAGTTCACAAAGATTGTAAACAGGATGGGAAAAGTCTCTGAGAGTGTTGTGCAACTTCTTCAAACAGCGTGATGTGAAGATGTCATCCAGGGCTGGTAGCTGGAGCCCAATGATATTCTGGGCAGTTTTAATGATTCTCTGTAGAGCTTTTTTGTCCGCTGCAGAGCTGCTCCCATATAAGAATGCCGCATGTCAGGACACTCTCAATGGTGCTGCGGTAGTAGGACAGAAGTAGATACTGAGATAGATTTATCAGTCTCTTCTGTGCTTTCTTTACAAGCATTATTGAAACAACAACTAGTTATGACATGAGAGCAGTGTTCCAATATTTGGTGGGCTGCCACAAAAAAGAGTAGTTGAACCTATATTCCAAAGTACCAGAAAGCAAGATAAGAAACAATGGATGGAAATTAACCAAGGAAAGAAGCAACCTAGAGCTAAGGAGAAATTTCCAACAGTGAGAACAATTAGTCAGTGAAAGAAACTGGACTGGAAGAAGAAACTGAACAGCCACTTGTCTGCAATGGAGAGTTGAATAGAAGACCGGGTCCTTTCCAACTCTGTTATTCTGTTATAGTTGGCTATGAGCACACCATTGAAAGAACCGAAGGAGCTGGTTAGGAGAGATCTAACTATCTCTAATGGAGAAAATCTATCTAGGTAGTCATGAGTCATGGGTAAGAAGAGACAGTCTTTTTTGGGTCAATCCTCCACTTTTTTATATTTTCGACATAAATATGCCTGAAGGGAATGACTGACTCATTAAAGGTGACACCTGCTTGATGTAGTCTTTTTCACTTGCTTTCTTTTTCTTAAGAAA
Organism: Hydrophis major; assembly: GCA_033807585.1. Taxonomy (NCBI): domain Eukaryota; kingdom Metazoa; phylum Chordata; class Lepidosauria; order Squamata; family Elapidae; genus Hydrophis; species Hydrophis major. The sequence goes on from CM066330.1 coordinate 82,707,797, forward strand.
ATTCCAGTTTGATGAAGATTGGATGAATTCATGAAATCTGCTTTCTGTTTCAACAACATCAGGCACTATTTAAAACCTCCCTTGAGATACCACGTCAGGCTGACATTACACGTCAGTGGTGTTCGACAATTCAATATTGCAGGTTCAGGCTGGAGGGAAATCAAATGTCTTTAACTATGGCAATTAAGTAAAAAGATTAAATTAATCTTTTAATTTAAAAAAATTCATGATTTATAAAGGTGAAACAAAATTTTAAAGCTCTCAGTAGATCTCAACTGTTTAATTATACAAATTTTAAATGATCAATTAATTATATTTGCATACATTAAACAACAAACTTTCTGGGATGTCTTGGATTAAGCTTCAGAACAGGGGAATTCTGGGAATTGAAGTCCATACTTTTTCAAGTTGCTAAGGTTGAGAAACACTGCTTTAAAGTGTTTAATATAATGTGCTAAATTAATAAGGTGAAAATCATTTTTTGAATAAGACTCTCGATTCAGCCTGTAAAGTATGAGTGGTAGCATTCTTGAGTAAGTATGCATAAGATTGCTCGATTTATCCAATATATGTTGTATATACATGCACAAAATACATGTATGCATCAAAGAAAACTCCTAGAAAGGAAAGGAATTGGAAATAGCTTTTCTGGAAGAGAAAGGGGAAAGGGCACAGTGGCAGGAATTATTCAGTAGGATGAAATCGTAGCTAATGTAAAAGTATCCTTGCCTAGACATAATTAAGCTGGTTTAGAGTGCAGCTTGCATGAGCCAAGAGCAATATCTTAAAAGTTAAGTGTATGCCCTTAAAAATTCTACATTAACACATGAACTAAATTATATTCTAATTTCCCCACAGCAGAATAACAACATAACACAATTGGAAGGAACCTTGAAGGTTTTCTACTCCAAACTCCTGCTCAAGCTGGAAACCCTATACCATTTCAGACAAGCTGTGTCCAACCTCTTCTTAGAAAGCTCCAGTATTGGAGTACCCACAGCTTCTGTGACATGACTGTGACCAAAATAATTGAGCCTCCTTGCCTTCCTTCAAATGTTAAAGGTTAAAATGGGACAATGTGGAAAAGAAAGAAGTCATGTCCAAATTTCACTGAGACAGTGCAGTGGTGGAAAACCAAACACAGTGATGTACATGTCCACTGAGTAACACCATCCATTGCCAAATTTAATGCACATAATGTGGGTAATGCTCAGAAAGATGTACAGCTAGTGTGTGTCTCTGTTACTTTGAAAGAAACTACTGAAGAGCTTCTGAGGTATTCTTCACCTGTGAAATGGTTTTCCTCATGCATACATTAATGGGTGGTTCAATGCCTAATTCTGGGGAATAATAAGGAGCTGCTCTAATGATACAATAATAGGGTCTAAGGATGAAGGCTACTCTAGCATTGCCAGGTTTCTATCTGCCAGTACAAAATTGCTCAGTCTTTTGCTGCATATTATCTACACATACATAAACATGCTTCTGTAGATAGATTGCATTATCTGAATTGCATGCATTTATCACACCAAGCATAAATAATATTTATGTTTCTTACTGTACTTTATTCAAATAACTCACTCCATGAATAAATAAACCTGCATCCATTGTATCAAATTAGCCAAGCAATAACAAATTATTTTATTGTTAGCCATATCTGATTAAGAATCATGAAATAGAGAAATATCATTTAGTGGTCTCACACTTCATGCTACTGTTCATTTAATCATGGTTTATTCAATAACCATAATCAACAGGATTTCAGCAACATATCAAGATTTTGTGCAAAACACTATAGTAACCGTAATCAAAGTTATTATAAATCAGAACAGCTGATTTGCATAACATGATACAGTGGTTAGAATGCAGTACTGCAGGCTACTTCTGCTGACTGCCAGCTGCCTACAGTTTGGCAATTCAAGTCTCGCCAGGCTCAAGGTTGACTTGGCCTTCCATCCTTCCAAAGTCAGTAAAATGGGGATCCAGGTTGTTGGGGCAATATACTGACTATGAAAACTGCTTAGAAAGGGCTATAAAGCACTGTGAAGTGGTATATAAGCCAAAGTGCTATTGCTATAATAAACTACATTTGAACAAATCACATTATGTTTTGGCACACTGTGGCAATGCATTATTTATGTTTGGTTAAGAAAAGGGCACAATGGATGGATCCATGGAGATTCTCTGAAAATTGCAGGACATGTGAAGAGTTTCAAAGAGCCATCTTCTTCCTTTGATAGGTATTTGATAAATTCTCCAGCCCAAGTCTTTAACAATACAGAACAATCAGGTGAAAAACGATGTCTTTAAAGTTTCTTATGATGAACATTAATGATGTGGGGAGCAGATTGAACAGACAAAGAAATTATCTGATCATTGTCTTCACTCTTCTGGTAAGATAAATTGTGTCAACCACTTAAATAATAGTAATTGTTCCTACATTTGCATCTCTTAATTACTATTGGCAGACTGAATGCAAATCTAAGCTATCTTTCATCCTCTTCTTTCATAGTGGTGCATAAGTGCTTTATTTGTATATAAGGATTCTCTTTCAATGTCAGTTTTATCTCTGGTCAGATAAGGACTACCTGTGAAGGAACTAGAGTGTGATATGGGGGCCCTTCTGAACTTATGACCCCTGTTCCAGCAGCAGGTGAAAGACATGGCTTGCTGGGGCTTTGCTCATGTCCAGCTGCTGCATCAATTGTGACTTTGCCTGCTTTGTACCATTCTCATTACTACCTAACTTGACTGTTACACCCTGTGTGGAACTCCTTTGAAAGCCTATTCAGAAACTACAATTGGTCCAGAATGCAGAAGCACGTAATACCTGCCCTGGTTGCTGATTTAATGTGTTTGGCCGAGTGATAAAGTCCTTGGAAACTGGGTACTACAAGACTGCTTACTCCAACCAGAATTGACCCAATCTACTGCACTAGCCAGATTTTGTTCGCCACATCTGAAAAGGGAAGAAAAGCAATGATTCTGGGAATTTTTTCCTGCATCATCCTATCCTCATATTTCTAGAAATTCTCAATCTCACTCTTACTAATGTGTTATGCATTACCATTATGAATAGAAAATCCAGCATACCTTCAACTAAGATATTACTGGAGAAAACTAATAGCTCAGTCTGCCCAGAAAGAAGGATCCCATTCCTGAAGGACTGAAGAGAAAGTTGACCAATGGCCAACTCAACTGTGAGTCTTACATTTTACAGGAGGGTCAGAGGATGTTGCTAGAAAGCAGGTTACTTGTGAACTCAAGTAATTATAAACAAACTAGATTAGATCGTTTTAGTTTTGTCTTTTTTTTTCTGGATTATCTACAAATATCAGAAGAGAACTAAATTTGCTTTCAAGGATGGTGGGTTCCTTGCTATGAAGGCAACCAGACTGCCAAAGAAGCTGCTGGTTATTGTTAATATTTACCTCTGTTATGTTTTATAATAGAGATAAATATTAACAATCTATGTTCAGTAATTTGCTATTCTTTTTATCTTTATCGTTACTTCTGTTCAAATTGTGCCATGCAGTGCAACCAGAAAACAACCATTTTTATCTCTTCTCAGATCAAATTGGCTACATCATGCCATCACACTGAGCGCCCAAGGCAGAGGGAAAAGGGGGTAAATGACAGAAGCATCATGAATTCATGATGCAAATACGTCCTTGCATCCAACATCATGATGTCATAAATTGTAAATCATTGTACGGTACCTTTGGTTTGAATCATCATCATCTGCTTTGGACTCCTGTAAACTTTATTTGTTCTTTTTTTTTCTTTCACTGAATATTTTAAAGACATATTTATTTCCCTTTATATCAAAGGACTGGTTGAATGCCTGGTTCTGTGAAATTATGGGACTTAGGCTAGCTCATATTTTTAGTAGTATCTTTTCTTGCTTCATTCTGAGCATTGTTGCTAGTGGCTGACATATCCTCCTTCCCCTCATACTTGTGAGCAATCAGCTCTCTAGGTACACCCCAGCCAATCAATGAGATAATCAATCAATCATAAGAGAAAGAGAAATAATAGCAACATTTTTGCTACCAGCTAGGAATTGTGAACATTTTTTGTGATTTTCATGAGGAGCACAACTGCGAACCACCTATCTGTTGTTTGTTTTCCCAGTAATTATAATGTATGAGCTGGGGGAACACAGTTGCTCATGTGGTTAGAATACTGGTTTGACAATCAGCAAACCCATGTTCAAGATCCAGGTGCTGCTGTGTGACAGGGTCACATCTTTCAGTGTCACATCTTTCACTCCAATTCCTGCCCATCTAGCAGTTTGAAAGTGTGCATTCAAATGCAAGTAGATAAATAGGTACCACTTTGGTACCTTAATGAAAGGAGACTCCAGTGGGGTGTCTCCCTGGCAACAGTGATGTCTCAGCCTAATCTTTTAACCCAGAAACGTCTTGGTGCTTCTGACACAAGTGGGACAGAGAATGTGTGAACCTGGTATAATGACTACTTCTGATTGGAAGGACTGAAAAGACTTAATTCAATTATGATTTATTCATTTTAGATCATAATGAAGAAATGTATCCAAAGTTTTAAACCAAAACTATCTTATTTTATAAAATGATATTATATTATAAAATGTAATCTTAAACAAAGCTTTTTTTCTCAGTTCATAATAGCAAATGGTTACCAACAGCAGCAATAGAGATGGAAAGAATAAAAAGGGTTGCAAAGAGATGAGGATCAACACATATTTTCTCCAGTCTAGTGCAGTGCAGTGTCACAAATATTAATCTGTATCAGTGTATATTTTTCAAAAGAAAAGTTCCCTAATTGGCTGCACATTTTTTATCGAATGAGAGCGGCTTTGTTGTGCAAACAGGTTGTCCTCAGCTTTCTCAACTGTGCATTATAATATAATTAGACTATATTATTTCTGTGTATTATGAATGAAAATCACACAGGGCATCCATTTTGCATGGTCTGATACCCATTAGGCTTTAGAGCAACATGATTGTTTCCCAATATGAAAGAATATCTGGAGAATGCAAAATGTTGGTTCCTGTTCTTGCTACTGAAATACTCACAGCTGTTTGATTATGGAAGTGCTCAGTAATTCCAGTCCAAATCTCGCATATAGTCACCTGGTTCATGTTTTTCCTCATTTTAGACTTAGAATTGTATGTGCAAAAGCTATTGTGATTATGATACAATCTTCAACAACGGTTACAACGTCCTCAATTCTGTTGAACAAATGGTTCTAGGGTGTAGTACCTGCGGAAGAATTGTATGTGTGTGTGTATGTATGTATGTGTGTGTGTGTGTGTGTTTTCTTAAGTTTTCGCAGGTACTTACATGTATGGCATTCAGCTTAGTTCGGGTATTTTCCCACGTCATAGTAGTTGTGCTTTTAAAGTTGTAGCAACGTTTCAGCAGAATCTCATCTGCCGTCATCAGGCTTCTGTATGTATATGTATATGTATATGTATATGTATATGTATATGTATATGTATATGTATATGTATATGTATATGTATATGTATATGTATATGTATATGTATATGTATATGTATATGTATATGTATATGTATGTTTTTATAAGTTGTAGCGACGTTTCGGCAGAATCTCATCTGCCATCATCAGGCTTCTGTATTGTGTTCATCTGTGAGTCAGATTTCACAGCTGTTTCAGTTTTAAATTTGGTGCTAGCCTACTGATGTGCCAGAATGTTTTTTTCTTCATCCTGATTGGTTGGGAGTTTTGGTCTGTGTTTATTGGTCTTGGAATTTGCTGTGTTCTTCTTGATTGGTGTTTCTAATATCTTCTGTCTGTTTTGTGGCTTTTTTTGTCTTGATTGGCTGGCAACATTGTGGTCCTGTATTGGAGGCTTTTAGTACAGCTTGGCTCCGAGTAAATGGACTGCTATCATTTATTAGGAAGCTAGGTTTCATCTGGGTGGATTTGGGGTTTTCGTGAGCTGTAAGCTATAATCATCTCAATTATGACTCATCACGGCTTGAACTATCTTGCTTTGCATGTAATGAGTCTCATATATTAATTTCACCTTTTAAGTTGCATTACTGAAATAAATGAACTTTTGCGTGATATTCTAATTTTTCAAGTTACACACACACACACACACATTTTTAAAAAGGAAAGCAAATAATTTTCCTTGTTTGTTGATTTGCTTGCTTTTCTCTCACTTTAAAGGAACTTTCAAACACAGGTAGTCCTCCACATATGACCGTAATGGAGCCTGCCATAACAGTTGTAAAATGGGTCAGTCTCATGACCAAGCTGATTTTATGACCTTTTTTTACAGTGGTCATTAAGTGAACACCATGGCCATTAAGTGAGTCAAATGGGCATGGTCTTGCTGAAAACAAGAAGTACTGTGGGTTTTTATTTTTTAGCAAAACAGTCATAAAATGTGATCAGACGACTGCAGGATGCTGCAAACAGCTATAAATGTGTCCAAATTGCCAAAGAGCCATGTTACATATTACAGAGAAGGCCAACTATCAGAACTTTGAACCCAGGTTGTGAGTTCCCTTTTGGGGGTTGATTGTAACTTTGAATGATCACTTAGTGGCTGGTTCTAAGTCAAGGACTATCTGTAATGAGGATAAAAAAAAACTCTCATGCTAACAGCAGGGCACAGGTAATAAGAACCAACAGACCAATGGATGCAAAAGGGCAACATCTCCATCCAGGAAGTTTTGTAACTAATGAAATTAGAGAATATTGGACATGAAAAATGGGGAAACAAGAGTTGGGAAGTGAGATGCTGGATAAAATGGAGAGTACTATTATAATTCTTTTCCAAAATACCAATGAAACATGAGGCCAGGAGCTAATTTTTCATTACATAGTGAAGATTATGTAGATAATATAGTCCTACACATTGGACCTATATTATCTGTGAAGATACTTTTCATGATCTTCACAGATCCCTGTAACATAGCTTAGTGTTACCATCTCCATAAGGCAGGGGTGGACAACAATGTCCAGTATACAACCTATGGACTTCAACTCCCAGAATTCCTGAACCTGCCATATTGGCTCAGGAATTCTGGGAGTTGAAGTCCACAAGTGGTAAAGTGTACAACCTCCATTGTAAGGCCAATAAGAAAATTGAGGCTAAGAGATGAAAGAACCCAGTTGTGAGTTGTTGAAGTCTGTCATAAGCTTAATCTAATGATAGTGGGGAGAGAGAAACAGAGACAGAGACAGAGACATTTCCCCCCTTTGGCTCTGCCTTCTGTCCAAGGAAAAACTCGAATCAATGAGATCATAACAAGATTTCAGTGTGAAAAAGCACGATTGAACTGGTGAGAGTTGGAACAAAAGTTATATTTTTAAGTCCCTTGTTGAGTTTGTGTGTGTGTGTGTGTGTGTGTGTAAAAAGAGAGTGCACAGTCACTCTGCTTGGCTCTAAACTCATTAGTATCCAGCAAGTTTCTACTCTAAATGACAAAGAGTTTCACTGTCACCAAAGAGAAATTGCTGCTGACCTTTGACCCCTTTTTGGAAACTAAAATAATGGAGCACAGGAGCAGGGTTTGATATTTGACCGAATCCTACACAATTATCATGCATGTGTATATAATAAAATTAATTCTGTGTCTCTGCCTTGTAGCCTGGGGCAAACGACGTACAATCAGTTTTGTATGTATAATAGATCACAGAGTTGTTCATGAATAATACAAATCCACTGAGCAGATACTGGTGAGCGAGGATGTTTGTCTTTGCATGGAATCGAAGCGAACATGTAATATTGTGATAATATATATTTGATGAATTCAGGTCTGGCTTGGCTTTTCCATAGTCTGCTAATTCCTCAACAAGGGTTGCCACAATAATTGAGTTTTCAATAACATTATGATTATTTTCACATGATAATTTAATTGTGGGCATTTTTTTTAATATTGTAATATTGTAGATTTGTGATTATTACACATTTGCATGCAGATCTTGGTGGTGACTTGGAGCACATCTTATATTGATAACTTAATTTTCCCATATTATTGCATATATTTTGGGAAGACAAAAAAAATCATTAATGCAAAGTAAAAAAAAAAGAAGCCTTTTTAGTCATTCTGCTTTTGCTGTAAATGTCTGAAATGTCTCATCATTTTTCAGATAGTAATGCTGAGAGAATAATCCAAGATTATTCTTAGATTTATTGAACAGTATAATGATCAAACATCTAGATTTAATTATTTTACATGCAATCAGACACATACAACCCCCACCTCACATACACACACAGATTTTAAAAGAAATTTACAAATCACTAACTCTTTTGTGTGTCCACCTTGTTTTCCTATACATTTGTCCCAATGCCTGGATAATGTTGAGTTTTTGTGCTTCCAGTTAAAAAAAAAATAGCAAATAGATTTCTGAATCAAATATTCCTACCTTCAGAAGTACAAAAATGTCATCCATTTTACCATCCATGTTATTAGGAACAATATTCGAGTCTATGGGTTATTTCCATATATTTTTTTATAAATGTACAAAAAAAAAAGTTTATCCTTGCAATGTCCTGCAACACAGACCAGTTCTGTAAAGATCTTCCCCTAATTTACTTAACTGTTCTTGCAAATTGCCTAGCCTTAGGATTATCAGCCAGATTTCTCCTTTGACAAGCAAAATTCTCTAAGGCGGGTTTTTAATATGTAAATTTTACAGGGTTTTGATGTTTTTGCTGTACAGTTTGGTCAGAGAAAGATTCTTACCACTGGGTCTGTTCTGTACCTTCATTTACATTCTTGAAAGCCCCGCGCTTGATTGGCCAAAGCGCGGGGCGATCTGATTGGTTGGGCGAGCCGCGCTGATTGGCCCGCTAAGAATCTCCCGCGATTGGTGGATTCTAATCGCGGGAGATTCAAAGCGGTGCCATTGGCCGCGGCTGCCGCGGCTTGGAAATAAAAAGCCGAGAGTTTTTCCTTGGAACCCAGTTCGGTTCCGGGGACCAATAAAGAGCTGAAACCTAGTCACCGACTCCTGGTCTCTTTCCCGACGGACACAACACTGGCAACGAAGATGGGATCCTGATCCTGAACCCCACAGCACATGTCCGACGGAAGCCAGCAAACCCGACGAGATGGCCAGCATCGCGCCGCCTGCACCCTTCAACCCCGCTACTGAGGACTGGGAATCCTACATGGACAGATTCTGCATGTTCCTCGAATGCAGCGACATGAAGGACGCCACCAGGCTGAAGAAACGAGCCGTCTTCCTGACACACTGCGGGCCCGCAGTGTTCAAGATGGCGAAAGCCCTAGCGAAACCCGCTGATGTCACTGCAATGGATTGGGATGACCTCGAGCCCTTACTCCGAAGGCACTACGCTCCTGCCATGCCCACCCTCATCTGACGGCACGAGTTTTATCGGTGGGACCAACGGTCGGGCGAAAGCTTTAGTGACTTTGTTGCAGAGCTGCGGAGTCTAGGAGGACTATGCGGGTTCTCCAACATGGACGAGGCTCTGCGGGACCGAGTCATGCTTGGGCTTCGGGACCCCATCCTACAAAGTCGACTGATGGCCAAAGGCAACATCACCCTCGCCGATGCCATCACCGAAGCCACCGCAGCCGAGGCCACCAGGCAGTCAGCAAACCGCATGCGGAGACTGGACGCCGGGGACCGCACCGCGAACAACCACCCTGCACGGGCGACGGAGGCCCAACCTGAAATGACCACCCACCACAGCGAATTCCACTCCACCTCTGATACGTCGGACGAGGAGGAGGAAATCCACCGGCTCCAGGCAGGACGTGACCAGCGCAGCTGGCGGGGTCGTAAGTTGGGGACCGCGTGTGCCGGTTGCGGAGGTGACTACCCTAGAGCTGAATGCCAGTTCTTTGATGCAGTCTGCCGGCACTGTGACAAAAAGGGTCACATCACCCGCGTCTGCCGACTTAAGAAAGCCTACAGCCCCAGACAGTGGGACCACAGTGAGTGGAAACAGGACAGCACACCACCCAGAACCAGAGACCGCCCAACCGACAGCCGTTGGGACCGGAGCAGACGAGCCCGACGAGGTGGCAAGACCCGGTGGAGGGAAGTAATGCACCAGACGGTCATCGTTGGTCACGCGACAACCACCGACGCCCGAAAGGTCTACGTGAAGGTAGGCATCGAAGGCGAACCTTGCAGGATGGAGGTGGACTCCGGGTCATACCTCTCCATGGTCGCCTGGCAGGAAATAAAATGCTTGGTGCCTATCATCCAAAGGAGGGGACTGGAGAACCAGAGACTAATCCTTAAAGACTACCAGGGAAACCGCATCCCGGTAGTCGGAACAGGACAATTTAGAGTAACCTTTAAAGGGTGCACCGCAAAACTTCCCCTCACAATCGTCGATCGAGACCAACCCAGCCTGTTGGGACTTCAATGGTTCGCACCGTTTGGCATCAAAGTCACGGGTATCGACCACGTCGCCGAGGCCGACTGGGAGAAGTAACTGGCACGGGACTTCCAAGAAGTATTCGACGGCACCCTAGGCAAGTACCGTGGGCCCCCTATATCCTTCAGCCTAGACCCAAACGTTCCCCCGAGACACCTAAAACCAAGGCGGGTACCTTTTGCACTCAAGCCAAAAATTGATGAGCAAATTGACAAGCTCGTCAAGCAAGGGGTCTTACAACCAATAGACCATGCCCGGTGGGAGACCCCAATAGTCACCCCAGTCAAGCCTGATGGGTCAGTGAGAATCTGTGGGGACTATAAGGCTACCCTAAACAGCGCCATGCAACAAAGCGCTTACCCCGTCCCAGTAGTGCAGCATCTTCTACACTCACTGGGGGGAGGCAAGGTTTTTGCGAAACTCGACCTGGCCCAAGCATACCAGCAGCTGCTGGTCGATGAGGAAACCGCAGAGGCACAAACCATAGTCACCCACCGGGGAGCCTTTCGATGTAACCGACTCCAGTTCAGAGTCAGCGTGGCACCGGGAATTTTCCAGAGCCTCACGGAGAGACTCTTACAAGGCATCAAGGGCGTGGTACCCTACTTCAACGATGTACTGGTATCGGCAGCCAACCAGGCCGAACTAGAGAGTCGCCTAAGGGAGGTGCTAACGAAATTCAAAGAAACCGGGCTAAAGGTGAAGAGGGAAAAGTGCCAACTTTACACAGAGCGGGTCGAATTCCTGGGGTACCTCCTAGACTGGCATGGCATCCACCCCACCGACACCAAAATTAGCCATCAAAGAGGCCCCCACACCCAGGTCAAAAATGGAACTGCAGGCGTTTCTGGGACTACTTAACTTTTATAATGTGTTCCTGCCCCAAAAGGCGACTGCGGCGGAGCCTTTGCATAGGCTTTTGGACAAGGCAGCTACCTGTACTTGGGGAAAACGCGAGGAAGCCGCCTTCAGGAAAACCAAGGACCTGCTCACTTTGGATGCCGTCCTCATCCAATACAACGAGACCCTACCACTAGCCGTCACATGTGACGCATCACCCTTTTGGCGTCGGCGCCGTCCTCAGCTGCACTCTTCCCGACGGAAAAGAAGCATCCATCGCGTTCTTTTCAAGGACCCTCACCAAACTGCAGCGAAACTACAGTCAGCTGGACAAAGAGGCCCTGGCTATCGTCACCGCAGTGAAAAGGTTTCACGAGTACCTCTACGGCCGGATGTTCACCATCATCACCGACCACAAGCCGCTGTTGGGAATCCTCACAGGGAACAGGGCCACCCCAAACATTCTATCTCCGAGAATGACAAGGTGGTCTGAATTCCTTGCCGCCTACAACTACCGGCTCACACACCGACCTGGTAAGACTATCACCCATGCGGATGCTTTAAGCCGCTCACCGCTACCCGAACCAGACACTGACCCAGCACCCGCGATGACCAATCTCAGCATAGAGACTCTGCCCAATCTACCCATAACCGCTTCAGACATTGCCTGAGAAACTAATAAAGACAAACATCTGGCGCGGGTGTTGCATTGGGTAGAGAAAGGGTGGCCGGAAAAGGACAATGATGAGACTTTCAGGACATTCCGGAACCGGCAAACGGAACTCTTGCTACTAAAAGGGTGTGAACTATGGGGGGATAGGGTGGTCATCCCAGAAAAACTACAAGGGAAGGTACTGGAGTTGTTACACAAGGGGCACCTGGGCATCGTTAGAACAAAAGCCCTGGCCAGAAATTACGCTTGGTGACCAGGGATGGACAAACAAAATCGAGGCTTTGGTAGCAAGGTGTCAACGTTGCCAGGAAACTAGACCAAGCCCACCCACGGCACCAATTCTAGAGTGGGAAACCCCCAGGGGACCTTGGTCTAGGATCCACATAGACTTCGTCGGGCCCACAAAGGGACACACATAGTTAATAACCGTGGACGCTTACTCCAACTGGCTGGAAGTAAGCAACATGAAAACCACCACCACGGAGGCCGTGACCAAAGAACTCTGCAAACTCTTCGCGACACACGGCCTCCCAGACGTCCTCGTGTCAGACAACGGGCCCCAATTCACCTCGCTGGAATTCGAAAAATTCCTAGCGGAACGGGGCATATGACATGCACTGACAGCCCCGGTGCATCTGGTGGTGAACGGAAGGGCAGAACGGATGGTTCAATTCACAAAAAAAACCATCCAGAAAATAGACCACGGGGAGATCCAGGACAAAATAAATAAAATGCTTTTTATACAACACATAACCCCGAGCATTACAACAAATAAAAGCCCGGCAGAGCTACTAATGGAGAGGAAAATAAGATCCCCACTCGATAGACTACACCCCACATACAACCCAGAGAAACCCCCAGACTCCACCAGCAAACACCGATCCTTCGCACCAGGCCATCTATGTGAAGAACCTAACCGGAGACCACTATTGATACCAGCAACCATATCCCAGGTGACAGGTCCACACTCGTACCGGTTACAAACAACCGACGGATGAGCATGGAAACGTCACATCGATCAATTATGATCAAGGACAGCTACAAAAGACACAACCAACCCCCCTCAACACAAACCAAGAGGGGAGGGAATACTCCGGACACCAAACCCCAGAAGAAAGAAACCAGCCAGACTCACCAGCAAGCAGCCAGCGCGAAACCTCACCGGGAAGAAACAGCCAGGCCTGCTCGACCAGCCCAGAAAGACCAAATGGGAGCGGCAAAAACCGCAGCTCGACCCGCCCGGGTAGACCAGGAGGGAGCTGCGAAGAGCGGCCCGGCAAGACATACCAGGCAGTTCCAACGACGAGGCCGAGAGACACGGAGATCCCAACTGAACCGGCCGGGAATCAACCTACGACTGACCTGCGCAGGTCCAGTTAGACAAGTACGGAGCCCCGCCTACCTACAGGACTATGTTACGTAGGACCAAACCAAGAGGGGAGGGGTGTTCTGTACCTTCATTTACATTCTTGAAAGCCCCGCGCTTGATTGGCCAAAGCGCAGGGTGATCTGATTGGTTGGGCGAGCCGCGCTGATTGGCCCGCTAAGAATCTCCCATGATTGGTGGATTCGAATCGCGGGAGATTCAAAGCGGTGCCATTGGCCGCGGCTGCCGCGGCTTGGAAATAAAAAGCCGAGAGTTTTTCCTTGGAACCCAGTTCAGTTCCGGGGACCAATAAAGAGCTGAAACCTAGTCACTGACTCCTGGTCTCTTTCCCGACGGACACGACAGGGTCCCTTTTCATGGTTTACCTTCTTGATAGGTCTATGCTGTGTTTCATTTGCAGAGTATCTCTTGGGAGATGCTTGTCTACAGATGCATTACAATATCCGTATTTCTATTCCATTTGCCAACTTCTGAGTTACTGTACAACTATTCTGTGGCACGGATGTATTTTATCCAAAAGTTCTCTTCCTGCAAGCATGCCTTGCCCTAGAGATAAGACCAATACCATAATTCCTGGTATGTGGAAAGATCCTGAAAACCTGGCTATTCTTAAGAAAATTTGGGAATTGAAATTTGAGGTGGTGGTAGCATCTAAGGTTATCAAGGACATTAAGCAATATAATTTTTTAATGCTGAATTGATCATAGATGTCTATGCTTGGGTTGTTTAATTGGCCCTTAATTACTCCATTCATATTATTGTGTTAGTATCATTTGCTTATGGGTTAGAGTGGGGTTGAAGTCAAATAAAAGCATATAAATAAATCAATACATAAATAAAACTGAAGTTTTCTGAAAGGAATTGACTTTTGAAGACCTTCTAAATGTTATTGTCAAACTGTTATGCTTAATATGATCCTGGTGAGGATATACAGTATACAGGACACATGAATTCTTTATTTAATATTCACTTGTGCCATTAAACCTGAATTAAATTCCTTATTTTTTTTTTTTATTAAATTCGGCATCCTTGGTGTTCTCTCAGCTTAATTATTTTCTTGCAGATGTTTCTTTACCCAAACCAGGTAACTTCATAAGTACCGTTTGGGTAATGAAATATCTGGAAGACAACCAAGCTCAGAGTATTCTCTTTTAGTGGTATTTATTAAATTTTTATGCTGCCCATCTCCCCTAAAAGGTGATTCTTCATCTTAGTCTTGGCCGCCTCCCCTATTTCATTAGAATCAAAGAATATTGCACAACCCCTGCCAAGAGGCACAATGAGATTGACTTTGAAACATTCCTGATTATTATAGTTGACTTTATACTTCTTCCCTTCAGCACCAATCTTCTATGCATCATTGCAAATTGGTTTTTCCTGATGATTCATGATGGGATTTCATGAAAGGATTTACAGATTCGGCGACTTTTTCCTGGACAAAGAAAGCTTTGACGTGTCTTTCAGCAGACGTTTTCCAGATATTTAGGCTCCAACTCCAATAAATCTCAACCCTTTGACAATGTGAATAGAATTTGCTCCTGGTTCCATCTTCCACTGTTCCCTATCCCATAGCTAAAACAATAAGGGAAGGCAAAACTTTCAAAATAGACTTGTGGAAATGGTTTGTGCTGTCTAGTTAGGGTGTGTATCTATGTAGTAGAGAAAATTAAGGGAATGTGGAATAGAAATATCTTCAAAGTGGGTATGCTTAGCTGGAACTCTGAACATGACATCTGAATTGCAACATGTGGGTGCCAGCTAGAAAGGTTTGCATTAGTTTCCAACCAAGCTCAAATCTGTCCACGAATTCCATTTTAAAATAATGAATAACATTAAATTGAAAATCGAATGTGGTTATATCCCATAGCGTTTAAAAAATACGATGGGAAAATCTAGTAAGGATACGAAGTGATTTTGCCTGTCACCAGCACCATATTCATGTACTGATTTTTCAGCAATAGTATTTGAATATATTCGTATTTTGACTTGGTATGAACATATGAATCTCTCTGGTTGACAATGATCTAAAGTGGTTCCATTAGTACTAAAAACTGGAGCTTGTGCCTATAGACCATTAATATACAGGCAACATTTTTTATAAAACACGTTTTCATATCAACTTGGGCCTTTGGAAAAGCTAGCAATGCTTCCACAAATCCTAAGCTAGTTGTCTGAGTGGTGCAACATGAATTAACAATCCTATGCCATAGTGACTGAAATCTTACAGCACATCCCTCCATTGAACCCAATATATTTTACATGCAATTACAAAAAGCTTCCTCTCTTTGCATCATCTTGGTCCCATTTAGTTCTGTTTTCAGAGTGCATTCCTGTTCTTTCCAATTACATTGGAAATCAAAAGACTGAAAGCTACTGTGCCGTAGCCCTAATTACTGGTTATCAATCATTGTCAATTAATTATCAAAGATTTCCCTCCTGAGCATACAGGCTTCTTGTGACCTTCACTTAAATGTATAACTATTATATATAATTTGATAATTATACAGATACAGGGAGAGGAAATATTCCAATGGTTCCGATTCTTGAAACCTAACTATTTCCAGCTTTGGTGAGGAGGATTTCCAGCTTGGATAGTGACAAACTTTTGATAAAGTTTGTAAATGTAGGGGAGGGGAAGCAGATGAAATTGTGGGGATTATCTTATCTTAAATAGTCTCTGGGAATGGTTAGCCATATTCTCTGGATTGTTTCAGGATGTAAGTAGAACATTTGATTTCTAATGCTTTCTTTGCACTCCCTGCTTCCCTGCAAATTGATAGGCAAAATTTGAGGAGTTTTTATTAACAGAATAAAAGAGTTGGAAGCAGGGGTGGGATTCAATTTTTTTAACAACTGGTTCTGTGGGCATGGCTTAGTTGGTGGGCATGGCTTGGTGGTCATGTGACTGGCTGGGCATGGCCAAGTCAACATTACTCACATTGTGGCACACATCTCCTCGCCTGGCCTCTCGTGACTGTGAGGATGCTGCAACAGTCGTGTGAAAAACGGTCATAAGTCACTTTTTTCAGTGCCATTGTAACTTTGAATGGTCATTCCACAAAAGCAAAATACCAGCAAAGGAGGGGGAAAAAACTCCAGAGATGTTCCTGAGACAGGAAGTCTAGTCCTGCCAAGAATGTAATAAGGGTTAACAGAGAGGCAGTTTCTGTAAGCAACACCAGAATATTTCCTTCCTGTCTTCCTTACAGGATTAGGCCAGTAATTTCTTCTAACAACCAGTTCTCCAAACTGCTTAGAATGTTAACAACTGGTCCTAGCGAATAGGTGCGAACCTGTAGAATCCCACCCCTGGTTGGAAGTCAGAAGACCTTGGAAATTTTATACTCCAACATCCTGCTTAAGCAGTAAACCCTGTACCATTTCAGACAAATGATAATCCAATCTGTTCTTAAAACAGTGTTGGAGCATTCACAACTTCTGGAGTTTCTTTGTATGCCACTAGTCTTCTTGTTGGGAAATATCCATATGCATTTTGCCTTTCCTTCCATAATATGTTTAGATATTTAGGGTAGAATTGCACATCGCGTCTAATGCAACCCCACTATCAGAATTATCATCTATACCTTGCCCTCTTTCAAATATCCTGCATTAAGTCTGCCTCAAGGCAGGTCTTCTCCAGCTGTCATGGAGTTCAGTTCCCATTTCCCACAGTCCGCATGGTCAATGGCAAAGGATTGTGGGAAACACCATCCAGGATCCCTAAAACACACATATCTCTGTCTTGACCTGTGTCACAACATTGCTGCATATGTGGTCACCCAAAAACCAATGATGAAATTTAAGATAAGGGTAGGTCGCCGATGAAGAAGCCATCATAATACGGAAGCAAGATACCACACTGATAAATGGAACAACAGGGGCACAATAAAAAGGACAACACGTCTCAAAGGGCAGCTAAGAGGGAAACCCAGACTACTTACTCATTTACATATCGTGACATTTTACAGAAATATTGTAACATTAGCAATGGTATAATGAAATTCTGCCTATCAGCCATGGAGGGAATAATGTTACTGTAAAAGGTAACCTGTTTGCCGTTTGTTATCTGGAAAATATTCATGCCAAGAAATATATATTTCAGAAGAAGTATTAAAGAACTGGTTTTCTTCCCCTTTTCTTCCTCCTTTTAATTCCCCCCCCCTCCTCTTGGGTTATCCGTCTTCCCCTACAGATTTACTGCATGATCACTCCCTTTACATGCTAATTATGTGCAGGTCTGGTGAATTTGTTAGTGGTGACACTTCAGAGACCCCGTGGGACTCCAACTCATTATGTAGCAATGTCCAGATATATCAGAAATTATTAGCTGTCATTAATCTGCTGTGGAAACATCGAGCCACACAACCTGGGAGAGGGCAGGAAATAGAGTACAAATGAAGTCCTGCTGGCCGTGGCTCCCAAAAGATTAAAGGGCAAACCAGGGGGGGAAGGAGTGGGGTATCCCTTTAAAGATCCCTTTGTGAGCAAATTTGCTAGAACTAAGCAAGAGAGACATCTGGACACGCATTGGATAAGTAGGCAGCTAAAGCTGTAACCAAACGAGAACAAAGAGGCCATCCGCAAAACTGTCAGAAACCTCCCGCCCAGAAGCTGCCAGCATGGGCTTCACATCTTGGCTGGGTTAAAGAAGAAGACTGAGTAACATTCAGCTCCCTTTGATATTATTGCTATATATCCAATGTAAATGGGCCAGCAGTTCATCTTATCATCACTTTTCCAGGACAGATGCGCTCCCATATTTTATTGCTCAGGACCCAAACGTTAAGGAACAGGGAAGATTGGTTTAGAAATTTCAAATGAAGTGATGACCAGGCTGTCTTCTCCTACACCAGAACCTGTCAGTTTGAGACAACGGCACCACTGAGTCAGTTCATAGGGCTGGCCTTGAAAAGCACAATTGAACAGAGATGATAGAGCACTATAAGAGTACTTTCCCCCCCACATTCCTTTGTTGTGTGTGAAATCAGGAGGCCGGTCACACTTTTTAAAAGATTGATAAGGTTTACTAAAAGACGTTAGCTCTTGGGAACTCAAGTACAATGGGATGGTTAAACTGAGGTAGGATGTTCGATCTCCTACACCAGAGGTGGTATTCAGTAGGTTCTGGTCAAATCTGGAGAACTGGTAATTTTGAGTAGTTCAGAGAACCAGAAAATACTACTTCTGACTGGTCCCGCCCCCTTCTATTCTCTGCTTCCCGAGTCCCAGCTGATTGGCTGGGTCTTCTTTTGTTGCCCTGCACAGGAGAACGGAGCTGGAAAGCAGGCTAGTGGAGTGGGGAGGGAATGGAGATTTTACAGCATCCTTCCCCTTCCATGCCCACCAAGTCATGCCCACCAAGCCAAGCCAAGCCACACCCACCAAGCCACGCCCATAGAACCAGTAGTAAAAAAAAAAAGAATCCTACACCCTTTATATGTTGATAGAAGTGAAGAAGAAACGAAATGGACGTCAATATTGAATTATAAAGTTGGAGCCTGGTTACCAAGTTATATTTTCGCCATCTTTATGGTTATAAATTAGAGCTTTGTCAAATATTCTCCAGGAAAAGCGATTGCCTTCCCTTCTCTTAACCCTTTTAAAAAGATATAGTTAAAACACACAATTTGTTAGCCAGGCCTTGAGAGGTTGATGATACTAGAATTTGCCTATTGAATAATATTTAATAAACCTCTCTCTGAACTACGTATTTCTGTTTATTTCTGCCTATCCAGTGAAATCAGACCAAGTAGGTGTATTTTAGGTCCCACAAAATTAAACAGTGTTATCTTTTGGCGCCCAAGAAATGGCTCTTCTCTGTTACAGAGCTTGTCATCTGGAATGACATCTTTCCTGAAATTCATATGGCTCCAACACTTATGAAATTCAAAAAAAAAAAAATTGTTTCTAGATGCACTATTTTTTTTTCTTTTTTAATAAACCTCCTAGAGTTGCTAATTTAAATTGGATTAAATAACGGTAGAAATAAATAATAGTTCAAATTGTCTTCTTTTTAATCTTCTGGATGTTTACAATCGGATGAGGAAGACAAGAGAAGGTATTAAATAATAACTTTCAGGATGTTGAGGTGGTATAGATTTATGATGGTGTTCAGAGGTTTGCTTTTGGATATTTTCAAAATTAAACTGTAACCAGGACAGTATTTGCTTTATTTCTCATATCTTAGTAAATGTAAAATAAAACTAAAAATCTAGGCGCTTTTAAGGAATCATAGCATTCCTTAGTAGCGAGGGATTGGAAAGTCAAGTAAACTGTGCCTCAAGTTATTGTCACTAGGGATTGGAGAATCTGACAATATATTTTTCTGACAGATTTCTCCTCTAATCAGCCACAAGGTCTGATGATCGCATCAGTTTGTAATGTTTGTACACTTTTCTATGTGCATTTACAAATGGTCCCATTTTCATGAATACTGTTCAATCCTACACAAAGATTTGTACTACGTGGCCAAACCTGTTTTTAAACTTGTGTCTGCCTAAAGGTACCATAACTTGCACTTAAACTAGCTGGATTCCTTCAAACATTAAAAAAAAAAAAATCTCATATAGGTAGTCCTTATTTAGAAACTGACTTGTTTAACGACCATTTACAGTTACAATGGTGAGGGAAAAGTAGTTTTATGACCAATTGTCACATTTGGGATCTTTGGAAGTTGGTAAAACAAGGGAAAGTTGAAGTAATACCATAAGCACAGTTGCGGTCTAACTTAGTGACCACCTCACTTAACAACTTAGTTGTCTGTCCAATTGTGGGCACTTAGCAAGGACTACCTCTGGAAAATAATATTGAATTAAATAAACTCATCACTAGACATTATAGGAGTCATTTTATTTTTGAATATTTCTATTGTTATTATATTTCTATTGTTTTTAATCTTGTTAAAACTCTTCATTAAAATTCTATTAAAAACAAAGACATTATAGGAGCCTAATTTTTAAGGTTGCTGCGGCACTTATCCTTAAGTTGATCCTTCACATCACTTTCTTTGAACAGCTCTGAATAATTTTAATGTAGTTGTCAATGTTTATTACATTGTTTTTAGACTTCTGGATTTGTTATAGTATTTATTTGTTTGTTTGTTTGTTTGTTACAAGTGCTTCTGTACCTTTCAGCCAATTGAAGCAGAGCAGCTTCAAAATTTTAACTGATATTTCTTTTTTAATTTTAATAAAATAATGTATATTTTTATTGTGCTATTTTGATTGATATTTTTATTGTGCTGCAATACAATAGGTGGATGTATTTATTGTTTTTTTAAATTCCTTTCTAACTGCATTATAATCAGCTGAATCAAGCTTGCATGTGCTTTTTTTTGCCATGCAAAGAGAAAAGGCATGTATAGCTTTAATTCTGCAAATTTGAATTTTAGATCATGGAATCCAGTCTCCTTATCGGTCAAACAACTGTCTTATCTCCCATTGAACACAACCTGTGAGTCGGAACTATAACCTCTCTGGCTTAATAGTTTCACTGTTTAACATTGCTTGGTACCCCCCCGCCAACCATAATGTTCATTCATTACTTTTCCACATCTTCCCTCTCCATTGATTAAATTCTGAGAAACAAGACACATCAAAAATGCACAAATGAATTCCAAACCAAAATGTTTTGAGTTTGATTTTTGGGGAAATCTTTATGTGCTCTTAGAACGACTAATATGAAAATGTCTATTAATTTTCTGATTCGCTATCTCTTGTCCATAAATTCATTATGGGCATGGAAAGCTTGCCACGTGAATTGGGTAGAATATGACCAAACACTCTCATATAAAAGTATTCTTTCCTTATTATGAGCCCATTAAAAATATATACATTGAAAATTTCCCTGTTCTATTCAGCCTGCAAATAATCTTGGTCAGGTTATTTATAACCTTACAGCCAGGTTATTTGACATAGTTATTTATGCTTTTCTTTGTAATGGCTCCTACCTCAGATCACATGTTGAAATGTTGATTAACTGCTGTTGCACTGAACAACTTAGCCATTAGATAAGCATATCAATATTGCAGGTGTGAACTCCTCAGTTGTTAATTCACAATTGTGACATTAATCAAAGCTAATGTCACCTGTGGTTGCCAGAACACATGCCCATTTTGAATCGCAAGGCAATGGGCAAAAGCAATTCAGCCATGATGTATTGCTAATTTCCATCCCAATGCATTTGCTGAATTGCAGAATCTGGAGATTCTGTCCTCCATCTGTGCTGCAGTTTGAGCGAAAAAAGATGGCATTCTGTACTATGAGGAAACCAAAGAGACTTTATTCCATACTTTCCCAAACATTTCTGCGTTACTTCTGAAAAAAAAAAAAAAAAAAGCTGTACAATCTAGTACAGGGCTGTCAAATTTGCGGCCCAAGGGCCAGATGGTCACGCACTGGCCACACCAACACCCGGTTTAGCAAAGGGCAGAAAAGTCACGATAGGTCACGTGACACCAGTGGTGGGATTGAAATATTTTTACTAGCGATTCTATGGGCATGGCTTGGTGGGCGAGGCAGGAGAAGGATACTGTAAAATCTCCAGTCTGAGGTGGTATTTGCTGGTTCTCTGAACTACTCAAAATTTCCGCTACCGGTTCTCCAGAACTGGTCAGAACCTGCTGATGGTGCCTCCGCGTGGCACCATCATGACAATGCAAGTTTGACACCCCTGATCTAGTGCATACTTAGTTGAGAGCAATCAGAAATGAACATGGTGATGCTCTTAACTAAATAGGCATGGAATTAAGTTATAAAATTCAGCATAAAAATTCAGCATACACTCAATCAGTTATTTATGTTTTTCCCCAAGTAAACAAATACCATTGTCAGTTAACCCCACTGTTAGGTACAAAGTTCGATGTGAAAATATCTATTACACAGGTAGTCCTCAATTTACAACACTTCATTTAGTGACTGTTTGAAGTTACAATGGCACTGGAAAAAAGTGACTTATGACCATTTTTCACACTTAAGACCGTTGCAGCATCCCCATGGTCATGTGATCAAAATTCAGATGCTTGGCAGCTGGTTCAGATTTATGATGGTTGCAGTGTCCTGGGGTCATGTGATCTCCTTTTGTGACCTTCTGAGAAGCAAAGTCAATGGGGAAGACAGATTCATTTAACAAGTGTGTTGCTAACTTAACACCTGCAGTGATTCACTTAACAACTGTGGCAAGAAATGTTGTAAAATGGAGCAAAATTCACTTAACAGCTGTCTCACTTAACAACAGAAATTTTGGGCTCAATTGTGATCATAATTGTGATCATAAGTTGAAGACTACTTGTAGTTTCTCTCTCTCTCTCCCTCTCTCTCTCTCTGTGTATGAGAGAGAGAGAGAGAAAGAGAGAGAGAGAGAGGGAGGGAAAGAGAGAGAGAGGAGAGAAACTACAGGTAGTCTTCAACTTAGAAAGTTGAAGAGAGAGAAAGAACTTCAACTTGAGAGAAACAGAGAGAGAGAAACTGACCAATTGATTGATAAAATCACATTGATGCTTCTTGCCAATTAATTACAGTCTATCTTCCATGTGTGATATACTTATGTTAAATGTTTTCATTCCTTACATCTCTTATAAAAAGAAAAATTAAATTCACAGTTGGGATTTTTAATATTTTCATTTTTTGTTTTCCCCGCCAGGAAGTAGAAAACAGAATTGCTTGTAAAGGGTCTATATTCCAGTGGCACCAAACATCAGTGATTCATTATCATTGCCGGCATTGTTTATGCTCTGAAGTTCTTTTTGCCTTTATTTGGAAAGCTGATAGATATCAGGCCAGTTGTGCAACTGCTACAATGCACCTTCATCTCATGGAATCTACACAGAAACTTCATTGTTGCATCTGCACACAGAGTTCTCCTAATGCCTAGTGAGCTGCATTTTGCATTTTGGTTTGAAGAGGTATGATAGGGCAAGAAGGGAAGAGAGGAGGTAAGCAAAATTCCTATCAAATTTGTGAATAAATCTACTAGAAAGAAGCTTCATTAGAATGGCTAATTTTATCATGCTTAACCACGTATTATTAAAGCAATTGAAGGAAGTTATTTAAGCAAAGTAGCCTCATGCTGCTGCTTTCCAAGTCAACAAATCATAAAGGAGCCTTGAGGTAGCCATATATAAGCCAAATTTTATTTCCATACACTCTTCGTTCTTTGGTGCATGGTATTAAATGGCCACTAACTGAGGAATAGATCACCCTCTACAGGATATAATAGCTAAGAATTTAAAGAAGGAGCGCCATATTGAACACAACAGAAAATTGTCCTTCTTGATTCTTTCTGAGAATTGCTCAACATCTTTATGACTTACAGCAATATTTAATTATTTCAAATGTGTATCAAATTATTCAAATTATTTCATCTGTATCTGTTGAGGATTCAACTCAAACCATATTATTATTGTAGCTACCCTTCAAAATTGAGTGATGATCAAGGAAAACGGTGGCAATGAGAACCTGGTTTATGCCACCAATTAGCCTTTACCAACAAAGAACTAGCCAAATACAATCAAATAATTTGCTGTAGCTACCTTTGGTTGATGGATCACACCAAAAGAAAAGCCTAGGATAAGAAGTGGGTAGAGTTATATATGTAAGCTTTCTCCTTTATTATGAATTGCAAAATATCATAACGGTTTCTAGATTTCTTGTATAGCCATATTTATTTTCCACAGGCCTCCATAAATCCTGACTAATTATCATAATTGGATGAGGAAAAATTACATTTGGACAAGTTTTTGAATCTGACTAGGATGGATCTCCAGCAATTTTAACTGTTGTAACATCTATTATACCAGCCAGAAGGCAGAAGGAACAAAGATTCTGCAAATCTTTCAGACGTTTTCTGCATAGGCACATAAAAGAAACATTCATGCTATTTATGAAATTGGCCGATACCTCTAATTTCTTTTTATAACCAAGATAAAGCTTTAGGCGACATTTCCGACAGGATGTGTCTCAGTTAGAGAATTACAGTTTTAGTCAAAAATCTCATAAAAAGGAATTTCTGCACATAATTTTCTTATTGAGAAATTTCTGAAGGCAAGCTGCAAGTAAGATTACATGCTGATTTTAAATTCCGGAAAGACAATACATGAAAAAAAACAGAGCAAAAAGCAATAAATGATTATCAATACTTCCCTTTCTTATAAGACTGCTGTGTTTTGCCCTCCTGAATAGTTGGCCAATGTACAATGAAGATATACATACAACTGGGAAATTATAACATGGAGAAACGAAGACCAAAAAAGTTACAATGTACAGTATGCAGCTCTAGACGGCAAAAATAAATAAAAGAAATATTTTGGGAATTTGCATTTTTTCCAGTTTGACAGAAGTTTAATTTATACTATAATATACTTTTTTTCCCTTGGAGTGCCATAATAAAATATAATTGTTTTGTTCTGCTACATGGAAAAAAAAAAAGCAGTATCTTTCAAACACGAATACCCAATAAATTGGCAATGACCCCAGGATGATTATTAACATATGGACTATTGGGCAGCCTATACATTTGAGATATTATTATTATTATTAGTTATATTTGCAAATCTGGTGAGTCTAACTGAAGGCAATTAATTTGGATCTGCAGGTTGCATCATCAAATCGAGTCAAATTATTACATCATATTAGATCCTTTAAATCGAGTTCACTGTTCTAAGGTATCTTCCTATATGCATACATGCTTTTCCCTGAGTGGAATTAGATCACTTTTATGAATTAAAGTGGATGCCCAACATCCAAAGCCAACTAAATTGCAAGTCCAAATAGAATAAATTATTCAGAATGGATTTTACTATATTTATACACTCCCAATTAGTTCAAGTTGTTGTCATTTAATCTACAAGTTGTTATCTGATTTGACACTTCTGCTAAAGTCTGACAGTGACATATTTAACAGGAAGTGATCCGATATTAACTGTCTTTGTTGACTAATGTATATCAATGGGATTAAAACTTGGGGAAATAATAAACTGGGAAACAACCATTAATTTGAGATAAGTTTTGATAAAGTGCTTTGGTTTCTCTCCTCCTGGAGGACTATTGGGTAACCACCACCTCCTGAAAGATTGGGAGGGAGAAAGCCTCGTCCCCAACTGCCCCCCTCATAGGCCACCTCAAAAACATGAGGCGGCAGCTCTGTACCTGGTGAGAGCTGGATGTATTAAATGAGAAACAGCTGCTCACAACTGGAAAAATCATAATGGCTTCACATTATGATCCAGGCTGTGGGTTGCCCCCTCACTCCCTTGCCCTCTGTATTCCCAATGACACAAGCCCAGATGGCAGCACCAGTGCTGGTAGAAGCAGCAGTGACTGTGTGCAGCGCATGGTGACAGCCTATCACAACTCTGAAAGTCAAGCCTTCCAACACAACTGCGAGCTAATGTTTGAGCCTCATCCAATTTCTTGCTTTCCCCCCGCCAACCACATTCAGTGTTGTTGGTGCTGCCACTGCTGCCACCTTTCCATCGCTCGGTGCCCGCTCTGAGCTCACACCTTGTCGCCAAGTCACTCCCGCTTTCAAGAACACCAAGTGCAGCGGGTCAGGAAGCAGTGTTTCTTGACAGGGAAAATATTGCCCCCTTCCCCTCCACAACCCCAAACGGTCCAATTTCCACTTTAGAAAGCTGAGCTGGCGAGACTGTGTCCAATGAGAAGGCAGAGGGGCCTACCCCTTGGCACCGGATTGGCTGCTGGGACATGAGGCTAATTGTCCCAGGCTTCAAATTGGCTGGGGTCAAGTGTCCTTTGGCAAATTGCCCAGGATGAGGGGGTAGGGGAGGCGTGATGGGAGATGAGTGATGGGAGAGAGAAACACCGGTGAAGGGCCACCCGAGAATGAATGCCCATGGTGAGAGCTGTGACTGGGGGCTGAGGTGAAGTGTACATAACAGATAACAGATAATCAGAGTTGGAAGGGACCTTGTAGGTCATCTAGTCCAACCCCCCCACCCAAACGGGAGACTCTACACCATTTCTGACAAATGGCAGTCCAAACTCTCCTTGAAAGTCTCAGGTGTTGATGCTCCCACAACTTCCGAGGGCAAGCTGTTCCATTGGTTGATTGTTCTCAATGTCAGAAAGTTTCTCCTTATTTCCAGGTTAAATCTCTCCTTGTTCAGTTTCCATCCATTATTCCTTATCTGGCCTACAGGAGCTTTAGAAAATAGCTTGACTCCTTCCTCCCTGTGGCAGCCCCTCAAATATTGGAAGACCGCTATCATGTCTCCCCTGGTCCTTCTCTTTACTAAGCTAGCCAAGCCCAGTTCTTGCAATCATTTGTTGTATGTTTAGCCTCCAGTCCCTTAATCAGCCTGGTTGCTCTTCTCTGTTTTCTAGAGTTTCAACATCTTTTTTATAATGTGGTGAGGAAAACTGGATGCAGTACTCTAGGTGTGGTCTTACTAAGGTTTTATAGAGTGGTATTAGTACTTCCCTTGATCTTGATTGCATCCCTCTGTTAATGCAATTTAGGATTGCATTAGCTTTTTTTGGCAGCAGCTTCACACTGCTGGCTCGTATTTAGCTGGCTGTGCACTAAGACTCCAAGATCCCTCTCACAGTTACTGCTATTGAGCCCAGTTTCACCCAGTCTATATGTGTACTTTTGGTTTTTCTTGCTTAAGTATAGGACTTTACTTTTCTCTACATTCAATTTCATTTTGTTAGATACGGCCCAGTGTTCTAGTCTATCAAGATCCATCTGGTTCTTGAGCCTATCTTCTTGGATGTTAGCTATTCCTGCCAGCTTAGTATTATCTGAAAATTTGGTAAGTTCCCCTTCTATTCCCTCATCTAAGTCGTTAATGAAGATATTGAAGAGTACTGGGCCTAAGACGGAACCTTGTGGCACTCCACTGCTTACTTCCCTCCATGCAGACTTAGACCCATTAAGGACTACTCATTGAGTACAGTTTCCCAGCCAGTTGCAAGTCCATCTAGTGGTGGTGCTATCTATTCCATTTTTTTCTAGCTTACTAAGTAGGTTGTGGTCTACTTTGTCAAATGCTTTGCTGAAATCTAAATATATTATGTCCACAGTATTTTGCTGGTCTAGTAATTTAGTCACTGTGTTGAAGAATGAAATAAGATTGGTTTGGCATGATCTGTTTTTAACAAATCCGTGCTGACTGCTAGTTATTACTTTACTTGTTTCTAGATGTTGGCAGATCTGTTTTTTAATTATCTTTTCCAGTATCTTCCCGGGTATTGATGTTAGGCTGATTGGTCTATAGTTTCCTGAGTCTGTTTTTTTTCCTTTTTTGAAGATGGGAATCACATCAGCTCTTTTCCAGTCCTCTGGTAGTTCCCCGGTGCTCCAGGATTTTTGAAAGATATGATGCAGTGGTTCTGAGATGACCTCTGCCAGCTCCTTTAAAATTCTGGGATGTAATCCATCAGGCCCTGGTGATTTGTTTTCATCAAGATCAGACAGGTGTTCTCTTACTATTTTTTGCATATTTTAATTTTTATTTCTGGTCTGTCTTTTACAGTTACGTTTTTGGTGGGTTGAGCTATAGTTTCTTTTTGCATGAAGACAGATGCAAAGAATGAGTTAAGCAGTTCTGCTTTCTCTCTGTTGCCTGTTACTTCCTTGCCATCTTCTCTCTTTAGTGGACCGACTGTTCCCTTGATTTTTTTCTTGTTATTTATATGTTGGAAGAAACTTTATTATCTTTGACTTTTGTTGCAAGTCTTTGTTCGTTCTGAGCCTTTGCTACCCTGACCATGTAGCTGTGGCCAATTCTCCCATCCAAAATAATTCAGTTAATCATGCAACTGCTGGAAAGTTTTGTCTTTGGTCTTACACTAGCTCTTTCTTAACCTGTCTTCATTAGATCTATTGAACAAAAACAGTTGCACCCCTTACCCCTTCATATTTCTTTCAGAAAGACTTACTTTTCTTATTGCTTCAGAATGTTCACTTGACTCCTTTTTTTATATACCAAATGAGGCAGAAGCTCCGTAGACTATGCATTATTTCCTAAAATATTTCAGAGCTTTGAGCCATTGATTTCTTTAATCTTCTGATTGAATGGTTATAATGATGTTGGCAGCACAAAGAAAGGAATCCATGATTACATCTCTCTTAAATAAATGTTACTCTTCTCGCTGCTCTTGATGATCCTAGACTGTTTGAAACCAGATTATTTCCTTAATGTGTCATCTGCCCAGGCAATATTGCAGTTGTCATTTTGTTTGAAAGACGATCACAACATTTAGATTATATGAGGTGAGAATATGGCTGGTTAAAAAGAAGACAGAAACGACTGCTTTGAAGAAACTGAAAAAGGAAAACCCTAAATTGAAATGTATATTAACCATTTCACTTTTCATGTCAAGTATTTTTCTGTCACATTTGCATCCAAGGACGATGACGCTGGTGTAAATGGGATCCCTTTTCAATGTTGTGGTTAATACAGGCAAAACTTGGCTACTTTAAACGTTCAGCATGTGCTGGTTCTCTACAGTTGATATTCTAATTAATCTAGGTGTGGTCAGAAAAACAGAGCTTAAATAACAAAGTGCAGATTTTGAAAGTATATTTGACTTTATCAACATACACATTTTTCATTTTAAAAAAGTAACTGGACCCTTTAGTTCACAGTCAACATTCATATAATCCAAACTGATAGCACAATTAAGTTGAATTGATTTAACAGCCTGGCGCAATGGCTTTAATTCATTGCCTGGTGTGAGATATGATGAAAAGATGGATTAAGTAGGTAGAAAGGCCTTTATTCATTTCAAGGGACAGACCCACTGCCTTTGTATATTATAACACAGTAGAAATGCTGCCTTTTCCATTGAAGCAAATGAAAAAAAAATAGGGTCTTAAACATGCTTTGAACGTCCGGCGCTGATTTAAAGCAGACCTATTAAGATGCTCCTAAAAGAAACTGCTGGAGGACAATTAAAAAGGCCAAAGATATGAATACATTATGGTTGGAAACTTTAGTTACACAATAAATTTAATATTATTTAATATTATTCCTTTAAAAAAACAGTGCTGTCTACTACTGTGAATTTTTCCCCACATTTGGCATAGAAAATGTACAGTGTCCTTAAAAATATGCAATTTTTAAGATGGTCAAAAGTTTCATAAAGAGGGTTTTGTTTTATGTTTGATACAATAAAATTGTGAATGCATCCTTCTTTCCGACGAATGATTCTGCAGATGGATCCACTTATTTTGCCTCATTATCTTTCTTCAGGATACAGCGCTGAAGGTTTTTCTAGTCATGTTTTCCTGCCTGCTGTCATATAACTACATGAACTCAGCGAACAGTCGTATCAATTTCATTTATAATTCAAGGAGATTTTCATTTGAATCACTTGGTTGTACACAGATTCAGGCGTAGGCTACATTCATGAATATGGGGAAGGCTATCCAGATAACACAAGTAGTACTTCTAAGTTATTTTTTAAATGGAAATATATATATATTGAAAAATGCTCCCGTATCCTAAAGGTGATGTTGGCAATAACTATTAAGAAGAAGGAATCTATCCTTATGGATTGTCTGATCAGGTTTGGCCCAATATGCATCTGTGTGAAAAATATTATAGCTGGATGGGGCTAATTGAGAAAAATTATAAGGAAATCTCTCAAAAGTATAATTCATGCATTTGTGATCATATTTTTAATTTTACATATTGTTGTGATTAACACGCAAGAGAAAAGTGGGTATATACTGAATTACTGGTGCCCATCTGTCTTTATATTCATGAAGCAAAGTGTTACTTGAAAGGTCAGAAATTGATACGTTTCTGATTCCAACTTTATAAAGTGAAATCCTCCAGTTACATTGGACTACAACTTCCATCCATCTCCTCCATATGGGTGAATGCAACTAAAGACTTATAAAGCCTTTAGTAAGACTGCACCTAGAGTACTGCATCCAGTTTTGGTCACCACACTATAAACAGATATTGAGACTCTAGAAAAAGTACAGAGAAGAGCAACCAGGATGATTAGAGGACTGGAGACTAAAACATATGAAGAACAGTTAGAGGAATTAGGCATGGCTAGTCTAGTGAAAAGAAGGACCAGGGCTGCCACAGAGAGGAAGGGGGTCAAGCTATTTTCTAAAGCACCCGAAGGCCAGACAAGGAATAATGAATGGAAACTGAACAAGGAGAGATTTAACCTGGAAACAAGGAGAAACTTTTTGACAGTGAGAACAATCAACCAATGGAACAGCTTGCCCTCGGAAGTTGTGGGGGCACCATCAGTTGAGACTTTCAAGAAGAGATTGGACTGGCGGGAGAAGGCGGAGCTTCGTTTCGGCGATACAGCTGCGATCTTGAGGCTCTGAGATCACAGCCGATATTTTCGCCCCTGGTCGGTCCCAACGGACCTAAACCGTCCCTTAGAGACGGGGATTGAGAAGGGTACTGTCCCAGGATCCCAGAGATATCGCAAAATCTCTGGTTTGATCCGGAAGAAGCCCTTTTGCTGGCGGCAGAGAGGCAGCCCCCATAGCTGCTGAATTCGGGACAGCTCCGGAAAGAAAGTGGCTGGAAAGAAAGTGTGTCGGCTGGGTGAAAAAAACTCTTTTGTGTTGTAAATTCGCTGAGGTTGGAAAGGACATCCTGAACAAAGAAGAAATCTGTGAGACTTTTTTTTTTTTTTGACTGAAACTGTCTGAGCGGCGTTTTTTAAAGTGATGTCAAATTGAGGCTTGGGTTTTTTTTTTCTTTTTTCTATATTTTTTGAGGGGGATTTTAGTGTGACTTTGTAGGTAACCGGATTGAATTTTCTCTTATATATATTTTTATGCTCCCTTTGATTTTTTAACTTTCTTTAGGATAGAGGCTCCCTTTAGCTATTTTTTTTTTTCTGTATATATTACTCCTTTTTTCTGGCTGGGGGGGGAGGAAGAGCATTAAGAAACTTTGCAACACTGCCAACTAGAGGCTTGAAAGTATTTTATTTGAATTGGAGAGAATTGCAAAAAGACCTCTTCTCAAGGACATCTTAACGTGATAAGATAGAGGGAGAGCACAGCAAAATATTATTGCAGGTGCTTTCCTGGACTGTTATCAATATTTCAACACTTGAGGTTTGGCTTTGAAGCTGCTGGAGAAGAGAGTCATAACAAGAGCCTTGGATATGTCTGGCATTCAAACGTTGCTACTACTTTAAAAGCACCACTATTATGACGTGGGAAAATACCCAAACAAAGCTGAATGCCAGACATGTAAGTACCCGCGAAAACTTAAGAAAACATATATATATATATATCCCATTTGCCAGCCTTTTTCTAAATTTCAATTCTAGTAATATTCTTATTTCTGCCTTTTATTTTAAAGGGAAAGCCTCAGAGTTTTTTTCTTTTTTTTTCTTTTTTTTCTTTTTATTGGGACTTTTTTGCTTTTTCTATCCATGTTTTTGGACCACTTTGTTTTTCTTTTTTGATTATTGAGACTTTTCAACTGGATTAAGGTGTGAAGAACCTGAAGGAACTTTTTGTTTTTTCTCTTTTTTCTTTTTTTTTGCTCTTAATCAATATTATTATTTTTGGGTTTGTTTGTTTTTCTCCTTTCTATTTTTTCTTTTTTATGGTGGACTACTTCGTAATTGGATTAGGGTCTAGAAGAACCTGAAGGTCTTTCTTCTTCCTTTTTTCCTGTTTCTTTTTTGGTTTTTACTATTGGAGTTTTCCATTTTGGATTACAATTGGCTGCTCTACCAGTTGGATTAAAAGTCAAAAAGAATTTGAAGCTTTGGAAGCATTGAAATGAGCAGGAAACCAATACCATCTGGCATTTCTACTTCTACCTCTGCTTCCCCACCAGCTGGAGGACAACGTTTAATTCAGACAATGTTGAAGCAAGATAAGGAACAAGAAAGAGTAACTTTACAGATGATCATGCAAGGAATCCAAGATCTCAAGACAAAATCAGACATTATTGAACAAAGAACAGAAAATGTTGAACAAAGAATAGAGAAGACTGATGAAAAAGTGGAAAACATAAAACAAATGATGGTCAAGTATGAGGAGAGATTCCAAAAAATTGAGGAAGAAGGAAAACAAAGAGAGAAGAAGATTGGAAATATTGACAGTAGATTAACAGCGGTTGAACAAGAAAAAAGTGGGATGTTGAGGTGGGAGATGGAAAGGTCAGAATTTTACCTCAGATTTCAAAATATAGAAGAGGAAAAAGGAGAAAATTTGGCAGCGATAATGATAGAAATTTTGGCAGATGCTTTGGAAATTACAGAGGAAAAGATGATGGATGGAATAGATGAGGTATATCGAGTCTATACAAGGTATGCGATGAGAAATAAATTACCCAAGGAAGTCCATATTAGATTTACCAAAAAATCTATTAAAACGCAAATATTACAAGTAGTAAGAGAGAAAACATTGAAATACAAAGGTAAAGAGGTTGTGGTTTTAAAACAAATACCCAGAAGAGTGAGAGAGATGAG
Source organism: Hydrophis major (assembly GCA_033807585.1). Classification (NCBI taxonomy): domain Eukaryota; kingdom Metazoa; phylum Chordata; class Lepidosauria; order Squamata; family Elapidae; genus Hydrophis; species Hydrophis major. The sequence goes on from CM066330.1 coordinate 82,740,520, forward strand.
AAGAGAAGAGAAGAGAAGAGAAGAGAATATCGATTTCTGACCAAAATGCTACTGGAAAACGAAGTGAATTATAGATGGCTGATTCCAGAAGGACTAATGTTTAGGTGGCAAGAGTGGAGACATAGAATTGATTCAATTGAGAAAGCAGAACTTTTCCATGCAGAATTTTTTGGAGGAAGAAGAGAGGAGGCAGAGAAAGAGGTCTCATTAATTGAGTTTCAAGAGGAACAACTGGAGACTGAAAAAGAGAAAGGAGCAGTAGGGGGACAGGTGGATAGCAAAGAACAGCGTTAAGTGAGATCCACGAGAGCGGTTAGACCTTTATAAAGCATAATCATGGAAGAAAAAAAACTGATTACAATGAATATAAATGGACTTAATTCAGCTGTTAAAAGAAGGAAAACTTTTCATAAATTAGAGAAATTAAAATTTGATATAATTTGTCTACAAGAAGTTCATATTAAAAAACAACATGAACAATTGTTAGTACAGCCAAAATTGGGGAAAATATTTACTTCTTTGACTCAATGTAAGAAAAGAGGAGTGGTTCTATACATTAAAGAGGCTATCCCAGCAAAATTGATTTACACGGATGAAGATGGAAGAGTATTAATGGTAGAAATAATGGACAATAATATAAAAATTCGCTTGATTGCAATTTATGCTCTGAATGATAAACAAGAAGAGTTTTATAAAAAGCTACACATGAAAATAATTGGACTGGACTATGTTAATATAATTATGATGGGAGATTTTAATGGAATTGTGGACAATAAATTGGACTATATAGCAACAACAACAAAGCAAAATAGAAAGGCTCTCCCTAAATCTTTTTTTAAAATGACAGATGAATTAACTTTAAAAGATATTTGGAGAGAAAGAAATGTTAAAGCTAAACAATATACTTTTTATTCAAATAGACATTTATCATGGTCCAGATTAGATATGATTTGGATCTCAACAGAATTAATATCCAATATTCAAGAAACAAATATTGAAACAAGTACTTGGGCAGATCATAGCCCAATGACAATTAAATGGAACGACAAAAAAAAAGATCGAGATGGACATTAAATAATACTATTTTAAAGGAGAAAGATTTTATACAATGGATGGAGAAGGAATTGTCTTTTTTCTTCAGAGAAAATAAAAAAGAATATATTTCAACGCAGAATGTGTGGGATACAATGAAGGCATATGCTAGAGGTTTGATAATAGATTATACAAGAAAAAAGAATATTAGGAAAAGGCAAGCTTCTAAGGCCTTGGAAGATGAGTATAAAAGTCTTGAAAAAGAATTACAGAAAATGCCACAGAAAAAGGATATTAAATTGAAGCTGGATGTAAGAGAAAGAAGAACTGGCACAGAAAATCAGAAACTCTAAACAGAATTATTTTGAAGATGCAAATAAACCAGGTAGATGGCTAGCATATAAATTGAGAAAAGAGAAGGAATCAAGAAAAATATTGAAGTTAATAGATGAACAAGGCCAAGTTTGTTATGGGAATAAGGAGAAAAAAGAAATTATTCGAGATTTTTATGGGCAACTATATAAACAAGAGAATATTGATGAGGAAAAAGTCAAACAGTATTTACAGGAAGCTAATTTACCGAAGATACCTAAAGAGACTGAAGAAATGCTAGAAAGCAATATAACAATGATGGAACTAAATGAAGCATTTAAGAGACAAAATAATGGGAAAGCACCGGGTCCAGATGGGCTTCCAGCAGAATTCTATAAAACATTTCAAGAATCATTGAGTATCCCATTGTTAGAAGTTATGAATGAAGTTATGTTAAAAAAGATGATACCCAAAACATGGTCAGAGGCTTATATTACACTTATACCGAAAGAAGAGACTGACCCACTGCAAATTAAGAATTATAGACCTATTTCTTTATTGAATGCAGACTATAAAATCTTTGCTTCAATTTTAGCAGAAAGACTTAAAAAATATTTAAATAATTTTATTCACCCAGATCAAAATGGATTTCTGCCAAAGAGACAAATTAGAGACAATATGAGAGTAATCTTGGACACTTTGGAATACTATGAGGCTCATCCTGAAAAGCAAATGGCTTTGATATTCCTAGATGCTCAAAAGGCATTTGACAACGTGAACTGGAGATTTATGTTATTACTATTGGAGCAGATGGGTTTTGCTAAAAAATTTATTCAAGCAATAGAAGCCATATATAATAAACGGACAGCAAGGGTAATGATGGAGGGGGAACTTACAGATTTTATTAATATAAGGAAAAGCACAAGACAAGGATGTCCCCTATCTCCTTTGCTATTTGTGTTGACCTTGGAAGTGTTGAATAGAAATATTAGGGATGATAAAAGCATAAAAGGAATGAAAATTAAGAAGGAAGAATTTAAGCTACAAGCTTTTGCTGATGATTTAGCTTTTATTCTGGAAGATCCGCTAGAAACAGCTCCAAAGTTATTGGAAAGGATAGAGACATATGGAGAGGTGGCTGGTTTGAAAATAAATAAAGATAAAACAAAGATTTTGACAAAGAACATGCTATTGAGACAGAGAGAAGAACTGGCAGATCTTTTGAAAATTCAAGTTACAAATAAGGTTAGGTATCTGGGGATATATTTGACAACAAGATGTAGCACATTAAAGGAGAATAATTATATTAAACTTAAACAACAGATAACTACAGACTTGAAGAAATGGGAAAACTTGCAATTGTCATTAATAGGGAGAATTTCAACAATTAAGATGAATATTTTACCTAGAATTTTATTTTTGTTTCAAACAATACCAATTAGGCTTGGAAAAGACTATTTTGAAGATTTAAATAAAATTATGTTGAAGTTTATATGGCAAGGTAAAAAAGCGAGAATAAAGCTAAAGCTTTTGCAAGATGCTAGAATTAGAGGAGGTTTTGGCCTGCCTAATTGGGAATTGTATTATCAAGCTGCAAGTTTGATGTGGGTCAAAGAATGGATAACATTAAGAAAACATAGGTTGTTGACATTAGAAGGGCATGATTTGCTGTTGGGCTGGCATGCTTTTTTATGGTATAAGCGAACTAAAACACAGGGTTATTTTAGAAGACATTATGTACGGGAGTCTTTGTGGTTAAATTGGGAGAAGATAAAAAGACAATGTTATTTGAAAATTCCAGTTTGGTTATCGACTATTGAAGCATTTTCCTATCCTATAATTTACAAGAAGGAACAAACAGTTAGATATGGGGAACTTTTGGATGAAAAGGGTGAACTTAAATCGATCCAAAACTTAGAGGAACAAGGTATAAGGATGAATTGGTTTTCATATGCACAAATACATTCAAGGTATGATGAAGATTTTAAAACGGAGTGATTCTATGATAAGCAGACTGATTTAGATAAGATCTTGATGGGTACTGATGAGAAGGTGATTAAAAAATTATATGGTTATTTACTGGGAATGAAATTAGAGGAAGAACAAGTCAAAGAAACTATGATTGTTTGGGGGAAGAATTTTGGATATGGGATTGATCTAGAGAAATGGCAGAAATTGTGGTCTCAAAATTATAAAATGACAATGTCAACAGCATATAAAGAAAACTTGTATAAGATGTTTTACAGGTGGCACTTTCCTCCGACAAGAATAGCAAGAATGTTTAAGAACAAATCTGAAAAATGCTGGAAATGTCATCAGATACCCGGCTCATATTACCATATGTGGTGGACTTGTGATGACGCTGGAAAATATTGGACTAAAATTCGCATGTGGTTGGAAAAAATGACAAAGAAACATATAGACTTGAAACCAGAGATCTTCTTATTGGGAATTTTACCTGATATATATAGTAAAGATTTGAAATACCTGATTGTAAATGTAGTAACAGCGGCCAGGATTGTATTTGCTAAAAATTGGAAGAATGAGAAAATACCATTACAGGAAGAAATTATTAAGAAAATATTGGAATGTGCTGAGATGAGCAGATTGACATTTGAAATTAGAGAGCAAGAGGATAAAGAATTTTATGAAATTTGGGATCTTTTTTATAAATGGCTAGATAATAAAATACGATAATAGAATATTTAGAATGCTAGATAGTAAGAAATATATTTTGCTATTTTGCTATTATTTTGTTATTTGCTATTATATTTATAAAGGGTTTTTTAGGATTGATTTGGTATGATTATATGATTTGTTGAATAATCTGGTTAAAGTATTGTTAGCTCATAAAGCATGAATGATTAAAAGTATAGTCAAAAATTTCTTTTTTTTTTTTAGTGATATTAGGATATATAAGTTTGGATTGATAATATGAGTTGTTATGTAACATAATTGTAACTGGGACTACAGAATGAATGCACAAAAATGATGAACCAACTGACACACTGCATGTACATACGAGAGTTGAATGTTTTAATGTTTTGTTTGTCTTGTTTGTTTGTAGAAAATTAATAAAAACCTTTTTTCAAAAAAAAAAAAAAAAGAAGAGATTGGACTGCCATTTGTCAGAAATGGTGTAGGGTTTTCCACTTGGGCGGGGGATTGGACTAGATGACCTACAAGGTCCTTTCCAACTCTGATTATCTGTTATCTATTGTCTGGTATATATAGAATCATTACAGACTGAGCTGGCAAAGAAAACAGAATCAAACTGGCTGATGAAGCAACAGCTGCCAACAGGATAAAAGGGTTCTGAATATATAAAGTGCAAAATATAGAGAACATTTCAGACCTTGTTGTGTGGTATCTGGGTGTGTGCATGCAGGCATGCTTCAAATGTGTTGATTTTGAGCCAAACATTCAAATGAAAGAATTGACTGGTTTATTATGCATGTTATATGATAAATTAAGAGTGATAATTGCTAAGAAATACATCGTGCAGCTCAAAGGATATTGGTAGAGATTTTACTTATGCCAAATACAACTTTCTGCTGGGCATTTATATACCCTGCTTTCTTTCTTTACTTTTCCTTGAAAAAGGAGCATTCTCATTTATTTAAACAGTATGTAATAAACCAAGGTGTTATACAACTTGGGAGGTGATATACTTGTAGCATTCTTTTTAATAAAGGATGAATATCACTCCCTAATAAGGCTAATTAAAATAATTAAAGGTTCCCATATCTGCTCCATCAGAGTCAATTATTGGAATAAGACAACATATATGCACAAGTGACCTAAGCAGTTTGGGGTCACGTGGTACTGTGGGAAGGGTGAGAAAAATCTCACTCATTAACATAATTTGATCAAGATTGAGCTCAATGAACAAATGGTAATCTCTCTCTCTCTCTCTCTCTCTTTATCTTATGAATTTAAGATAGGATCTTAAAATAAGATTTAAACCTTATTTAAAAGACACTTTCTTGGGAAAGTTGAAAATGATGCTCTGGGTAGTATTTGTTGATAACTTTGTTTAATGATCTGTGAGTTGTTACAGATATAGTAAGGGAACATTTTTAGAAGAGTTATTAAAATGCACAAAAGGCATATGGGCATGTTAGGTCATGATTGAAATATTTTTCCCCTAACTCTGTGCTTTGTTGATGAGCTGGATTATAATATACTGGTGCGCCTGAAGAATTCAGCAACAATGGCGAGACTTTCCTCCAATGTAAAACACCATGGCCACTGGAAAATAACCAAGCTTTCTCAATTCATCATTGGCATGGCACATATGACATGTGACCTGTTTTGTTCTGACCTGGCAGAGAAATGAGGATTGGGGGAAATGCTTCTCTCACCTCTCTATCTTGGACAAATCATCTTCTCATTTCACAATGGTAGATCCTCCCTGTAAGGATAGATTAGAATAACAGAGTTGGAAGGGGCCTTGGAGCTCTTCTAGTCCAGCCCCTTGCTTAGGCAGGAAACCCTACATCACTTCAGACAAATAGTTATCTAGCTTCTTTTTAAAAACTTCCAGTGTTGGAACATTCACAACTTCTGGACGTAAGTTGTTCCACTGATAAAGGACACACCTTAGAATCATCTGCTTTGGAAAACTTTGGACATGACATGTTGATGGAACAATGGGAAAATATGCAGTTAAAAGGACTGAAATTTACATCTGCTATGGCACAGTGGTTAGAATGCAGTACTGCAGGCTACTTCTGCTGTCTGCTTGCAATTTGGCAATTCAAATCTCACCAGGCTCAAGATTGTCTTAGCCTTACATCCTTCTGAGGTCAGTAAAATGGGGACCCAGATTGTTGGGGGCAATATGCTGACTCTGTAAACCGCTTAGAGAGGGCTGAAAAAAGCACTGTAAAGTGGTATAAATCTAAGTGCTATTGCTAAGTGCTACATCAAGTTATAACATAAAATAATTTTTTTCTATAAAATGATATACTGCTGGTATATGACTCTACATAAATTCTCTAAAATGTATAAAGCTACTTCATATTTATGTTGGACAACATGAATGGTCATTTTATCATTCATGGTAGACTTGTAAAAATGACTTCAGATGAATATAAGGATGCAAAGAATATCAAAAATCAACATTCAACTAAAACCAGAATTTTTCTTGCTGGAATTAGTGGCCACCCTGGATTGGTTGATGAAGGTGATAAAACTATCAGAGATGGCAACATTAACTTGTCTGATTAGAGGAACTTCAATGATTACATTTATTAGTGACTGGGAACCCTTTATGGGCTTCTAGCTGCAAAAAGAGAAAAATGAATTTTATGGATTTGTAGGTTAGAAAAGTTAGCTTACAGAAAGAAGAAAATTATGATGTAACCTTAGAGAGAGGGGATAAAATATAAATATATAATCACTGTCAAAAAGATCAAAAGCCCTTCCTTTATAATACTTTCCTTATTTTTCTACATTTCTTTTTCACTTTCCTATTATTTTTTCCGTTATTCTTCTTTAACTCATATTAGTAATGTTTTTAATTCTGTTGAAAAACTTCATTTTTATTTGATTTTTAAAAAAGAACCATTTGTCTTGAGAGACTTGAAGTAATCCAACAGATTCCTGAATATCTGTGATAAATTGTAGTCAGTGAGGGAAATCTTTTATATGAGACTACATAGTCTCTGAGACTATAGGTTTTTATTGCAAGTTTTGGATTTAGTTATTTATTTAATTTGGTATTATTGTTTATCTTGCCTTTTTAAGAACTGTCACAAACCACAGGACACTTTGGATAGTGGGCAAGCTACACCTATTTGAAATAAATAAAAATCTTCATCTATTGTGAAAAGAAAAATTGTACTCCAATGCATCTGAAAGGCACCAGGTTATTAAAGGATGCAATTGATTATTTATGCCCTATTCCAGGCCCAGCATGCACATCCAGATTTGGGCTTCCAAAAGTTTTACTTCGTGTTGCAAGGAGTTTACAAGCAACAACAGGCAGCAGGAATGTGTGTGCAATTGCATGCATGCTGCAGCAAGGTTTACGACACTGAGAGAGCTTGCTTACAAGTGTGTACAAATCCAAATCAGGAGATGGTTAGCATGGTGAGGTTATAGCTAAGAAAATTCATGGGAAAGTTGTCAGCTAGTCATAGTAACAGAGGTTCCAGATATACAAAAGGAAGCAAGGTTTGGAACCCTGAATCCAGGTTGGAGTGATTGTTCTCATCAGAGGATGCCAGTCAGCAGTCGCCCTGATATAGGTGATTACTGTGTGGGAACCTCACAAAGAGGCAAGCCAAATACTGTGCTCTATGCAGCATATCCTGAGATGGACAACCTCCAATCTGTTATGCTTGCTTGCTTCCTGATGCCAACTTTCATTCGGCATACTTAGAACAGGTTCTTTGTTGTCAGATTCTTTGTAGTCAGAGGTGGGCTTGACAGATGACTTGGGGCTTAACTATGCCATCTATACACTAAACAAAATTTTACAATTCAAATTCATTGGTTGTCCCATCATCAATACATGCAGGCAAGCAATTTTAGAGACTGGTAATGGATCATGATCCTTTCCTAATCTCCCACTTACTTAGGCCATGATTCTCTACTTCACTTCCAGAATATACTTCCCCAGTTTAAATCTCTTTGAGGGGTCTAGGACAACTCAGTGCGGCCAAACTTAGTGTGGCCAACTTGCCAGCCAACTCACTGCAGCCAACTTGCCATGGCCAGCTCGCTGTGTGATAACTGACCACAGGACAAAAGTTACACTAATATTGAAGGAATGGTGGAATCATTAAACAAAAGGATGCAAAAGGAAGGACAACGTGAAATGTGAGTGACAAAAATTAAAATATTTTTTAGATTATTTTAAATTTACATAAATTGAATTGTTGAATTGTTGAATTGTTCCACCATGAGTTGACCATGGTGAGTTGGCCATGGCAAGTTGGCTGCGGTGAATTGGCCACAACAAGTTGCCCCATTCCACACTTTGGTTGTGTTCATTTGAGGAAGAGATATTCAGTTTGCTGTATTTTGCTCACTCTCCTGACCTTAATCCTTCAATTAAGCCAGTGTTTATCATGCATTCCAATCATTTATATACTTTTCTTTAGCAGCACTGTTGAAATATGACAATGATTAAAAACTTTACTTAGTATACAGAAGGTTGCTGATTTGAACTGGTGGAAATTGTTTGGAGTTTTTTTACAAATTAAAATGTTGGTCCCAAGTACTTTATTTTCCCCAACTCTCATCCCTTTATTCTTCCAAGAGTTTACCAGTTTATCAATCACCTGAAGTAGAAGTTAACACTCATCCTGCACAGGTCCAGGCATTCTGAAAGATGCGACCTCTTTCAAGTTGGTTCAAAAGCAGTGACAAACTCTGACTGGCATGCTCAGCAATCTAGAAATGGTTACCGTATATACTCAAGTATAAGTCGACCCGAATATAAGCCGAGGCACCTAATTTAACCACAAAAAACTGGGAAAACTTATTGACTCGAGTATAAGTCGAGGGTGGAAAATGCAGCAGCTACTGGTAAATTTCAAAAATAAAAATAGATGCCAATAAAAACTTTCACTAGGACAGTTGAGAATAAGTTTGATGTTCACAATTTCCTCTTTGAAAGAGACCAGTAAATAGGGAACAAGAAGATGAAGAAAAAGAAGTGTGTTTTTTCACACTTTTCACACTGAAGTGAACAAAAATGGCATCATAGGAACAAGTTTATTCTCAGTCCAAAGGTTTGTTTCTGATTTCTTCCCTGATTTAAGGGAAATTTGGGAAACGATCTCACTATCATGAAAGGTTTGATTGATTCACTAACCCAAAAGATGATGATGATGACAGTGGTAGGCAGGAGTCACTCTCTCCCTTGCAAGAAAAAACCAAGAGCCGTTCTTATGATATCTCTCTCTCTCTCTCTCCCCCTCCTCCCCCTCCTCCCGAGTGGACTGAAAGCAGCTGGAGCTGAGGAAATGAAACTGAGTGGAGCGACCTCAGCTCGCGTTGCTTTCTCAGCCTAGAGCTCAGAAAAGCCTCCCCCTCCTCCCCCTCCTCCCGAGTGGACTGAAAGCAGCTGGAGCTGAGGAAATGAAACTGAGTGGAGCGACCTAGGCTCGCGTTGCTTTTTCAGCCTAGAGCTCAGAAAAGCCTCCCCCTCCCATGCTTAAAAGTTGCAAAGGAAACACGGAAGCAGGGAAGCGGCTGCCCAGCTTCGGAGCTCCACACCATTTTTTTTTCAGAGGGGAATCTGACTCGAGTATAAGCCGAGGGGGTTTTTTCCAGCACAAAAAATGTGCTGAAAAACTCGGCTTATACTCGAGTATATACGGGTATTTATAATAGGTTATGCAGTTTTTACTTCCAAGCTTTTTTTAGCAGATATACAGAAACAGCTTCAGAGCACAAGTATAGACACAACAATAGGTTGGTTGGTAAATGCATGTGATACTTGCATGCAAGGATTATGTTAGGGGATCCTCAGTGGCTTTCTAGGGTTTGAAAAAAGAACTTTTCCAGCTAAATCCAAAGATGCCAAAGATTGAAGTTCTTGGTACAAAATGTGTATACTACAAACAAACAACAGTTTCTTTAGTTGGCTGAGATTGGAGTGAACAAATTAACGTAGCCATGGGAGATCATTCACTAAAGTAATCATCATATTTTCATGTTTTTTTCCACCAAGAGTATAGTCGACACTTGCCTCAGGGAATAAAAGTAGCTTAAGACATAGCACCTCAATTGTAGTGTGTGACACACCCTGTTCCCTCTCTGCTCTGCCAGAATATTACTGAATGAATGTGAGTGCCAATACAATTTTATTTAATGGGCCACTGACTTTTATGCCATAACTGTATCTCTAACACAATAGCCAGCCAAGAGATACTTCCTGTATTTTTAAAGTATTTTCAGCTGGCTTAGAAGTGACCAATGGATTTGTCCTTGATTGACCCTGCCCTTGTTTCCAGCCACTGAGGTGGCCTTATGCAACCCTTTTCTGATTGCAATAGAAGAACAATAAGACTTGGCCCATATCACAACCAGCTTGGTTAATATATGTGGAAAGTTTTGAATACATGAATATAAATATGCTGCATATATCTTTATACAATCAGCTTTAGCTATGTATTCAGTCGGACCAACTTAAGTGTTACTATAAAGTTGCTAAATTCTAAATGCTATAATCAATAAAAGCAACCACTGGTGCTAACTTTGTACTGAAGTTTAATTGTCTTGGTTTACACTATATAATCAGGAGACTAATAAAGTTTGTTCGATATAAAACAATATAGCATATAATAATACCTTCTTATTATATAAAAGTGGTGCTGATACAAGGCATACATTGAAAGGCAAATTGCATGGCATGATGTTAATTTTCATGACCTGTAAAAAATAGACTTTAAAATATCTTTAGATTTTCTGTAGTTGTCCAAGTGAAAGAGAACCAGCAAAGAAAACTATGTAATAGAATTCTGTGTTCCAATCTGAACTTCATGTTGGCTTAAGTTTAACATTCATTGTTCAAATTCTTCCTGTGCAATCAAGGCACAAAGTAGTTAAGAGAACTTGTTTGTCAGTTGTCATTTTGATTATCAATTTACCCCATTCTCCATCACAGCTATGCCAGACCTGTAAATGCTATAATGACCCCAGGTCTTTAAATTGGCACAACAATTAGTGCCGAAATCATGTGATATAAAGATACTAATGAAGAGGAGGGAGGTGCAGGATGACATGATATTCTGCCTTGGGTCTCCTATGAGTTAGGTTTGTGGATTAGGACTCCCAGTTGGGGCTTGTCTTCAGGAACATCAAACCATGGTCAATGCCATCATTTCTGAATCAGCACATCGAAATGAAGGACAGGACTACATTAAGAAGGCCGTGTCAATACATCTATGCCACTCTTGTGAAAATTAGGGATGTGCAAAGGTCATTGTGGATCTAGCCCTGTCCGTAAGATTTTTTCTTCTGAGTGAGAACAAATGAATCCTGTATATGATAGCCTGCTTAAATTCATGGATCACCATGAAAACATGTTGAAAATTATCAACTCCTTTCATAGCATGAGTTAGACACACTATTTTATCAATAGCAGTTTCTCCTATTGTGTTGAGAATTGGGTCATCATAGAACTTAGAAATGTCATTCCCATTAACCTATGACCATAGAAAATATATCAGAAGTATCAAACTTGATGTTTTTTTCTATCATTATTGTTGTGGCCGTTTCACATCCTTCCTTGACCTCAACAGACAAATAGGTGAAATGAAATTTTCTCTGGATGTACAAAATCCAGCTTCCAAAACAGATGAGGAACAGCTGCTAAAGTCTTTCCAATATTAAGGATTTTGATTTGCCTTATGCACACATGAAGTAGAATTTACAAAGTTTCTCCACTTCCGAAACCACTTCTCTGGACTTATTTCATTTTTAATCTATTGGATTGTCACAATAAGTCTGTGGTCAGATCCTAAGGTCACCTTAATGGTCAGACTTCAAAGAGCAGAGTATTTTCATGTATACCCACACATATATGCCCACATGCGCATACACACTCACTGGTTGTTTTTAATCTCTCTGCCATCCTGCCATTGATGGATTCATGGGTGTCAAATAAAACAAAAGAAAACAAATTTGCAGAGTGAGCCCACATGTCCAGCTGCAGCAGAGAGCAGCCGAAGCATATGCCTGAGTTAAAAAGGGAGGACAACCTGTCCTGTGTATCCACACAAAGAAGATGATGAATACATGCACGCTGCACACACACTCTCACACACACAAACAAACATCCGTGCGCAGAGACATACATTTCTAGCAAGCCGTGGAATGACTTAAACAGTCCATTGTACGAAATATGAATGAGCCATCATTGTCCCGGCTTAGTGAGAAGGGACGCGGTCTGTCCTTGATTAGCCACATGACTAACCTGATTACATGGGAGAAACCACATATGTAAAGAAGGCCTTCTGTCACTTCCTCCCCGAGGCACAGAGAACACGGTGCCTGGAGCCTGTCCCACTGTGGCCAAATGAAAGAGGGACAAACAGCGCAGGGGTGGCTGATAGTGAATCTCAGAAGGGCAGTTGGCCAAAATATACCATGAAAATATCTATTTGGTGTTCAGCCCCCCCACTCCCAAGTATTATACCCCTGAGGCAAACAACTTTGCATGAAAATACTTGGTCAAAAGAAAATTCTTCACCCTTTACTCCTCCAATTTTTCCTGCTACCCTCTCCTCTTCACCAGTTTACTTCTCTTTCTTTAGTCTCTTTAGAGATTAAGGCTGGAAGAGAACTGGGCTCATTAAGGGGTTACAGGCTAAGACATGTAAGCATTTGCATCCCTCTGCATATTGATTCCTGTCTGCCATTTTTTTTCCTGACAGGAAATTTCATTGGCTTCTGTGCCCCTTTGAATCTGGTTCTTAAAGACAAATGATCTTTCACAGCTAATTGGCTTATAAGCTACATTCCAGCCATACATAGGCTTGATTAAAGATATTTTATAAAAACAGAGAAAGAGAGAAAACACAGTGTGTTCCAAAAAAGAAAGATGCAGTTGTTTCAGTCTGATGCCAAATGGTAACCTTGGACAGGATCCTAAAATGTCTTTCTATGAATGTCTTTGATCCAATTAAATTTCTCTCTAATAAAGAGATTGGCAACCTTTGGGTGGCTATGAGCCACATGTAATTCTTTTGGGTGGATAGAGTGGGCGGGGAGAAGGATATTTAAAAGTCATATTAGGGCAGTAATATAAAATAAGTGCTGGCAACATCTGAGCAGAGATTTTCTATTTCTTTCCCATTTAGAGAGGCCTGGATTTATTTTCAGGTATCTCCCATCTGATGGGAGATGGGAGACTAACATTCAGTAATGTAAGAGGAGCGGCTATGAGAGCTACAAAGCAAGAATTCAGGGATTCGTAACCCCCAAATTCAATTGAAAAAGAAAAATGGCTTTTTATTGACCCTTCTTCCAATTTCTTGTTCTTTTGCAAAGCCATGGGAATTTCACAAGTCTTCAAAGGATATTTTGGGGGTTATTACTGTGTATGACATGGGTTGGGATGGAAATATGTGTTCCTTTGAAAAATCACTGAACTATGTGTCGTGTCGTCGGTAAGGAGACCAGGAGGCGGTGACTAGGTTTCAGCTCTTTATTGGTCCCTGGAACCGATCTGGCTCCAAGGGAAAAAACAGCGGCTTTTTATTCTCAAGCTGCGGCGGCCGCGGCCAATGGCACCGCTTTGAATCTTCCGTGATTCGTATCCACCAATCGCGGGAGATTTTTAGCGGGCCAATCAGCACGGCTCGCTAAACCAATCAGATCGCCCCGCGCTTTGGCTAATCAAAGCGCGGGGTTTCAAGAATGCTAATGAATGTACAGAACACCCCTCCCCTCTTGGTTTGGTCCTATGTAATGTGGTCCTGTAGGTAGGCGGTACTCTCCTACTGGACCTGCGCAGGTCAGTCGTGGGTTGGCTCCCGGCCGGTTCGGTCGGGTTCTCTGTGTCTCTCGGACTCGTCGGTAGAACCGCCTGGTATGTCTTGCCGGGCCGCTTGTCGCAGCTCCCTCCCGCTCTACCCGGGCTGGTTGAGCTGCGGTTTTCACTGCTCCCGCCTGGTCTTTCCGGGCTGGTCGAGCTGGCCTGGCTGCTTTTTCCTGGTGAGGTTCCGAGCTGGCTGCTTGCTGGTGAGTATGGCTGGTTCCTTTCTTCTGGGTTTTGATTCCCGGGGTATTCCCTCCCCTCTTGGTTTGTGTTAAGGAGATTGGTTATGTCTGGTTGCGTGTCGGTTGTGTTTCTTGTGGCTGTCCTCGATCTTAATTGATCGATGTAGCGTTTCCATGCTCGTCCGTCGGTTGTTTGTAGCTGGTATGAGCAGGGACCTGTCAGTTGGATTATGGTTGCTGGTACCCATAGTGGGTCTCCGGTTAGGTTCTTTGTGTAGACGGCGTCGCCTGGTGCAAAGGATCGGTACTTGCTGGAGGAGTTTGGGGGTTTTTCCGGGTTGTATGTGGGGTGAAGTCTATCGAGTGGGGAACTTATTTTCCTCCCCATTAGTAGCTCTGCCGGGCTTTTGTTTGTTGTCGTGTTCGGGGTTATGTGTTGTATGAAAAGCATTTTATTTATTTTGTCTTGGATCTCCCTGTGGTCTATTTTCTGGATGGTTTTTTTCGTGAATTGAACCATCCGTTCCGCCCTTCCGTTCGCCGCTGGATACACCGGGGCTGTCAGTGCGTGTCGTATGCCCCGTTCCACTAGGAATTTTTCAAATTCTAGTGAGGTGAATTGGAGCCGTTGTCCAACACGATGACATCTGGGAGGCTGTGTGTTGCGAAGAGTTTGCAAAGTTCCTTGGTCTTGGCCTCTGTGGTGGTGGTTTTCATGTTGCTTACCTCCAACCAGTTGGAGTAAGTGTCTACGGTTATTAGGAATGAATGTCCCTTTGTGGGCCTAATGAAGTCTATGTGGATCCTAAACCAAGGTCCCCTGGGGGTTTCCCATTCTAGGATCGGTGCCGTGGGCGGGCTTGGTCTGGTTTCTTGGCAGCATTGACACCTTGCCACCCAAGCCTCGATTTGTTTATCCATCCCTGGCCACCAAGCGTAACTCCTGGCCAGGGCTTTTGTTCTAACTATGCCCGGGTGCCCCTCATATAACAACTCCAGTAACTTCCCTTGCAGTTTTTCCGGGATGACCACCCTATCCCCCCACAGTACACACCCTTTTTGTAGCGAGAGTTCTGTTTGCTGGTTCCGGAATGTTTTGAATGTCTCGTCGTTGTCCTTTTCCAGCCACCCTTTCTCTACCCAATGTAACACCTGCGCCAGACGTTTGTCTTTATTAGTTTCTCGGGCAATGTCTGACGCGGTTATGGGTAGATCGGGCAGAGTCTCTATGCTGAGGGTGGTCATCGTGGGTGCTGGGTCAGTGTCTAGCTTGGGTAGCGGTGAGCGGCTTAAAGCGTCTGCATGTGTGATCGTCTTACTGGGTCGGTGTGTGAGCCGGTAGCTGTAGGCGGCAAGGAATTCGGACCACCTTGTCATTCTAGGAGATAGAATGTTTGGGGTGGCCCTGTTCCCTGCCAGGATTCCCAGCACCGGCTTGTGGTCGGTGATAATGGTGAACATCCGGCCATAGAAGTACTCGTGGAACCTCTTCACTGCGGCAACGATAGCCAGGGCCTCTTTGTCCAGCTGACTGTAGTTTCTCTCCGGTTTGGTGAGGGTCCTTGAAAAGAAGGCGATGGGTGCTTCTTTTCCGTCGGGGAGAGTGTGGCTGAGGATGCTGCCGACACCGAAAGGTGATGCGTCGCATGTGACGGCTAGTGGTAGGGTCTCATTGTATTGGATGAGGATGGCATCTGAAGTGAGCAGGTCCTTGGTTTTCCTGAAGGCTTCCTCGCGTTTCCCCCAAGTCCAGGTAGCTGCCTTGTCCAAGAGCCTATGCAAAGGCTCCGCCGCGGTCGCCTTTTGGGGCAGGAAAACATTGTAAAAATTAAGCAGTCCCAGAAACGCCTGCAGTTCCATTTTAGTCCTGGGTGTGGGGGCCTCTTTAATGGCTTTAATTTTGATTTCGGTTGGGTGGATGCCGTGCCGGTCTCGGAGGTACCCCAGGAATTCGACCCGCTCTGTGTAAAGTTGGCACTTTTCCCTCTTCACCTTTAGCCCGGTTTCCTTGAATTTGGTTAGCACCTCCCTTAGTCGACCCTCTAGTTCTGGCTGGTTGGCTGCCGATACCAGCACATCGTCGAAATAGGGCACCACCCCCTTGATGCCTTGTAAGAGTCTCTCCATGAGGCTCTGGAAAATTCCAGGCGCCACACTGACTCCGAACTGGAGTCGGTTACATCGGAAAGCTCCCCGGTGAGTGACTATGGTTTGCGCCTCCATGGTTTCTTCGTCGACCGGCAGCTGCTGGTATGCTTGGGCCAGGTCGAGTTTCGTGAAAACCTTGCCTCCCCCCAGTGAGTGTAGAAGATGCTGCACTACTGGGATGGGGCAGGTGCTTTGTTGCAAGGCGCAGTTTAGGGTGGCCTTATAGTCCCTGCAGATTCTCACCGACCCATCAGGCTTGACTGGGGTGACTATTGGGGTCTCCCACTGGGCATGGTCTATTGGTTGTAGGACCCCTTGCTTGACAAGCTTGTCAATTTGCTCGTCAATTTTTGGCCTGAGTGCGAAAGGTACCCACCTTGGTTTTTGGCATCTTGGGGGAACGTTCGGGTCTAGGCTGAAAGAGATAGGGGGCCCTCGGTACTTGCCTAGGGTGCCGTCAAACACTTCCTGGAAGTCCCGTGCCAGTTGTTGCTCCCAATCGGTCTCGGTGATGTGGTTGATGCCCATGACTTCGATGCTGAGCGGTGCGAACCATTGCAGTCCCAAAAGGCTGGGTCGGTCTCGGTCCACGATTGTTTGGAGAAGCTTTGCAGTGCGTCCCTTAAATGTTACTCTGAATTGTCCGGTTCCGACTACCAGGATGCGGTTTCCCTGGTAGTCTTTAATGATTAGTCTCTGGTTCTTCAGTCCCTTCTTTTGGATGGTAGGCACCAAGCGTTTGATTTCTTGCCAGGCGACCATGGAGAGGTAGGACCCGGAGTCCACCTCCATTTTGAATGGCTCGCCTTCGATGCCTACCTCCACGTAGAATTTTTGGGCATTGGTGGTTGATGCGTGGCCGATGATGACCGTCTGGTGGGTTTCCTCCTTCCGCTGGGTCCCAACGGCTGTTGGCTGGGCGATCTCTGGTTCTGGGCGGTGTGCTGTCCTGTCTCCACTTGCTGTGGTCCCGTCGTCTGGGGCTGTAGGCTTTCTTTAATCGGCATACGCGGGCGATGTGACCCTTTTTGTCACAGTGTCAGCAGACTGCGTCAAAGAACCGGCACTCGGATCTAGGGTGGTCACCTCCGCAACCGGCACAAGCGGTCCCCGACTTACGACCCCGCCGACTGCACTGGTCGCATCCTGCCTGGAGCCGGTGGATTTCCTCCTCCTCGTCCGAAGTGTCGGAGGCGGAGTGGAATTCGCCATGGTGGGTGGTAGTTTCGCGGTGACTTGCTTCCGGTTGGGCCTCAGTCGCCTGTCCAGGGTTGTTGTTCGCAGTGCGGTCCCCAGCGTCCGGTCCCCACAGGCAGTTTACTGACTGCCTGGTGGTCTCGGCTGCGGTGGCTTCCGCAATGGCATCGGCGAGGGCGATGTCGCCTTTGGCCATCAGCCAACTCTGTAGGACTGGGTCCCGCAGCCCGAGCATGACTCGGTCCCATAGGGCCTCGTCCATGTCGGAGAACCCGTATAGTCCTCCTAGGTTCCACAGCTCCACGACAAAGTCGCTGAGGCTTTCGCCCGAGCTCTTGTCCCGCCAATAAAACTCGTGCCGTCTGATGAGGGTGGGCACGGCGGGAGCGTAGTGCTTTCGGAGTAAAGGTTCGAGGTCGGCCCAGTGACGTCAGCGGGTTTCGCTAGGGCTTTCGCCATCTTGAACACTGCGGGCCCGCAGTGTGTCAGGAAGACTGCTCGTTTCTTCAGCCCGGTGGCGTCCTTCATGTCGCTGCATTTGAGGAACATGCGGAATCTGTCCCTGTAGGATTCCCAGTCCTCGCTAGCGGGGTTGAAGGGCGCGGGCGAAGCAATGCTGGCCATCTTGTTGGTCTTGCTTCCGTCGGACACGTGCTTGCTGGGGTTCAGAATCGGGATCCCATCTTCGTCGCCAGTGTCATGTCTGTTGGTAAGGAGACCAGGAGGCGGTGACTAGGTTTCAGCTCTTTATTGGTCCCCAGAACCGATCTGGCTCCAAGGGAAAAAACAGCAGTTTTTTATTCTCAAGCCGCGGCGGCCGCGGCCAATGGCACCACTTTGAATCTCCCGCGATTCGTATCCACCAATCGCGGGAGATTCTTAGCGGGCCAATCAGCGCGGCTCGCTAAACCAATCAGATCGCCCCGCGCTTTGGCCAATCAAAGCGCGGAGTTTCAAGAATGCTAATGAATGTACAGAACACTATGATTCCCAATATTTCTCATCAATGACTATATTGACTGAAGTTGTGGTTTCGCAATATTTGGAAAGACAAATATTCTCATCACAGTATAAAGAACAGAGACTTCAGGTTGATTATAAGCAGTGTTCATGTGTGCTTGGGGGAGAGGTGTCCTGGGATCTAGGCTATTGCCTCAACTTTCCTGTTTAAATTTGCTTAAAGCCAGCTTATTCAATTTATTATCCTTAGAAATAAAATGCAACATAAACCATAAATGCAATTCAGGTTTATCTCAGTGGATGTGAAAAAGTGATTTAAGGAACACATTGGTTAGTCTTTTAAATTGGATTATTTTTTCCAAAGAGCCTTTTTCACAAAAATTATATTTTCTGAGTGGAGCACCTGTGTCATGCTTCTCCCTTTACATACAAAGAACATATTTTAAGTGAAAAGTTTTCTTTTTTAAAAAAAAAATAGTGTATATAGCTTTCTAAATCTGTATTTACATCATCAATAATTTAAAAGAAAGTATCTACTTTTTGCCCTAGCCAACAAAGAGGAAATTTACTACTTCCTACAGAGCACAGAAAGGAGGCAGGCAAGATACTATTTACATGCTAGACTGATTCCTCTTATTCTATAATGTCCAGTGAATGTTTAATATTCTATGGATGGCAGACTGAAGAAATTTAAAAATAAGCAAATTAAATATCCATATATGCAGTATCCTTATATGCCAACTGAATTTTTACTTTTGGAAGTAAACTAGTAGCAAGCATTAAATTTTTTTTAAAGTCTCTAAAATGATGAGTGATCAAAAGAATGATGGTTTTTAAGCTGGAAACCTATACATGTTCAAATTTCTACTATAGACCATGGATGTCTATAGAATTCCTAATTTATTCCAAAATGCATGGGACCATTGGGATAATGTTCAGTTGTAACCACAAGTTGAATTTTTTTTCTTCTTTTTTTTCTTGTTACCCTTCCTATCTGTTTGAACCGTGCTTGTGCTCGATTACATTCAGAAGTGGAATGGAAGAAAGTTTCCAGGTATGCAAAATGACTCTTATTGGGTTTAAAGTGGCATTAAATTTCATGAGGAATGTCCCAAAGCTTGTTGAGAAGAAGAAAATAAGCAAACATTTGCTAAGTTCCCCATTTTGGAATATAAATGCCACCTGTTGAAACTAAGCCACTTCCCATTTTTTGAGATATAAAGTTTCTCAGTCCCTGAAAAATAAGAGAAAGCAATTAGACCTCATAACTTCAGTGATAGTTTAGGCAACAAAGGTCACATTGATTGTGATCTTCTAGTGGTGAAAGGAATATAACTGTAAATACTCCAGAAAAAACTCCAGAAAAAGTTATGAAATGTCCTGTTCTCTTTTATAAAGATCTCACTGTGGCATGGGAAAAGTCAATTTTTTCCAAATCTCTTAAAAATTAATGTGGGCTTGAAAATAAATATTATGTTTGTTGACATAACACCTCTTTTGACCCCCTCACAACTTAATCAGGGCTAGGATGCCACATGAAATATAATTTCTCTCAAAACTTGAATCTAAAAACTCTTTAATGAAATTAAAGAGAAATGATAGACACACTCAGGAAAATAAGATTCATAAAACGAAAGAAATTGAAGGTGCCATCAATGCCATCTCCACAACAGCCTTGAATTAGATGTACTGACTTCTTTCCCTCAGGTTTGTTACTTTGAGGATTTCTTTATTTAGTTCTTATTCTTAACAACAGTAAGGAGTACCTTTTTAGATATAATTAATGTATCCCTGAGCATAAGGAGGGATGTAATCCCCCCCCAAAAAAAAATAATGAAAGATTTTTTTCGCATAGGTGGCCAGCTTTGTTTTTTCAACAAGATCTTTCATCTCTTACTGTTGCTTGATATGATATGTTTGCCATGTGTGAGAATATTTTTTTTAAAGATCAGGAATTACTGAAGTCCTGCCACTGCTATAGCTATCAAAACTTTTGTCTGGGGAGAAGGCGGAGCTTCGTTCCGGCGATACAGCTGCGATCTCAGGGCTCTGAGATCGTAGCCGATATTTTCGCCCCTGGTCGGTCCTAACGGACCTAAACCGTCCCGTAGAGACGGTGATCGTGAAGGGCATTGTTCCAGGATCCCAGAGATATCGCAAAATCTCTGGTTTGATCCGGAAGAAGCCCTTTTGCTGGCGGCGGAGAGGCAGCCTCCATAGCTGCTGAAGTCGGGACAGCTCCGGAAAGAAAGTGATTGGAGTGAAGTGTGTCGGCTGGGTGAGAAAAACTCTTTTGTGCTGTAAATTCGCTAAGGTTGGAAAGTTCATCCGATATAAAGAAGAAAGCTGTGAGATTTTTTTTTGACTGAAATTGTTTTGAGCGGCGTTTTTTAAAGTGATGTCAAATTGAGGCTTGGTTTTTTTTTTTTCTTTTCTTTATACTTTTTGGGAAAGATTTTACTGTGACTTTGTAGGTAACCGGATTGAATTTTCTCTTATATATATTTTTATGCTCCCTTTGATTTTACACTCCCTTTGATTTTTTAACTTTCTTTAGGATAGTGGCTCCCTTTGGCTATTTTTTCTTTTTTTTCTGTATATATTATTACTTTTTTCTGGCGGGCGGGGAGAAAGAGCATTAAGAAACTTTGTAACACTGCCAACTAGAGGCTTGAAAGTATCTTTATGTGAATTGGAGAGAATTGCAAAAAGACCTCATCTCAAGGACTTTTTAACGTGATAAGATAGAGGGAGAGCACAGCAAAATATTATTGCAGGTGCTTTCCTGGACTGTTATCAACAACACTTGAGGTTTGGCTTTGAAGCGGCTGGAGAAGAGAGTCATAACAAGAGCCTTGGATAAATAACAAAGTGCAGTGTGTTTTCTTATATATACCCCATTCGCTAGTCTTTTTCTAAATTTTAATTTTAGTAATATTTTTATTTTTGCCTTTTATTTTAAAGGGAAAGCCTCAGAGTTTTTTTTTCTTTTTTCTTCTTTATTTTTCTTTTCTTTTTTATTGGGACTTTTTTGCTTTTCATATTTATGTTTTTGGACTACTTTGTTGTTGAGGTTGTTTTTTTTTCTTTTTTTTGGATTATTGAGATTTTTTAATTGGATTAAGGTGTGACGAATCTGAAGGAACTTTTTTTTTTCTCTTTTTGCTTTTTCTTTTTTCCTTTTTCTTTTGCTCTTAATCAATATTATTATTTTTGGATTTGTTTGTTTTTTCCTTTCTATTTTTTCCTTTTTTATGGTGGACTATCTCGTAATTGGATTAGGGTCTAGAAGAACCTGAAAATCTTTCTTCTTCCTTTTTTTCTGTTTCTTCTTTGGTTTCGTGTTTTTTACTATTGGAGTTCTCCATTTTGGATTATAATTGGCTGCTCTACCAGTTGAATTAAAAGTCAAGAAGAATTTGAAGTTTTGGAAACATTGAAATGAGCAGGAAACCAATACCATCTGGCATTTCTGCTTCTACCTCTGCTTCCCCACCAGCTGGAGGACAACGTTTAATTCAGACAATGTTGAAGCAAGATAAGGAACAAGAAAAAATAACTTTACAGTTACAGATGATTATGCAAGGAATCCAAGATCTCAAGACAAAATCAGATATCATTGAACAAAGAACAGGAAATATTGAACAAAGAACAGAAAATATTGAACAAAGAATAGAAAATATTGAACAAAGAGCAGAAAATATTGAACAAAGAGCAGAAAATATTGAACAAAGAATAGAGAAGACTGATGAAAAAGTGGAAAATATTAAACAAATGATGGTTAAGTATGAGGAGAGATTCCAAAAAATTGAGGAAGAAGGAAAACAAAGAGAGAAGAAGATTGGAAATATTGACAGCAGATTAACAGCGGTTGAACAAGAAAAAGGTGGGATGTTGAGGTGGGAGATGGAAAGGTCAGAATTTTACCTCAGATTTCAAAATATAGAAGAGGAAAAAGGAGAAAATTTGGCAGCGGTAATGATAGAAATTTTGGCAGATGCTTTGGAAATTACAGAGGAAAAGATGATGGATGGAATAGATGAGATATATCGAGTCTATACAAGATATGCGATGAGAAATAAATTACCCAAGGAAGTCCATATTAGATTTACCAAAAAATCCATTAAAACGCAAATATTACAAGTAGCAAGAGAGAAAACACTGAAATACAAGGGTAAAGAGGTTGTGGTTTTAAAACAAATACCCAGAAGAGTGAGAGAGATGAGAAGAGAATATCGATTTCTGACCAAAATACTATTGGAAAACGAAGTGAATTATAGATGGCTGATTCCAGAAGGACTAGTGTTTGGGTGGCAAGAGCAGAGATATAGAATTGATTCAATTGAGAAAGCAGAACTTTTTCATGCAGAATTCTTTGGAGGAAGAAGAGAGGAAGCAGAGAAAGAGGCTTTATCAATTGAGTTTCAAGATGAACAACTGGAGACTGAAAAAGAGAAAGGAGCAGCAGGGGGACAGATGGATAATAAAGAACAGCGTGAAGTGAGATCCACGAGAGCTGTTAGACCTAAATATAAAGCATAATCATGGAGGACAAAAAACTGATTACAATGAATATAAACGGACTTAATTCAGCTGTTAAAAGAAGGAAAACTTTTCATAAATTAGAGAAATTAAAATTTGATATAATTTGTTTACAAGAAGTTCACATTAAAAAACAACATGAACAATTGTTATTACAGCCAAAATTAGGGAAAATATTTACCTCTTTGACTCAATGTAAGAAAAGAGGTGTGGTTTTATACATTAAAGAGGCTATTCCAGCAAAATTGATTTACACGGATGAAGATGGAAGAGTATTAATGGTAGAAATAATGGACAATAATATAAAAATACTCTTGATTGCAATTTATGCTCCGAATGATAAACAAGAAGAGTTTTATAAAAAGCTGCACATGAAAATAATTGGACTGGACTATGTTAATATAATTATGATGGGAGATTTTAATGGAATTGTGGACAATAAACTGGACTATATAGCAACAACAACAAAGCAAAATAGAAAGGCTCTCCCAAGGTCATTTTTTAAAATGACAGATGAATTAACTTTAAAAGATATTTGGAGAGAAAGAAATGTTAAAGCTAAACAATATACTTTTTATTCAAATAGACATTTATCATGGTCCAGATTAGATATGATTTGGATCTCAACAGAACTAATATCTAATATTGAAACAAGTACCTGGGCAGATCATAGCCCAATGACAATTAAATGGAAGGGACAAAAAAAAAGATCGAGATGGACATTAAATAATACTATTTTAAAGGAGAAAGATTTTACACAATGGATGGAGAAGGAATTGGCTTTTTTCTTCAGAGAAAATAAAAAAGAAGATACTTCAACGCAAAATGTGTGGGACACAATGAAGGCATACGCTAGAGGTTTGATAATAGATTATACAAGAAAAAAGAATATTAGGAAAAGGCAAGCTTCTAAGGCCTTGGAAGATGAGTATAAAATTCTTGAAAAAGAATTACAGAAAATGCCACAGAAAAAGGATATTAAATTGAAGCTGGATGTAATCAAACATAAAATGGAATTAATAGAGAAAGAAGAACTGGCACAGAAAATTAGAAACTCTAAACAGAATTATTTTGAAGATGCAAATAAACCAGGTAGATGGCTAGCATATAAATTGAGAAAAGAGAAGGAATCAAGAAAAATATTGAAGTTAATAGATGAACAAGGCCAAGTTTGTTATGGGAATAAGGAGAAAAAAGAAATTATTCAAGATTTTTATGGGCAATTATATAAACAGGAGAATATTGATGAAGAAAAAGTCAAACAGTATTTACAGGAAGCTAAGTTATCAAAGATACCTAAAGAGACTGAAGAAATGCTAGAAAGCAATATAACAATGATGGAACTAAATGAAGCATTTAAGAGACAAAATAATGGGAAAGCTCCGGGTCCAGATGGGCTTCCAGTAGAATTTTATAAAACATTTCAAGAATTATTGAGCATCCCATTGTTAGAAGTTATGAATGAAGTTATGTTAAAAAAGATGATACCTAAAACATGGTCAGAGGCTTATATTACACTCATACCAAAGGAAGAGACTGACCCATTGCAAATTAAGAATTATAGACCTATTTCTTTATTGAATGCAGACTATAAAATCTTTGCTTCAATCTTAGCAGAAAGACTTAAAAAATATTTAAATAATTTTATTCACTCAGATCAAAATGGATTTCTGCCAAAGAGACAAATTAGAGACAATATGAGAGTAATCTTGGACACTTTGGAATACTATGAGGCTCATCCTGAAAAGCAAATGGCTTTGATATTCCTAGATGCTCAAAAAGCATTTGACAACGGGAAATGGAGATTTATGTTATTATTATTGGAGCAGATGGGTTTCGCTAAAAAATTTATTCAAGCAATAGAAGCTATATATAATAAACAGACAGCAAGGGTAATGATGGAGGGGGAACTTACAGATTTTATTAATATAAGGAAAGGCACAAGACAAGGATGCCCCCTATCTCCTTTGCTATTTGTGTTGACCTTGGAAGTGTTGAATAGAAATATTAGGGATGATAAAAGCATAAAAGGAATGAAAATTAAGAAGGAAGGATTTAAGCTACAAGCTTTTGCTGATGACTTAGCTTTTATTTTGGAAGATCCGCTAGAAACAGCTCCAAAGTTACTGGAAAGGATAGAGGCATATGGAGAGGTGGCTGGTTTGAAAATAAATTAAAAAAAACTTTTGTCTGGAAAAATATGGTTTTTTTCTCTCTCTCCCACAGGTTGTCTGTTAAATTGTATTTAGCTTTGGACCACCAATAAGAAAATAACATTGGCCATAGCGTATAAGGAAAACCATTATAAGATGTTTTACAGTTGGCATCTTCCACCAGTAAGACTTTTCAAAAGGTTCAAAAGTCTATCTTCAAATTGTTGGAAATTCAAAGATGTATCAGGCAAATTTTTTCACATCTGGTGGATCTGCAATCCTGCAAAAAAAAAATATTGGACATTGATTTAGACATGGGTGGAACAGACGGTGGGAGAGTGCATTCCATTTAAGCCGGAATTTTTTTTCTCCAAGGAATAATATTAGAAGGATTTAATTTATCTAATAGTACATGTGTTGACAGTGGCTAGAATAATATATGCTCAATATTGGAAGAAGGAAAACATACCGCCAGAAACAGAGCTAATAAGGAAAAGTATGGCCTGTACAGAATAAGACACGTTAACTCTAGAATTAAAAAATAAGGGAGAATCTTAATAATATGAAACATGGAATAATTTTTATCAGTGGTTGCATAGAAGAATGCAAGGTTGGAACATAAGTAAATATGATTGTTAGGGATACACACCCTAGCACAGGGGTGGGCAATTAATTTCTGTCGGGGGCCATATGGAAAATCAGATCTGTGTTTGAGGGCCGAACCAATTTTATAAAAGGCTATTATAAAGGGCCCATTATAAAATGCAGCAAATTATATATATATATTCTTATATATAATTTGCTGCATTTTATAATGGGCCCTTTATAATATATATATATATATATATATATATATATATGTATATATATATATATATATATATATATATATATATATATATATATATATAATATAATATATAATATATATAATATATATATATATATATTATATATAAGAAAAAGTAACACTGCAGCTGCTCCTGCTACTACTTTCCACACTTTCCAAACGCGAATCCCAGGAGAGAATAAACAGCAAACCGCGCTCAGGGGCATCCAAGCCCACCTAAAGCTCGGCCGCTGCTGGTGGAGCCTTACCCTGCCTTGGTGCCCCATTTCCCGGCTCGGCGGTCCTGCGGTCCTGCTCGGGCGGCACTTCCTCCTTGTGTACATGCCCGACAAGCCGCTCACCACGACAGCGGCTCCCAGCACCCGAGCAACTTCCCAGCAACTTGCAGCTTGCTTTTTCCTCTCGGGCGCTCGCGCCTGGCCCCAAGCCGCATGGTGGAGGGGAAACCCGGAGCGCCGCCGGGTCGCCTCCTCCAAGCAGCCCGCCCGCCGGGCAGAACCCTTCCCGCTCATCCCTCGGGTGTCTTCCTTGTTCCTCTCTCAGTCGCTCTCTCGCTCCTCCACCAGCCCAGGAAGAAACTGCTTCAAAGAAGCCGGCAGGGTGGCTTCCTGTCAGCGCAGCTCCTCTGAAGCGCCCATTCACCCCCACACAGCCGCCCACGGTTCAATCCAGTGCTCCGTTCTGCCTGCCTGCCTTTGTTTCTAGTTGTTTCAGCTGAGAATAATAACTATTCGCCTCTTTTTTTCTTTCTTTTCTGGGCTGGTGGAGGAGCGAGAGAGTGACTGAGAGAGGAACGAGGCAGACACCCAAGGGATGAGCGGGAAGGGTTCTGCCCAGTGGGTGGGTGGGCTGCTTGGAGGAGGCGACCCGGCGGCACTCCTGGCTTCCCTCCACCGCGCAGCTCGGGGCCAGGCGCAAGCACCCGTGAGTTAAAAGGAAGCCGGAAGGGCTTCCAGGCTTAAACTTTGCACAGGCAAAGTTTGCAGGCGGGAGCGTCTTCCCGCCGAGGAAAGGGAAGGGTTCTGCCCGGCAGGCGGGTGGGTGGGCTGCTTGGAGGAGGTGACCCGGCCACGCTCCAGGCTTCCCTCCGCCGTGCGGCTCGGGGCCAGGCACGAGTGCCCGCGAGTTAAAAGGAAGCTGAAAGGGCTTCCAGGCTTAAACTTTGCACAGCGCGGTGGAGGGGAAACCCAGAGCGCCGCCGGGTCGCCTCCTCCAAGCAGCCCGCCCACCCGCCCACCAGGCGGAACCCTTCCTTTTCCTTGGCAGGAAGATGCTCCCGCCTGCAAACTTTGCCTTTGCAAAGTTTAAGCCTGGAAGCCCCGGAAAAAAAAGGGGGCTTGGCGGGGACTCACCTTCGGAGAGGTCACACTCGAAGGTGATTTCAAAATCTCAGCCGAAGCCTTTGCAACATTCTTTTCTTTCCTACTTCGAGAGCGCTCCGCACTGTTTTGCAGCCTTGGGGGCCACGCGGTGCAGGGCAATATGCCACGCCCAGCAATTTTTTTTCAGGGGTGGGCCGGATTGGACAGACCAACGGGCCGGATGTGGCCCGCGGGCCGTAGTTTGCCCACCCCTGCCCTAGCAGAATGTGCAACGGCAGTCTAGCAGGCAGGCAAATTATGTGAGATAAACGTTGTTGTAGTTTACACTCAGTAAGACAGATACACTGTGCCAGTTAAATAGTTTTTTATTCCAGCAAGAGTTATAGCATAGTCAAAACAGTCCATATGTTATACACTAGTTCAGTCCATCCAGGGATTAATCAGTTGCAAAGTCCAGTGTCAAAAATAGAGGTCAGTAAACTTACAAATAATCAGTCCAGCAATATATCTCTTTTGCAGTCAGAGATATGAAGAAAATCAAACCCCTTTTCTTCGTTTCAGTAACAGCAGGGAAAACACGCAGTTATCACCATCAATCCAACATTGTCAGCTCTCCAGTAAAAAGCCAGCAGACAGTGAGCTCTCTTGCTCCCTCTTATGGTGATTTTACAACCGCACCCAAAATACATGTTTTAACAGTTAAAGTGATACACACATTTAAACTCACTAACATAGTTTATATATTATTTTTACCCAAACTAAGTTAGGTAACCAATGTTATCCCTAACAATGATGATTAGAATATTTAGTAAAAAATGTATCAAAAAAGAGGATTGTAAATGGTGAAGTAAAATTTATATATGTATAACAATTGTAATGCCAGAACAGCTACGCCATGTTGTATTCTTATAATTAAAATAAAAATAAATAAATAGAAAAAAATGCTCTAAGTAATACCAAAACTGACATGGTGCAAGCAAGGAGCCAACAGCTTCACTCAGATTGCAGCTGATTAAAGACCTGAGGCTCTATCTCAAAAAAGGAGATAACCTAGCAGAATTTTGCCTGAGTACCTCCACCTTGCCTCTTTTACCAAGACTGCTATAGAATAGGGGTCTCCAACCTTGGCAACTTTAAGCCTGGTGGACTTCAACTCCCAGAACTCTCCAGCCAGGCTTAAAGTTGCCAAGGTTGGAGACCCCTGCTATAGAAGATCTTCATATGCTACACTGGGAAATCACCTTTACAGTCAGTAATGCTTGAAATGGAATGCTTCCAATCCTTATCCAAGTCTTCCCCGTGAATATCAAAATGTACAATAAACAAACAGTCAGAATGATCAGTGATTTGAGTGATGACATGTAAAATGAATGATCTTCAACATAGCCTTGGAACAGGGGAGCAATTGCCTATTGAAATGTCACCCATCAATGTGGAATGTTTAACTCATCCCCCAAAAAATAATGGTGCACACATCGTACTGCCAAACCATTTGGGGGGTATAAGACCATTGACAATGTTTGATGGGCGCAAACTAGAATAACTTTTGAGAAATGTTTTATTTATTGCAGTTGTGTTTGGACAGCTCCCTCTTTATTTATCCTGTAAAAAGATTTGGCTAAGAGGTTAAGCCCTCTTCAGGCATTCATCCTGCATAAGAGAATTTGCATAGATTTTTTTTTTTTTGGGGGGGGGGACTCTATTCTTTTCTCTCCCTGAGCATCATGCAATTAACCACCCAGAGCTCTTAAGGAAACTGCATTTGTTTCATGAATACAGGAACAGCAGGAAAGAAAGGGCTGGGCCAGCATGCAAAGGTGTACTAAAAGCAGTGCCATGTTGTGATGTTAACTGGGACAACTTTCAGATATGTGGACTGCAATACTCAGCAGTGTCTAGTTGGCTGGGGAATTCTGATGTCCATCCATCTGGAATTAGCCAAGTTTGAGAAATGTTCCTCTAAGATCATCTCAGGCAGGTCTAATGTTGTGGGACAGGGTAAGTGGTGAAATTATTATTTTTTTTACTACCTGTTCTGTGGGTGTGGCTTGGTGGGCATGGCCTGGCTTGGTGGGCGTGGCTTGGTGGGCATGGCAGTGGAAGGATACTATAAAATCTCCATTCCCTCCCCACTCACTAACCTGTTTTCCAGCTGTGTTATCCTGTGCAGGGCAACAAAAGAAGACCCAGCCGATCAGCAGGGACTCAAGAGGCAGAGAAGAGATGGAGCCGGGGCCAGTCAGAGGTGGTATTTGCCGGTTCTCCAAACTACTCAGAATTTCTGCTACCAGTTCTTCAGAACTGGTCAGAACCTGCTGAATACCAGCTCTGGACAGGGTGTTTGATGGTACACTTCCAAGTAAAATAAAGATAAGACAAGGAATGGGGAAGGCATTTTAAGACATCAACTGTCCTTATATAACCGGATCAGTTTTAAATATTGTAAGATTTTAACATTGTACTAAAAGATTTATTTAGCCCATACAGTAATGACTAGATGAGATTTTTTTTCTATAGTTCCCTGACAAACATGATTGTTGTTCTCAATCAAATTCGCTTTGCTTTTATAATGAATTTCAAAGTCTCACAGAATAACAGCTGAATTTAATGTCACAAAAATGATTCCCCCACCCCCACCCCGTAATTTGTTGAGTGTGATAGCTTTGGAGCATGAACATGTCACTTTATATCTTGGATAAAATAAACGTTAGAAGTACCATCACTTATTGCATAAGAAAAGCTAATCTATCAAGTAGGGTAAAAACATTGTGAGAACACCTTCTCTTTTCTGTCTCCAGCCTGTGTTTGATAGTCATTTTTTAAATTTATAATTTAATGCATAAATACATTGAATTTGTATTCTTTTATATGTAAATATTTAATGCAGCATGAAGAGTGGATCTTGATTCTACGTCAAAGAGCATGATATTTGTGTTATTGGAAGTTTTTTTTTTATTATTTATTAGAAAGATCTGAACTATCCACATCTAGATAACAGATAACAGATAATCAGAGTTGGAAGGGACCTTGACAAATGGCAGTCCAATCTCTTCTTGAAAGTCTCAAGTGATCTATTATCCTACCTAGTCTCCAACATCTTTTTAACTGATTATTTTGTTCATTACGCTCCATGACTAAGCAATGGTCTGTGCAGGTATATAAACATGGATAATAAATTGCAGCATTTTCTTTCAAGAAAGTTTGCTGAAATCATTAAAGATTTTTGTTTTGTTTTGTTTCATTAGTATATCCAGGAGCGTTCCATTAAACTACACAGGCACAGTTCTCATCTCCTAAATTTCAGTTCTAGTTTATTAGTGCTGCAGGGCAGATTTTCAAAAACTACTGATTAAAACAAGAGAGAATATTTTGGCTTGGCACTAATAGTTTTGAAAACATTCTGAAATGGTAACTTATGGCTTGAAATCAAGAACTGGGAGAAAAAAGGCATGCTGTATCAAATAAATAAATAAATAATAAATGCTGCTTTTACACTGAGTAATCTCAACATGCACCGAAAATTTGGTTCTGAAGCTTTGTATGGAAGGTGATTTCTTTTTTAATTAATCTTAGATAATGCTGCTCTAGCCACTTTGATTTACATAATTGGAAATCAGACTTTGAAACACCCTTGAGGAACACTTACTAGATATGCAGCTACCTGCAAATGAAAAGAAGCAGGGTGGTAGCGATGTGGCAATTTTTTAAAAAGGGGAAAGAAAATGGTGTCATGCTTTCTTTTGAAAACCAGTGAATGACTAGTCAACTTTTTATTGTTCCTGATCCCATTAATTAATTTTGAAGCTAAGAATTATATTATATTGAGTGCTGCTTTCTAACATTCCAAATAATGCAAAAAACAAACAAACAAACAAACCAAGCTTTCCATATCAATTATTTTTCAAACACTGGGTCAAAATTCTGTTTCTATTTCTACTATTCCTCAAGAATTCCTGATTATTATTATTATTATTATTTGCACTTTAATATGCCTAAAAAAACAAGTAGGCTTACTTTTTTTTTAAAAAAAAAAATGATGTCCTGTGATGACCCTGATTAATGCAACTGTGTGTTTATTTATTTATAAACTATTTAGCCAAAAATGGATTGTTAAAGTAATCATTAACCTGAAAACTGATTAAATCATATGAGAGGTCAAAACCACATAGCAAGAGTTACCAATAGCACAGCACTCCATAAAACATGCAGATGCAGAAGTTCACCCAACATTTCAAAGGGTACCAAAAATTCAGCTACAACCTGGCTGAAAAGAAAGGAAAGTTGGCTACAGAAATTGTCTTGAAACGCTGTGTAATAAATTTGTGGCCTGTGCAGACTTTTAAGAGAGCAGAGGTAATCCTCCACTTATCCCCACAATTGAGCCCAAAATTTATGTTGCTAAATGAGACATTAGTTGAGTGAGTTTTGCCCCATTTTACAACCTTTCTCACCACACTTGTTAAGTGAATCACTGCAGTTCTTAAATTAGTAACATGGTTGTAAAGTGAATCTGATTTCCCCATTGACAATTACTCATCTCAAACTGCAACTGTCACAAATATGAGTGAGTTGTGAAGGATTTTAATTTTGATCATGTGACCATGGGGATGCTTCAACGTTCATAAAAAACAGTCATAAGTCACTTCTTTCAGTGGTGTTATAACTTTGAACGGTCACTAAATAAACTGCTATGAGTGTAGGACTACCTGTATTGCCATCTTAGGTCAATGGGCAGGTACATAAAAGGTGATTTATCAGGTAACCAGAGAAAGCTGAACTTAAGCCTGTCTTGGGAGCATATAGACAGACCAAGGGTATTCAAAGTTGGCAATTTTAAGATTTGTGGACTTCAACTCCCAGAATTCTTGCACTAACATGACTGGAGGAGGAATTCTGGGAGTTTTTAAAGGTTTTTTTTAGTTTACTTTATTGTCATTGCACCTCGTACAACAAAATCAAACACCATCTTCAGTGCACATCATGACCATGACCATGAAATAAACACAAACACACATCCTTCACCCTCCACACATTGAACCGAAAACCCCCGACACTGCACTATACAGCAGAATTCAAAAGAGCTACTGCCCTGGGATAGAAGCTGTTTTTCAGCCTATTTGTCCTTGTTTTTATTATTCTGTACCGCCTGTCAGATGGTAATAGCTCAAAAAAAGGGTTCCCAGGATGAGATGGATCTTTGAGAATGTTTTGAACTTTCTTAAGACAGCGGGAGCTATAAAGCTCTTCTAAGGAAGGGAGAGGGCAACCAATGATCCTCTGGGCAATGACATTTAACCCTCTGGAGTGCTTTTCTATCTACCCCTGTGCAATTGACAAACCATACAGAGGAGCAGTAAGTTAAATTGCTCTCTATGGTGCAATGGTAGAAGGTCACCAGTAGTTTTTCATTCAGTTGTTGTTTTCTGAGAAGTCTCAGATAGTATAATCTCTGCTGGGCCCTTTTGACCAGTGCTGCAATGTGGGCACCCCAGGTCAGATCCTCTTTTATGGTAACATCTAGAAACTTAAAAGTCTTAACTTAAGAGTTGAAGTCCACAAGTCTTCAAGCTGTCAAGTCTGAAGACCCCTGTTATAGAGGGTTTCTTATCTATTTATTTATCTAATTATTTATTAGGTTATAGGGTTGCCCAACTTGAACATTGCAATCCTAGGTTGCGTAGAACCCAAAACAATCTTTGTCAGATATATCTTGCCTCAAAGCAACATATGGAGATGATATGTAGCTATTAAATACAGTAATTGGAAGTATAATATGCAAACCAATAAGACCATAGGACAGGACAAAAATAGCATACCTGTAAGGTTAAAATATGCTAAGGGGGAGGAAATGGCTGAAAATACCCTATTGAGTTTTGTGGTCTAATGGCAACTTGAATCTCCATCTGTTCAATTCAAGGAAAAAGTAGTTTTTTAAAGAAGTACCAGTACATAGATCTTCTGAAAAGCAACTACGAGCCTAGATTCACTTTCTAGCACTTTCTGAATTGGCAGAAGAGAAAGAAAGAAAGAAAGAAAGAAAGAAAGAAAGAAAGAAAGAAAGAAAGAAAGAAAGAAAGAAAGAAAGAAAGAAAGAAAGAAAGAGGGAGGGAGGGAGGGAGGGAGGAAGAAAGGAAGGAGAATATAAAAACACTCTTTGGAATAAATAAGGGAAGAAGCCAAAATGCTAAGAGTAAGGATAATAAAAAACATTGGTATTGGAGCCCTAATGTCTAAGAGAGAAGATCCAGCTACTTTCTATCCTTTGGTTTACCTCCTAGAGTTATTCCCAGATATTATTTCTTTTAATGGGATAGAAAGTGACAACTGTTGCATACAGGAAAAAATAACCTTTTTTTTTTTTTTGGTATAAGTTTTATTGATTTTAATGACAGACAAAAAACATGTAAGACAAAAAACATAACATAAAAAGATCATTCTTCATAAATTTACAGTGTATCGGTTGGTTTACCACTCCCTTTTGTGCATCCATTTCATAGTCATCAAAATAACTATATTAATAATAACTCACATTATCAATCATCAATAAAATATCCCAATATCATTATTAAACAATCATTTGACTATAATTTTACTAATTCGTACTTAAGCGAGATAACTATAATTAAGTTAAATTATTTTATAACAAATCATAGAATCATACCAAATCTATCTTAATAAAATATTCTTAAAAATTATCAAAACCAAGAAAAATTATATATTCATTATTTCCTAAATTTCTAAATATTCTATTATTATATTGTATTATCTAACCATTGATAAAAAAGATCCCAAACTTCATAAAATTGTTTATCTTCTTGTTCTCTAATTTCAAATGTCAATCTACTCATTTCAGCACATTCCAATATTTTCTTAATAATTTCTTCCTCTAATGGTATTTTCTCACTCTTCCAATGTTTAGCAAATACAATCCTAGCTGCTTTTAATACATTTACAATCAAATACTTTAAATTTTTATTATATATATCAGGTACGATTCCCAATAAAAAAATCTCTGGTTTCAAATCTATGTGTTTCTTTATCATTTTTTCCAGCCATATGCGAATTCTAATCCAATATTTCCTGGCTTCCTCACAAGTCCACCACATATGGTAATATGAGCCAGGTATCTGATGACATTTCCAGCACTTTTCAGATTTATTCTTGAACATTCTTGCTATTCTTGTCGGGGGAAAGTGCCACCTGTAAAACATCTTATACAAATTTTCTTTATATGCTGTTGACATTGTCATTTTATAATTTTGTGACCACAATTTTTGCCATTTCTCTAAATCAATTCCATATCCAAAATTCTTCCCCCAAGCAATCATTGTTTCTTTAACTTGTTCTTCCTCTAATTTAATTTCCAACAAATAACTATATAGTTTTTAAATCACTTTTTCATCAGTACCTGTCAAAATCCTATCTAAATCAGTCAATTTATCATAAAATCCTTCTATTTTAGAATCTTTAAGATACCTTGAATGTATTTGCGCATATGAAAACCAATTCATCTTTATACCTTGTTCTTCTAAATTTTGCATCGTTTTAAGTTCACCCTTTTCATCCAATATTTCCCCATATCTAACTGTTTGTTCCTTCTTATAAGTTATAGGATACGAAAAAGCTTCAATAGTTGATTACCAAACTGGAATTTTCAAATAACATTGTTTCTTAATTTTCTCCCAATTCAACCATAACGATTCCCGTATATAATGCCTTCTAAAATAACCCTGCAATTTAGTTCCCTTATACCATAAAAAAGCATGTCAACCCAATAATAAATCATGACCTTCTAATGTCAACAATCTAATCTTTCTTAACGTTATCCATTCTTTAACCCACATTAAGTTTGCAGCTTGATAATACAACTCCCAATTTGGAAGGCCAAATCCTCCTCTAATTCTAGCATCCTGTAAAAGTTTTAATTTTATTCTCGCTTTCTTGCCTTGCCATATATACTTCAACACAATTATATTTAATTCTTCGAAGTAATCCTTACTTAACCTAATTGGTATTGTTTGGAACAAATATAAAATTCTGGGTAACATATTCATCTTGATTGTTGAAATTCTACCTATCAATGACAATTGTAGGTTTTCCCATTTTTTCAGGTCAGATGCTATCTGCTGTTTAAGCTTAATATAGTTATTCTCTTTCAGTGTAGTACATCTTGACGTCAAATATATCCCCAAATATTTAACTTTGTTCGTAACTTGAATTTTCAATAAATCTGCCAGCTCTTCTTTTTGTCTTAATAACATGTTCTTTGTCAGAATCTTTTTCAAGATTCTGAAAAATAACCTTATTAAATGCAGTTGAATTTAATATGAATTCGAAGTGAAATTAAATTTTACTTATTTTTTACCTGTCCATTCACTTCTTTTTTCTGGCCATGCTCTCCTTTTTGACTAGGGTCCCTTAACTAGCACCTCACCCCAAAACTAAGAAGAGAGCTGTCTGTTGAGGAGTGATGATGATGATGTTCTTCCATCGTTTTCGAAGAGGACCTTGACATCTAATGGTTGAGGGCTGTCTACGGTGTGTCCACAAGTGGCTGGTAAGGCCTATACGGACATGGAATGTTCTTCCACATATCAGGCAGATATGTGTGGGCACTATTGTTGCAGTATTTGCAGCTCTGGCTTTGCGGAGTGGTCGCTTCTCTTGTGGTATGGTCTTCAAATGTCTGGCAGCTTTGGTGGATCAACGTGTGTCATGTCACTTGATCTTGTGCCAGGGTTTCCCAGTAAGTGGTGTCAATGTCCAGGGACTTGATGAAGGCTTTCAACATGAGGGGTTTTAACAACATCAAGGTGGTAACTGGACAGTAGAAGTCTTGGCTTGTTTTACATTTGTAAGTGACACATATGAAAAAGGATGCTTGATTGAAAATAGCTTGTGGAGTAAAGAAGGTTGAACAGAGTTGGTGTAATGAGTTGTGTAAGATAAGATCATGTACGAGAGGTTAACATAGAGCAACAGAGCATATCTTTGCACACAGATTCCTCATTCATAATCCATATCCAACTTTTCCAGCTAAAAGGGATTTCAGAGAGGTACCTGGGAAACATTTCATCGGAAACAAGCAGAAATAGCAGAAGGCAACCTGTGACCTTAGAGCTATAGATCTCAGGGCTACGAATGCTGATGGTATATGGTGGCACTTGAAGTGAATAATAAACAATAGCATTGTATAAGTCCTAAAGTAAACATGCCACTGTTAAAAAAAAAAAATCTGCCAATTGCTCCCCAATTCTACGGGAGTTACTTGATCCATCCACTTTGCAGTTCTCAGTGCCTCCCCCAAGTGTTAAGTGTGACTACTGACCACCAAAAGGATGTCAACTGATAGGTTAAATGTTTTGAAATACAAAACAGATTGCAAAAGCATAACTTGCTTTTTCGACTGCATTTATTGATTATGGTTAAAATTTACTGAAGACCCAAACAATTACTGCAACTTATTTGCTTGTGAATAGGCAAAAGAGAAAGCAGTATAACTGTGTATTTCAAGGGCAGTTCATTCAAACAAGATCATTTCCTCTGCTCAAGATTAGATCAAGAGAGTTCAAGCATTCAAGGACATTTCTGGAACAAGAAGTTTTCTTCTGCTCTCATGGCCTGTTTGGCAGCAAGTTGCCACACATTTACTTTTCTCTTGCCCATAATCTACAGTAGATTTATGGCATGTCTACCCTTTTCCTTCATTTGCAAGGTCCTGGATATTCTGGTAGCCAATCTGCCCTTAAAATATGGCTCTGAGGAAATGGTGCTAATTAGTATTGAAATTTACAGCCTTCCATTTTATTGACTTGTCCTACTTTCTTCAATAATTAAGTAATGAGTAAAGTAATGAGCTATGCTAGTCAGTCATGCTGTTCAATTAAACAGCAAATCAATTATTGAAAACAGTTTGGGACAGTTCTTATGTCGTCATGATGTGTTTGACAGGGTGGGTGAGTGCTTATTTCATATGGACACACTCACTCTCGCTACATGCCCCAACAAGCAAGTAAAGATTAGCTAGTGCAAATCCCATATGTTTAGTCTAGTACAAAATCAAAGGCTTATTCCTTGCAACATCACTAAGATGCCTATAATCAGAGAGTATGGCATCTATCTAGCAATATCTGCATCACATCAGTTGGACTGGTCCCTGGTGCTTTTTCCAGGCCCAGTTTAAACTGTTTGCATTAACCTTTAACCTTTTCCAACCTCCGCAGTCCAAATGGGATGAATTTGAGTCTTTGAGCAAAATGTGTTAGACTCTTAAATATATTTGGAGATAAGTATCGATAGCTAAGGAAAGGCTATCCTAATTCTCCTTTAAATAAGAATTTTTTGAATGTGATGCAATTTCTGAAATCAGCATCAGAGGGCTTCCGTAAGAAGACTTGGGATAGGATATATGACAGATGAAATCTTAATAATTGCCTTCTTCTTCTTGAAACCTGTTCTGATTAATTTTTCCCAGTCTCAAAAATGTTGGTCTTCAAGAAAGCTAGTCAACTGTTTACCTTGGTCTTATAGTATTACTGAGTTAAGATTATGTTGGAAAGGTTGTTTGATACCATTGGATTGAACTGCAATTTTGACCTTATTTTTATTACTTGTTTAAAGATAAAGGTTTCCCATCTCCAGTCATGTTCAATTCTAGGGGGTAGTGCTCTCATCTCTGTTTCTTAGCTGAGCGAGACAATGTTGTTCAAAGACATTTCCCAGGTCATGTGGCCAGCATGACTAGACACCAAGGTGCACAGAATGCTGTTACCTTCCCACCAAAGTGGTACCTATTTACCTACTCTCATTGTATGCTTTTGAACTACTAAGTGGGCAGGAGCTGGTGCAAGTAACGGTAGCTCACCCCATCACGCAGCCTTCAGATCTCAAACCTGGGCTGTCAGCTTTCCAGCTGACAAGCTTGGCATCTTTAACTGCTGAACCATCACACCCACTATTGCTGTTTTATTATATTTTTAATCATTTTTTCATCCAGTGCTATGATTTTAAAGAACTGTTGTATGTCACTTTGGGAATATTTATTCTAAAATGGGGCTTTTAAACAAAACTGAAATGAAATGAACTTCATTGCATCATTGGAGAAGATTTACGTGGAAAGGATCATCTTCACTTACTCATCCTTGTAAACAAGGATCATTCCTGCCAAAACAAAGCCCTCTAGCTAAGAGGAAGATTTTGTGTATTTGTGTGTATGTGTGTTTTATTTTACTGGATTTTTGAAACATGATTTTGAATGTCTTCATCAAGATGTTTTCGGATGAGTGAAGCTGGCGTTTAAATGCATTTACAAAAGAATTAGCTTCCCTGAAGTGGGCCTTGCTTCTAACTAAACATACAGGAAGGTATATTTGATGGTATTTCTGAACATCAAAGGCATAAGTAAAGTTAAAGTTGTCTTAAGGAATTCTCATTCCTATAAGGGAAAGGGAAGCAAAACCCCTGCTGAGATGGTTGGAAGTTTTTTAGTAGCATAGTGTGATCTTTATTTAGTAAAGTGTATTTACTGTATTTTGCATCTTTATTATATTTTCACCTTTTCTTTCATAAATGTCCAATTAATACATGTGGTTCTCCTTCCAGCTGTAGCAGGTATCCCAGGATTGAGGTTAACCATCATGTTAGCCATGGTTTGTTTTAGTTAGGGTTTGCTAAACAAACTATTGTAGCCTTGTTCATACATAAGGCTATATTATAAACTCACAAACCACAAAAGTAGATTTCCATATCATACTAAGCCAAATGAAACATATGAATTAATGTTGTTTATTAACTCAGCCAATGAGTTTTAAAATAGAAATTTGGATTCTTCCTGTTCCCAATGTATGTAATATCTTAACAATTAAGAGATGCCTATACTTATGATGGAAAATACACTTGCAGTACAAAGAAACAGGGTCTGTTTGGATCACTCTGCATTTCTGAAATTCTCTTGACTGCATTATGAAAGACAAGAACTAGTGAGGTTAGGTCTCTACAGTCACTGTACTTAAAGAGAGTAGCATAAACATATATATTTGGTTGTGGGCAACTGAATGAACTCATGCATATGACCCCAAATGGCCACTAGAGAGCAATAAATCAATAATAATTTTAATGGAAATTGCTTAGTCTTCGCCACACAAAAACTTATGATGCAGGAGCTAAACAACATAAATAAATGCACAAAAACAAAGCAGTGAACATTCACTAAAAGTATTTAATAATTTCAGGAATCTATTTCTGTAGTACATGTATACCTTGCTTTTCATTCATCTCAAAATTCAACCTTGAGTTTTGTTTTGTTTTAAAGATTTTGATCCCACCGTTTTCTTCTTCATATACAGTTCAAGGCAGTGAACATACCAATACTCTTTCCTCCTCTCCTATTTTACTCACAGCAACAACTCTGTGACATGGATTGGGTTGAGAGAGAATGACTGGCCCCAAATTACCCAGTCAGTTTTTCATGCCTAACATGGGACTAGAACTCACATTATTCCAGGTTTCTAGGTCACCATCCTAACATCTATGCCTTTTCTTATTCCTTTTTTTTAAAAACAAAAAAAATCATTTTATTATCGCTTTTGTTTCATTCTTCCATTATTTGGAACAAATTTGAATCAACATTAAGATAAGTAGTTTTTGTGCTGGTAATTTAGAGTCAAATTTAATGTTTCATCTCTTAGATCTTTGACATCATATTACTGAGGAAAATTAATTGGAATAGGAATTCCTTCTCAAAAACAAATTCCTCACTCCTGAGTTAATTTATTCTATTAATAATATTCCAGGTCTTAATCTATTTATTTCCTATGCTAAAAATAAGACCTTTTAAAAAAAAAGTATCTCTCATGTTAGTTCTATGGATCTTGGTGATTCTGTGGAAACATACTATGTTTTCCTGGGAACGCTTACATCATTACCTACTTTGTGGATGTTCTCTGACTTTCCAACAAATTTCCTTTGGCTGAAAAGCAAATTAAAACATTTTTCATGGGTTCACAGAACTTGATCCAGTTTGAAGAGCAATGTAGGAAATGTTACTCATATAATAAATGTAAAAAATCAAACAAGAGGAAATAGTTGTGCTGGGAAGTGATTACTCCAACTTGCACTGTATGCTGTCACTAATAGTTATGTTTCCACTTCAGAAATGAGTGGACCTTAATGAGGTTATCAGTTCTGAACATCTGAAGGATACAGTCCTACTTGTAATATGAAATATAGATTGGTCCCTTAAATGAATCCAATTCTAGGTGGTTTTCTTTCACTTAGGAACGTCAACTTCCACCTTCAAATAAGAATGAATGAGACATGCCATTCCTATATAAACAGTAAGCCAAAACAAATCTCGGGCTATTCAGAAAAAAAACAGACAATATTGTTTTGGCTTTTAAATAGTTTTAATGCAACATGTGTACTCTTAGCTGACTATAAGCAAAGAACACAAACAGGGCCATATGAATTAAATTACAATTTACATATGAATTATATTAGAAACATGAGGCACACTAAAGAGATAATTAGTGTTATTCTGGGTTATATGAAGGCTGACAAAATTGAATAGGAATGATTTCAAAGACATGTTTTGTTTTGCCTTTTCAACAAAGCTAGTTTAATCAGGGGTAATGAATGAAAAATGTACTACATATAAATAAGATTAGCAACATATTATAAAATATAGAAGGCAATCATTTAAAGTCACATGAACACAAATTATATTTAAGTGTTATGTCATAAAGTGAGGATAATTCAAATGCCAAAAGAGCAAAATTTTGCAAACTAGAGTAACATTGGTGGCCAGTGTATAATTAACCACAATTATGTTGTTATGTACAACAAAGAACTCAAAATCCTGTTTCCCACTAGCCATTCTATGAACTAAAAAAATAATCCATGTGTATAAAATTAGAGATACAGAGAAATTTATTTGATCTACCACCCTTACCGCCTTTTAAGAATGTTTTTTTGATCCAATCTGTTTTGATCAGTTTAATCTGAAAATCTGAAAGCTGCTATGTAGTGAATTGTAAGAAATGGCTGAAGCCATATTGTAATGTTTTTCTTCATGTAAAAATAGCTAATAAACATGTTTCCTCCTATCCTGTCGTGTCTGTCGTGGGAAAGGAGACTCGGAGCCAGTGACTTAGTTTCAGGTCTTTATTAGGTCCCTAGATCGGCTCGGGGTTTAAAGGGAAAAACAGCGGCTTTTATTCTCTGGCCGCGGCGGCCGCGGTCAATGGCACCGCTTTGAATCTACCGCGATTAGTTTCCACCAATCGTGGGTGATTCGCTATGGGCCAATCAGCGCAGCCTGCTTGGCCAATGAGATCGCCGTGCGCTTTGGCCAATCACAGTGCGGCGCTTCCAAGTATGTTAATGTCTGTACAGAACACCCCTCCCCTCTTGGTACGGTCCTATGTAACGTAGTCCCGTAAGTAGGCGGGGCTTCGTACTTGCCTACTTGACAGGTTAGTTGTTGTTTGGCTCCCGGCCGGTTCGGTCGGGTTCTGTGTTGCCCTCTGCCTCGTGATGGAACCGCCTGGAAGGGTTCACCGGGCCTTTCGTCGCAGCTCCCTCCCGGTCTACTCAGGCTGGTTGAGCTGCAGTTGTTGCCGCTCCAGCCTGGTCTTTCTGGGCTGGTTGAGCTGGCCTGGCTGCTTCTCCCTGGTGAGGCTTCAAGCTGGCTGCTTTCCGGTGAGTATAGCTGGT
Organism: Hydrophis major; assembly: GCA_033807585.1. Taxonomy (NCBI): domain Eukaryota; kingdom Metazoa; phylum Chordata; class Lepidosauria; order Squamata; family Elapidae; genus Hydrophis; species Hydrophis major. Next base: position 82,782,432 of record CM066330.1, read on the forward strand.
TTCTTTCTATTGTTTTCTGGCTCCCGGGGTATTCCCTCCCCTCTTGGTCTGTGTTGTGGGGGCTGTCTGTGTCTGTTTGCGTGTCGGTTGTGTTTCCCGTGGTTGTCCTCGACCTTATTTGATCAATGTGGTGTTTCCATGCTCATCCGTCGGTTGTTTGCAGGCGGTATGAGTGGGGACCTGTCAGCTGGGTTATAGTTGCCAGTACCCAAAGTGGATCTCCGATAAGGTTCTTTGCGTAGACTGCGTCACCTGGGGAGAATGTTCGGTTTTTGCTTGAGGAGTTTGGGGGGTTTTCTGGGTTGTATGTGGGGTTCAGCCTGTTGAATGGGGACCTTAACTTTCTCCCCATTAATAGCTCTTCCGGGCTTTTGTTGGTAGTTGTGTTCGGGGTTATGTGTTGTATAAAGAGCATTTTGTTTATTTTTTCTTGGATTTCCCCGTGTTCAATTTTTTGGAGGGTTCTTTTTGTGAATTGAACCATCCGTTCCACCCTCCCATTTGCCGCCGGATGTGCCAGTGCTGTCAGTGCGTGTTGTATGCCCCGTTCCGCTAGGAATTTTTCGAATTCCAGCGAGGTAAATTGGGGCCCGTTGTCCGACACGATGACATCTGGGAGGCCGTGGGTTGCGAACAGCTTGCTGAGTTCCTAGGTCATGGCTTCCGTGGTGGTGGTTTTCATGTTGCTTACCTCCAACCAGTTGGAGTAAGCATCTACCGTGATAAGGAATATATGTCCTTTCATGGGCCCAGCAAAATCTATGTGGATCCTGGACCATGGACCCCTGGGGGTTTCCCATTCCAGGATTGGTGCTGCGGGGGGACTCGGTCTGGTTTCTTGGCAGCGTTTGCATTTTGCCACCCAGGTCTCGATTTGCTTATCCATCCCTGGCCACCAGGCGTAACTCCTGGCCAGGGCTTTCGTTCTAACTATGCCCAGGTGCCCCTCGTGTAACAATTCCAATACCTTCCCTTGTAACCTTTCCGGTATAACAACTCTATCCCCCCAAAGTACACAACCTTTTTGTAATGAGAGTTCTGTTTGCTGGTTCCGGAATGTCCTGAATGACTCAGCGTCGTCCTTTTCCAGCCACCCCTTTTCTACCCAATGTAACACCCGCGCCAGACGTTTGTCTTTATTAGTCTCGCGGGCAATGTCTGATGCGGTTATGGGTAGAGCGGGCAGAGTCTCTATGCTGAGGGTGGCTGTTGTGGGTGCTGGGTCGGTGTCTAGGTCAGGTAAAGGCGTGTGGCTCAGGGCATCTGCGTGGGTGATCGTCTTACCGGGTCGGTGTGTGAGCCGGTAGCTGTAGGCGGCAAGGAATTCGGACCGCCTTGTCATTCTAGGAGATAGGATGTTCGGGGTGGCCCTGTTCCCTGCCAGGATTCCCAGCAGCGGCTTGTGGTCAGTGATGATGGTAAACGTGCGGCCGTAGAGGTACTCGTGGAACCTCTTCACTGCGGCAACGATAGCCAGGGCCTCTTTGTCCAGTTGACTGTAGTTTCTCTCCGGTTTGGTGAGTGTCTTTGAAAAGAAAGTGATGGGTGCTTCTTTTCCATTGGGGAGTGTGTGGCTGAGGACGGCGCCAACGCCAAAAGGTGAGGCATCGCATGTGACGGCAAGTGGTAGGGTCTCGTTGTATTGGATTAGGATGGCATCCAAGGTGAGCAGGTCCTTGGTTTTGCTGAAGGCGGCTTCCTCAGGTTTCCCCCAAGTCCATGTGGCCGCCTTGTCTAAAAGCCTATGCAAAGGCTCCGCCGCAGTCACCTTTTGGGGCAGGAAAACATAAAAATTAAGCAGTCCCAGAAATGCCTGCAGTTCTGTTTTATTCCGTGGTGTTGGGGCTTCTTTAATGGCTCTGATTTTTTCCGCGGTTGGGTGGATGCCGTGTTGGTCTAGGAGGTATCCCAGGAACGTGACCCATTCTGTGTACAACTGGCATTTCTCTTTTTTCACCTTTAGCCCGGCCTCTTTGAATTTGGTTAGTACCTCCCTTAGACGACCCTCTAGTTCTTGTTGGTTGGCGGCTGACACTAGTACGTCGTCTAAGTAGGGCACCACTCCCTTAATTCCTTGCAAGAGTCTTTCCATGAGGCTCTGGAAAATTCCTGGAGCCATGCTGACTCCAAGCTGGAGTCTGTTACAGCGAAATGCTCCCTGGTGGGTGACTACGGTCTGCGCCTCGGCGGTTTCTTCGTCGACCGGCAACTGTTGATAAGCTTGTGCCAGGTCGAGCTTTGCAAAGACCTTGCCCCCCCCCTAGTGAGTGTAGAAGGTGCTGCACTACTGGGATGGGGTAGGCGCTTTGTTGTAAGGCGCAATTTAGGGTGGCCTTATAGTCCCCGCAGTTCTCACCGACCCATCGGGCTTGACTGGGGTGACTATGGGGGTCTCCCACCGGGCGTGATCAATTGGTTGTAGGACCCCTTGTTTGACGAGCTTGTCAATTTGCTCGTCGATTTTGGGCCAGAGTGCAAAAGGTACCCACTGTGGTTTTAGGCATATTGGGGGAATGCTGGGATCTAGGCTGAAGGAAATAGGAGGCACTCGGTACTTGCCTAGGGTGTCATCAAACACTTCCCGGAAGTCCCATGCCAGTTGCTCCTCCCAGTCGGCATCTGCGACGTGGTTGATGCCCGTAACCTCGATTCCGAGTGGTGCGAACCACTGTAGTCCCAAAAGGCTAGGGCGGTCTCGGTTCACGATCGTCAGGGGAAGCTTTGCTGAGCAGCCCTTGAAGGTTACCTCGAAGTGTCCGGTTCCAACTACTGGGATGCGGTTCCCCTGGTAGTCTCTGAGGATTAGTTTCTGGGTTTCTAACCTCCTCTTGTGGATTTCTGGCACCAACTGCCTGATTCCTCGCCAGGCAACCATGGAGAGGTAGGACCCGGAGTCCACCTCCATTTTGCATGGTTCACCTTCGATGCCCACTTCTACGTACACCTTCCAGGCGTCTGTGGTGGATGAGTGGCTGATGACGACCGTCTGGTGGGTTTCCTCTTTCTGCCGGGTTTTGCTGCTTCGTTGGTTCTGTCCGTCTCGGTTCCAGCGATCTTCGGCTTGGCGGTCTCTGGCCCTGGGGGGGGTGCCATCTTGTCTTCAGTTGCTGTGGTCTCGCCGACGGGGGCTGTAGACTTTACTCAGTCGGCAGACTCGGGCGATGTGACGTTTTTTATCGCAGTGCCGGCAAATCGCATCAAAAAACCAGCAATCCAATCGAGGGTGGTCGCTTCTGTACGTGGCACAAGTGATCCCCAACTTACGACTTCGCCGATCGCGCCGATCTCGTCCCGTCTAGAGCTCATGTATTTCGTCTTCCTTGTCCGTGGTGTTGGAGGCGAAGTGGAAGTCGCCATGATGGGTGGTGGTCTCCCGGTGGCTTGCTTCTGGGTGAGCCTCGGTCGCCGGCCCATCTCGGTGGTTGCCGTGCGTTCCCCGGTGTCCGGTCTCCGCATTCGATTCACCGATTTCTGGGTTGCCTCAGCTGCGGTGGCTTCAGCGAGGGCGTCAGCGAGGGCGATGTCACCTTTTGTCGTCAGCCGGCTTTGTAGGACTGGGTCTCTGAGTCCGAGCATGACATGGTCCCGCAAAGCCTCATCCATGTCCGAGAACCCAGACATGCCCCCTAGGCTCTGCAGATTATCCACAAAGTCACTGATGCTCTCACCCGATCTCTGGTCCCGCCAGTAGAAATCGTGCTGCCTGATGAGGGTGGGCATGGCGGGGGCATAATGGTTTCGGAGCAATGGCTCGAGGTCGGCCCAGTCCATCTCCTTCACGTCCCCGGGTTTCGCGAGGGCTTTTGCCATCTTGAACACTGCGGGCCTGCAGTGTGTTAGGAAGATGGCTCTTTTCTTCTGCCCGGTTGCATCCTTCAAGTTGCTACTTTCGAGGAACATTAGGAATCGGTCTGTGTACGATTTCCAGTCCTCGGTAGCTGGGTTGAAGGGTGCGGGTGGTGCGATGCTGGCCATCTTGTTGGTCTCGTTTCCTCAGGACACATGCTTGATGGGATTAGTCTCGGGATCCCACCCTCATCACCGGTGTCGTGTCCGTCGCGGGAAAGGAGACTCAAAGCTAGTGACTTAGTTTCAGCTCTTTATTAGGTCCCTAGATCGGCTTGGGGTTTAAAGGGAAAAACAGCGGCTTTTATTCTCTGACTGCTTTGAATCTACCACGATTAGTTTCCACCAATCGCGGGAGATTCGCTATGGGCCAATCAGCGCGGCCTGCTTGGCCAATGAGATCGCCGTGCGCTTTGGCCAATCACAGTGCGGCGCTTCCAAGTATGTTAATGTCTGTACAGAACATATCCAAATTAAATGTTGGCTTGTTGGAGACTATGATAATTTGATTATTTGGAAGCTTTGCTTGTCATCTTCTAGTATCACATTTTCCTTTTACTTGTACATAGTATTTCCTTATGGTAATAAATAATGACAAAAACAAATCGAATAATTTATTACAGCAAATAAATGTAACAAACAAACAAACAAACAAACAAATAAATAAATAATCTACTATTACAATGAATGGAGAAAAAACCCAACAAGCGTCAATGGATTGATAGGACTTTAATCTTCTTTGAAGCACTCCTGGAACATTCCAATATGTCAGGAAGACCAGTAAATAAGTCAATATGGAGTATCAATATCCTTTCAAGGACATTGAGGATTTCTCAGATTTGACAACTTTAAAATGTATAGACTTCATGCTGGATGAGGAATTCCGAGAGTTGAAGTCCACACACTTAAAATTGAAAATCCTGACCTAGAGGATTAGTGGGTCTTGGTTGAAAGGGAAGAATGAAAGAAGCAGCAGTGCTGCAAATGAACTTGTAGAATTGGAGACTTTGCTTACCATCTTCTAGTAGCAGATTTTCCTTTTATTTCTGCATAGTGTTTCCTTATATTAATAAACAATAACTATAACAAAATTCCACTCCGAAGTCTCATGGCTGTTAAAATTCTAACTCTTGCTTCATATAACACATAAACGTTCAAAGTCCCATCAGTAGGTTTATTGGATTATCTCTTCCTCCTGCCAGGGTTTTAGTGTTGCCTTGCTGGCCAAGATTATGAGAATTGGAGTTCAAATTTTCTGGAGGAGGCTAGGCTAGATTGGCCAAGACTAGTTAAGATGGTCAAATGTCAAATAAAATCTAATGTAATATTTTGTTTTCATGTATGGCAGCATTAGAGCAACACATTGCTTTCCCACAGCTGCTGGACAGCCAGTATAATTATATATAAAATAATATTTATTTAACAGGACTTCTAATGGCTACTCAGTAATACAGCTAGTTCTCAATTTACAACAATTCATTTGTTGCTGTACTGAAAAAAAGCACTGAAGAAAAGAGACCTAGGCACACTTGCACACTTATGATGGTTACAGCCTCTCTGTGGTCACATGATCAAAATTCAGTCATGTGGCAACTGACACATATTTATGATGGTTGCAGTGTCTGGAGGGGTCACGTGTTCACTATGAAGCCGTATATACCACTATGAAGCGCCATTGCTATTTTGTGACTTTCTGGCGAGCAAAGTCAATGGAGACTTCAGAGTCACTGAAAAACCATGTTACTAATTGAACAATTGCACTGATTCACTTAACCACTGCGGTGAGAAAGCTTGTAAAAGGGGGAAAACATTCACTTTACGACTATCTCGCTTAGCAACAGAAATTTTGGACTCAATTGTGGTCCTAAGCCCAAGGACTGCCCGTACTGCTTTCTCAACAGTTCACACAACTTTAATGTAGCTGCCCTTTTTTCCCCTTCTGATAATGCCTTATCCTCCATTCAAATCCCACTAGACTCAAGGTTTCAGTCTTCTATCCTTCCCGAGGTGGGTAAAATGAGGACCCAAATTGTTTGGGGGCAATATGCTGACTCTGTAAACCACTTTGAGAGGGCTGTTGAGCACTATAAAGTGGTATATAAGTCTAAGTGCTAGTGCTAGTGCTAGTGCTATTCCTATCCTTGCTCTTTACTTTCCAGCATCGCCTTCAGTGTATCCAGTGTGTTCTTCAATCTGCTCATCATACTGTTTGGCAGCTGCCATCTGAGGCATCTTGGAAGAAGTGTTTGCCACCGAAGTTGGACCAGAGGATGCAGCTAAATGGCCAATTGGGCATCTCGTACAGGATATGCATGATTGCAGGCATCCCCAGGAAGTAGCTGACCATTTCGGAAACAATAACGCCTGAAGAAGTGGAAGAGCCTCTTGAGTAGGAGCAAGATTTCTCCCTCTCTCTTTCTTTCCACCTCCTCCCCCCCATTTGCTTTCTGCCAAACATGCAAACAGTAGGCCCAGATGCATGGAAGGAAGCAGGTGTGGATTATAGCCTCAAGTCAAAGAGCTGTGGAAATATGAGTGATGGGCGTCCTCTAAGGATGCGTTGAAAGCTTTTTTATTATTCATTGTTTAATCCTTATGCATGCATGAAAAAACAGAAAGAAAGTGGCAGCGGTGCCACGGAAAAGAAAAGGCAAACAGAAGTTGCACTTAACAAATCAATTAAGTGAGAGGATTTAAGTATATTTGGACAGAATTGCAACCAATGTGAAGGGGAGGTGAAACACCACAAAGATGTAATAAACCTAAGGTGATGGGTTTTTTTAAAAAAAAAAACTTACATTTTTCCAGCAGGGAATGGATTTACTGTCTTCTTTTTTTATAAGGAAACTGTACAATAGGAAGATACGGCATTTTAGTGTTTTCTATTTTCTATGGAGACCAGATCTGTGGTGATTAGTTTCAGAAAGCAGCCTCCCACAGTGGACAGCAACGTGTTTTGAAGGGGAACGGTTTGTTTTTAATTGAATGTTTCCTCTTTGCAAATTTGGCACAGATATTGTTTCTTCAAAATTGATATTGATTATATCTTTTCCATTATAATGAAAAGAGAAGAAAAAGTAGAAGTGTGTGTGTCTATGTGGAGGGACGGAGGAAGGGAGGGAGTAAGGGAGAGAGGGAGGGAGGGGGAGAGAGAGGGAGAGAGGTGGGGGGGGAGGCAGGGGCAACATGAAAACACAAAAGAGTTTGGTGTAGTGATAAAGGATAAACTCACGGTATCCTAGTTCCATTGACAGCTTTAAGACTTGTGGACTTCAACTCCCAGAATTCCTCCTCCAGTCATCTTAGCTCAGGAATTCTGGGAGTTGAAGTCCACAAATCTTAAACTTGCCAAGATGGAAGACCCTTGCTCTAGCACAAAGCCTCTGTGTGTGTGTGTGTGTGTGTGTGTGTGTTTGTGCATGTGTATACAGGTACGGTAGAACCTCTGGTCACAAACGCCAAACGTCCAAATCAGGTGACGAACAAAATGTTTTACCTCTGATCATGAATGGGTGCTTGGGTGGCAACCAAACACAGCCGTGCCAATTTCTCCTTCTGTGCCAATTTCCCCTTCCATGCCATGCCATTTTTTTAATGTGCATATGCTTCCGGTGACGACCAAAATTGGATGACGACCAAATTCTCAGAACAGATTATGGTCTTCATCAGAGCTTCTATTGTAGTCCTTGACTTACAGCCACAATTGAGCCCAAAATTTATGTTGTTAAGCGAGATATTTTTTAACTGAGATTTTGTAAGCTTTCTTTGCCACAGTTGTTAAGTGAAACACTGCAGTTATTAAATTAGTAACAAGTTTGTTAAGTGAATCTGACTTTCCCATTGAATTTGCTAGTCAGAAAGTCACAAAAAGTGATCAGATGACCGCGGGGTAGATATTGCAACCGTCATAAATATGAACCAGTCACCAAGCGTCTGAATTTTGATCACATGACCATGGACCTGCTGAAACTGACATAGGTGTGAAAAACGATCATAAGTCACTTTTTACAGTGCCATTGTAACTTTGAACAGTCACTAAATGAACTGCTGTAAGTTGAAGACTACCTGTATATATACATATACATTTCCTTTCAAAATCCTGCAAACATTTATCCTCTTATTACTTATCCTCTTCTCTTGTCATTTCTGGATAGCAATATACTGAAATAAAAAGAATAATATTCTCTGTCCAAACACCTGATTTGGAGAAGACAACCAGTACTTTTTCCAAAAAGTATAATTCCCTATGGTGCAAATTTTCTTTGAAAGTAGATTTATATAGTCTTTCCACCTATTAAACATTTTCACTAATCTTAATGAGGCATTTTACCTCTCTCTTCCCTCCATTCCCCCAATATTTATTTATTTTATTTATTTTATTTTATTTGTCAATCGCTTCAAGATAATAGGTATAAGTATAAACATGAGTAAGAATACAGGAAATATCATGGGGACAATGGGACAAGGATGGTAGGCACGATTGTCCACTTAAGCACGCCCCTTACAGACCTCTTAGGAATGGGGTGAAATCTTTGATGTTTGGCCTAAAGAGCAATTCCGTTCAAAATTTTACGACAAGTGAGGCTGGGTGGAGCACGGGGGTTGGGATTCAAAAATTTTAACAACCGGTTCTGTGGGTGTGGCTTAGGTGGTGGGCATGGCTTGGTGGTCATGTGACTGAGTGGACATGGCTTGGTGGTCATGTTATTGGCTGGGTGTGGCCAACTCAATATCACTCACATCGAGGCACGCATCTCCTCGCCTGGCCTCTCATGACTGTGGGGATGCTGCAACAGTCGTAAGTGGGAAAAATGGTCATAACTCACTTTTTTCAGGGCCATTGTAACTTTGAATGATCACTCCACACAAGCAACGTACTAGCAAAGGAGAGGAAAAAAACTCCAGAGATGTTCCTGAGACGGGAAGTCTAGTCCTGCCAATAATGTAATAAGGGTTAATGGAGAGGCAGTTTCTGTAAGCAACACCAGAATGTTTCCTTCCTGCCTTCCTTACAGGATTAGGCCAGTAATTTCTTCTAACAACCAGTTCTCCAAACTGCTTAGAATGTTAACAACCAGTTCTAGCGAATAGGTGCGAACTGGTAGAATCCCACCCCCGGTGGAGCATCTCTACCTGCCAAAGGTTCTAGGTCACATTTTACAGAAATTATGGTTCCACCATTCTACTTTGGTACATGGAAATTTCCTCAAGCCTGAAGGCATTTTAAAAATAGCTTCAGGACTTCACTAATTTTTAGCTTTTGTGCATTTTCTTTTGTCTGTTTTAAACTGTCTCTTCAGCTGTTTTTGGAGTGCTGATACATTGCCATTAGTTGCCTTAAGTATCTCTGGCAGAAAACTAAGATATAAATATCTCCACCATAGAGAATAAATGACAAAACCCACTTGAAAAGTAAGTTAAGAGGAAATTGTGATGTAAACACAAAGAATATGAACTACTCTAAAACAAGATTTTGGCTTTGTCAGGCCATAGAATGATCCAGCACATTATGTACTTAGTCTATATATTTGATCATGGCAAACAACAGACAAAAAGTCACTTTCACCCCATGAAAAACTTAGTATTACTTAAGAAACATTTTAGTGTCACAACTCAGTCTACCTGTTCAATACAATCTCAGCCAATTTCTCTGCAGCGCTATGCGTTATGAATGTCTGGGCTAATGAGCAAAAACTCTGGTGACTATAAAACTGAAATATAATTGTGACATTAAAGATGCCTATATTTGAACTTAATTATTAATTAATTTAATGAGAGAATAGGAGGGTAACATAAAACTAGTAATTAAATGCCTGAGTAATACAGCAGACAGGAGAGGATTTAACTAAATGGTGGATCCCACTACAGTCTTTCAGCTGTATCCATCTTCTACAAAGGCAGTCTATGTTAGAGCGCTCTGGTGATGGATGACTCACAGGAAAAATCTTTGTTAAGGTCATTCAGAACAAATTAAATGGTGAATATAAAGACTGTCCATAGCAGCCACTTAAGCTCTGCAGCAATGGTTGCTTGCAGTGCAACCAGAAAAAGGAAACGGGCATCCTATATAACATCTTCCAACAAAATGGCTATCCACACAACCAGAAAACCACTCAACCCACTACAGCAGGAGTGTCAAACTCAAGAACTGGCCCATGGGGCCAACCTGGAAACAGTGAAGGACCAGCCGTTAAGGTCTGTTTTTGCTGACAGAGGGTTAAAGGAAGACGTTGCAGTCGAAAATGGTGATTGGGAGCCCGTTTTCTCTGGCAGACCACTTGGGCCACCAGAGGCAACCTGACATGAGTGATGTCAAGTTGGCCATGCCCACCCTGGCCATGCTCCCCCAAGTACCCCCGAAGTCAAACACAACTCTGATGTGTCCCTCAATGAAATCGAGTTTGACACCCCTATACTACAGTATAACTAACACAATCTATGAAAACGATAACGCTACCATACATCAAAAACTTATCAGAAACAACCAACAGTCACAGTGCATGCCATGACAGTGGCACACAAATCAAATAATCCCTCTAAAACATCTCAAGTAAGTCCACCTTGTTTACCATGTGTTCTCTTACAAACCAAATCTGCAATCTTTCATATGTTGTGGCCATCACCAGATGGGCCCATAGATTTTGATATCCACGATCCATCATGGTTTTAGTCAATCGGGGGCTTCATATAACACTTTTGGTGATCAGACAAAATAATATTAATAATTAATAATAAGTCAAAGGTGGTCCTTTGACTTACAACCATTCGTTTAGTAACTGTTCAAAGTTACAACGGCATTGAAAAAAATGACTTTGTTTTTCACATGACGAGAACAGGATCCCCCATGGTGACAGATGGTAATGACCAGATGACTACATAATAAGAAGCATAATCCTTCCATCCCACCTCCAACTTTCTGTCAGAACTAATCCTTCTATGCCCTATCCTCATCCAGACAGAACTGATGGAGCTTCTTGGATGAGAAGTAAAACGTCATCTTCCTCAAGAGAAAAAAAACATAGCCTACCGGTATTTTTTTAAAAAAAGTATCTTTGAGACAACTATGACCTGGTTGACTGAGAATCTCCATAGGCATCCCCATGGCTATGTGATCAAAATTCAGATGTTTGGTAACTGGTTCATATTTATGGCAGTTGCTGTGTCCCGGGATTGTGTGATCACCTTTTGCAACTTGACAAGTAAAGTTAATGGGAAAGCCAGATTCACTTAACACCCGTGTCACTAATTTAACAACTACAGTGATTTACTTAACAACTGTGGCTTGTTAAAATAGGACAAAACTCACTTAAGAACTGGCTCACTTAGCAACAGAAATTTTGGGTTCATTTCTGGTTGTAAGTTGTGGCCTACCTGTAATATACTATCCTTAACGTAAAGGTAAAGGTTCCCCCACACATGCGTGGTAGTCATTTCCAGCTTTAGGGGTCAATGCTCGTCTCCATTACAAAGCTGAAGAGCCAGCACAGTCTGAAGACGTCTCCGTGGTCATGTGGCCGATGTGACTAAGGCACATGTTACTTTCCCACCAAAGTGATCCCTATTTTTCTACTTGCATTTTTACATGCTTTCGAACTGCTAGGCTAGCAGGAGTTGGGACAAGTAATGGGAGCTCACTCCGTTATGTGGTGCTAGGGATTTGAACCGCTGAACTGTCAACCTTCTGATCGACAAGCTCAGCATCTTAGCCTCTGAGCCACCATGTCTCTACCTTAGTATCCTTAGTATCCTTACTATCCTTAGATATATTTAAATCACATGTAGCATTCAATCAGTTTTGGCACATTTGAACCAATATGCCATAAGCAGAATGGATACCCAGTTTCAGTGCAAGCATAGTCACACTTTCCCATGTTAACAATCTACAGATTATCTTGCAAGACAACAATGTGCTGCTTACGTTCTGTCAAATGTAATATGAGCTTATTGACAAAAAGTAAAAAGGAGCTATTAAAGTATGCATTCTTTGGCTGCAACTTGAGTCTACGTTGACAATGCAACAATATATACAAGTATGGTAGATGAAATGTGGAATTATTTCTGGGTAAGGTTCACACTTTTCAATTAACTGTGCTATAGAATAGAAACATACTGTATAAAACAAGAAGGAGGCACCCAGAATTATAAAATAGCCTTACTCATTTTAATAGCGTATTTGACATAGCTCTTTCTGCTGTTTACTCACATAACATTAAAGATATAACAGAAATAATTTAAAAAGTCACTTTTTGGAGTTCCTAATAAACAAGGATAAAGTTTCAGTTGAGGTATTGTTTGATTATTACCAAAAATTCAAGGTAACAATCTAATTAGTAAACTATATAAATGAAACCACTGTTGGCTAAGCAGTTAATAAAACATACCAATACATTTATACAATGGCTTAAGTTTATTGTTTTTAAAAAAGAAATGGCCTTTTGATATCTTCTTTGAATTGAAATAAATATATAGGCATCAGTAACCTTTTTGACTGAACTAGCTTATCAGATTTCTTCTGATTACATCCATGATGCAAACACAGGATTTTTTTTTTTGAGTTTGTGTTGCCAAAAGAGAGATTTAAATGCATTCGTCAACACATCACATTTTTAAACATATTGAATATTTGTGGTCAAAAAGACATTTGTGGGATGGAAATCAATAGTACTTTGCTATAACTAAAATTGTAAACCAAGTCTCAGTAAAAGTCCTTAGCTAAAGGATTCTTCTGTTAGCTATTCTGTTAATTTTTCATTCAACGTTATTTTCCACATTTCAAAATGCTATTGATCCAAAGATATAACTTAGTTTTTCTGTGTTTTTCTAGTGTAAATCTGACAGCTAACAAACATTAAATTAATTTCTTATATTGCACCATGCTACAAATCCTAGGAAAATTTACATAGAATTATCAAAGGTTGTGGTTCAATGTTTTAAATTTCTTCAAAAACTTTCAGATAAAATAAGTAGTTAAATGGATAATACCACCAGAGGTAGTATTGCACCAGCCTGATCCTAGTAATACCAATACAATATGGAAGGCTTTGAAAGTAATGCAGCATAATTGTGTGTGTGTGTGTGGTACATACCAAGAATAAAGAAGTATCAAATTGAAAATTTTTCAGTGACATATTCTATTAATGTTCCAGACAACAAAAAATTTACAGAGATCATGGCAGTTTGCTGACCTAGGTGAAATATATTTCCATTTCAAAAGGCAATATAGTTCAGAAAAAGATAGATATGTTTCTGGTTTTGTTGGCAACAAAAGTTTTCAATGTAAAACAAATCACTGCTTTGTAAACAAAAATATAGCAGAGAAGATTCAAGAGAATGCAAAAGAAACTATAACTTTGGAGGGGGAATAAAATGGATGCAAATCTTATCTCAAATACTTTATTTCCTTCAGTGTTCATTTTTTTCTAGTAATTAGAAGATAGAGATCAAATCTCTTAAATACTAATACAAATAATTCTTAGAAATGAAGGTATTAAAATGCAGGTCTAAAATATGCATTGTAAGACCAAATTGTACCCTGATACAACTCAAACATTACCTTTTGTAAATTTATACTTTTCCAAATACTCTCTTCCCATCTATTACTCAATCTGTTATGAACTAATAAAAGCGCTTGAATAAAGTTTTAACAAAGCTTAAAAAAAAAAGCAGGGTTCTAATCCTGCACTTCTGATTGGCCGATAATAGCGATATCGGATTGGTCCGTTCTGGAGAATCTGATTGGCTGTTAACGAGCCACTCTCATTGGTTCAAGGGTTTAACACTTCCATGTTCTCATTGGCTAATAGGTCAGCAGCCTGCCCTATAAAAGGGCTGCTGCTGCCCTAGGGTTTTTGCTCTGTTCAGAATGATTAATAAAGAGTTGAAATTTACTGTTCACTGCCTCCTCTCCATTCCTTGCACCCATGCGCAGAACTTAACACTGGCAATGAAGGTGGGATGCGGAGACATCAGAGCTGACTGAACACTACAGAGCACCAAACAGAGCACGTGGCTGAAGGCACATCGACAACGGAAACCATGTCCGGCAGCGCCATACCACCCACTCCATTTGACCAGGCACAAGAAGACTGGGACTCGTACATAGACTGGTTCCAGATGTTTCTGGAGACCAACAACTTGAAGGATGCCACGACGGGAAAAAAGCGAGCAGTGTTCCTGACCCATTGCGGGCCTGCCATCTTTAAGATGGCCAAGGCACTAGCGAAACCGGCTGAGGTGAAGACCATGGACTGGGACGTCCTCGAGCCCCTTCTACAGGCCCACTATGCACCCGCCGTACCAACGCTTGTCCAAAGACATGAATTTTACCAGAGGGACCAGCGGAAAGGAGAGAGCGTTGCAGATTTCATCGTGGATCTCCGGAACCTGGGAGGCCTCTGTGGGTTTACAGACCTCAAAGAAGCTCTGAGAGACTGAATAATTCTGGGATTAGATGACCCCACAACACAGAGCAAGATCATGGCCAAAGGGGACATTGACCTTGCTGATGTCATCAAGGACGCTACTGCAGCAAAAGCAACCAGGAAGTTGGCCGCCCAAATGTGCCGCACTAACGCACCGCTCCGTCAACTCACCAGTGATACCTCACCTCATCTAGAGAGGCACACAATGGCGATCCATCACGAGGACCTCGAATCGCCATCAGAAAGTAATGAGGAGGAGGTCAACCGGCTCCGGTCTGAACGTGACCAACGCCATCAGCGGAATCAAAGACTACCGCACAAATGCGCGGGTTGTAGGGCAAACCACCTGCGATCAGACTGCAAATGCCTCGACGCGCTCTGCCATTTCTGTGGGAAAAGAGGCCACATCGGGAAAGTCTGTAGAAGCAAGCAAGGATCCAGCCCATTTCAGAGGGGAAGCAACTACCGCCAGACCACAGAGAATCGCCCTGTGAATCGGGAACATTTGAACTGCCAATGGAACAACCACTCCTACAGAAATAAAACACTGGCCATTTTATCGAGAAGAGAAGAAGCACACCAAATCATTACAATTGGTCACGCCTCATTGCTAGATGCAAAGAAGATCCGAGTGAAGGTCGCCATCGAAAACCAGCCATGTGTGATGGAAGTCAATTCAGGATCGTCCCTCTCGATGGTTTCCTGGAAGACTCTTAAACAATTAATCCCTGCCGTCTGGCGTCAAGACCTCAGTGCCCAAAGAATCATACTCAAAGATTATCAGGGGAACCGAATTCCGGTCGTTGGAACCAGCCAAGTCCAAGTATCATTCAAAAATCATAGTGCGTCATTACCCCTGACCGTCGTCGACCGTGACCGGCCTAGCTTGTTAGGCCTTCAATGGTTCGCTCCACTCAGGATCAAGGTAGCCGGCATTCACCAAACCAGAAGCGACGACTGGGAGGAGGCCATCGTCCAGGAATTCCAGGACGTTTTTGCAGACAAACTAGGCGAGTACAAGGGGACCCCAATATCATTTAACCTTAACCCTGAAGTAGCCCCCATCCGCCTTAAGCCTTGTCGGGTACCTTTTGCCCTTAAACCAAAAATTGACGAGCCGCTCGATAAATTAATAGCCCAGGGTGTTTTAGAACCAATTGACCACGTTCGTTGGGAAACCCCAATTGTAATACCCATCAAACCGGATGGATCATTAAGGATTTGTGGGGACTACCGGGCTACCCTTAATCACGCCCTTCAATAGAACGCTTACCCAGTGCCGGTGGTACAACACCTTCTCCATTCCCTGGGGGGCAGAAAAGTCTTCACTAAACTGGATTTAGCACAGGCATACCAACAACTGCCTGTAGATAAAAAAAAACGGAGAGGAACAGACGATCGTTACGCACTGAGGCGCCTTTAAGTGCAACCGATTCCAATTCGGAGTTAGCGTAGCTCCAGGGATTTTTCAAAGTCTGATGGAGAGACTATTGCAAGGGATCAAGAGGGTCATGCCATACTTTGATGATGTTTTAATTGCTGCCCCAAATAGAGAAATACTAGAAAAGCATCTTAAAATGGTCCTCCAGAAATTTAAAGACTCTGGCCTTAAGGTTAAAAAAAATAAATGTCAACTGTGTACTGATAAAGTAGAGTTCCTGGGGTACTTAATCGATAAACAAGGCATTCACCCCACTAATAGCAAACTAAGGGCAATCAAAAATGCCCCAAGACCCAGAAATAGGACTGATCTCCAAGCTTTCCTGGGGCTCATTAACTTTTACAACATCTTCTTGCCCCAGAAAGCGATGGTAGCTGAGCCCCTCCATAGACTTCTCAACAAAAAAGCAACCTGGGTCTGGGGACACCGCGAGGAGCACGCATTCCGACAAGTAAAAAACTTACTAACCTCAGATGCTGTTTTAATGCAGTATAACAAGACTCTGCCCTAAACAATTACATGTGACGCATCACCGTTTGGAGTAGAAGCCATGTTGAGTCATGTGTTACCAAATGGTAGTGAGGCCCCTATTGCCTGTGGATCTAGCAGAAAATGCCCCGAGTTCAAGGTAGGCGACTTAGTTTTCTCTAAAAACCTCTCCGGTGAACCATTATGGGTCGAAACAACTGTAATTCAAACCACCGGGCCCAGATCGTACCATGTGCAAACCTGCAACAGAAAAATATGGAAACGCCATATAGATCAGCTTCGCTCTAGGCTACAACCCAGTTCCTGCAACTCCTGTGACTCCCAAACTGAGGGGGGAGGGGATGTTGAAGAAACCGAATTCGAGATGGTGGAAAGCAGAAGCGAAGGAAGTCAGCAATCGGGCGCGATAAATGAAGAAGAATCAGGGAGGGGAGTGTCCTCGCCACAAAGGAATACCTCAACGGAGGCTAGCCCGCAAAGATCGGAGGACAACAACAACAGAATTAGCGGCACCGAGTCGTCCAGTGAGGATGCGGAACCGCCTGTACCAGATATGTCCAAAAACGTCCCACCGAAGCCAGACTGCAGACGGGAGCCGGTGGGACAGCGCAAATCTAATAGACAGTTAAAACAACCTATATATCTTAGGGATTACATCACCGCACCCCTCAAATGGAACCCGGGGGGAAGGGGTGTTATGAACTAATAAAAGCGCTTGAATAAAGTTTTAACAAAGCTTAAAGAAAAAGTAGGGTTCTTATCCTGCACTTCTGATTGGCCAATAATAGCGATATCGGATTGGTCCATTCTGGAGAATCTGATTGGCTGTTAACAAGCCACTCTCATTGGTTCAAGGGTTTAACACTCCCATGTTCTCATTGGCTAATAGGTCAGCAGCCTGCCCTATAAAAGGGCTGCTGCTGCCCTAGGATTTTTGCTCTAGTTCAGAATGATTAATAAAGAGTTGAAGTTCACTGTTCACTGCCTCGTCTCCATTCCTTGCACCCATGCGCAGAACTTAACACAATCATTTCCCTGGTAAACTGCCAATATTCTAATGGGCCAAATCTTCTTAAAAGCCTATGGAATTCAATGCCCCTCTGGCTCCAGATAAAATCCAAATATTGACCCCAAAGTTTTGATCTCGTGCACTGATCTTACACAAATATATATCTTCAAAATTGTGATCTATAGGGATGAAAGATGGCACTGGACATGGGGCAGGAAGGAAGGAAATATGAAGGAAGGAAAAGGACTTGACTTCAAACATTTGCTGCTTGAGGCAAAGGAGCAGAAGACAATATTTTCTCTTTTTCAGGCAGACCGGTCACAGTCCAAAAATGGGCTGGTCATTAGATAGAGGTTTCCAGTGCACCAAGGAAATGTTGGATGGTAAGGAGCTGCATAGAAGGCCCTGTAGCATGTATAGCTTGACCTACTCCACATGCTTCTGCCAACCTAGCAGTTCGAAAGCATGTAAAAATGCAAGTAGAAAAATAGGGACCACTCTGGTGGGAAGGTAACAGCACTCCGTGCGCCTTCGGCATTTAGTCATGCCGGCCACACGACCACGGAGATGTCTTCGGACAACGCTGGCTCTTCAACTTTGTAATGGAGATGAGCACTGACCCCTAAAGCCAGAAATAATTAGCACAGATGTATGAGGGGAACCTTTACCTTCACCTTACCCCACATTGCTCAGCATTTTACTGCTAAGGCACCCAGGTCCCTTTGCCTGTCCTGATAAAGCAGGGATACTTTTTCACTTCTCATCATATAGATAGGGAGAGTTTCATTCCTAGCTTTATTTCCAATCCAGTCTGTTCTATCAGGGAGGTAGAACTCCTAGTAAAAATAGCTTTAAAAGCCTCTCACTCAGTGGTGGGATTCAAAAAAATTTTACTACCAATTTTGTGGGTGTGGCTTGGTGA
This sequence comes from Hydrophis major, assembly GCA_033807585.1. Taxonomy (NCBI): domain Eukaryota; kingdom Metazoa; phylum Chordata; class Lepidosauria; order Squamata; family Elapidae; genus Hydrophis; species Hydrophis major. Next base: position 82,800,560 of record CM066330.1, read on the forward strand.
GCGTGGCAGGGGAAGGATACTGTAAAATCTCCAGTCAGAGGTGGTATTTGCCGGTTCTCTGAACTATTCAAAATTTCCGCTACCAGTTCTGCAGAACTGATCAGAGCCTGCTGAATATCACCTCTGCTCTCACTGCCAAAATCTTCAATGTATTCTGGACGTACCATATGTATAATGAAATGGTAGTATGTGTGCGTGTGCGTGTGAATCTCTCTTTGTGTATATATATATCTTGAGGTAGACAGAGGCAGAATTAAATAGAATTCATTCTGGTTAGCATTTTTTTCACCATAGCTACTCTGTCAGTGAAAAAAAAAAAAATCTGAACTTGCTCACAGCAAAATCTGTGATGGAAATCTCTATTCATGAGCAGCTTTAATGGCATGTGGAAATGTCCTTCCACAGAAGAAGAGAAGAACCAACAGCCTAGGCAACAGTCTGATCAATGAAGCCTGAGTCTAAAGGAGATGGAGAAAGCATTTCAGAAGGGACCCTTCCTAGTTTTTTTTGGGGGGGGGGCAGTTGTGGGGAGATGAGAAGAGAACTTTCAGACTTGCAAGGAACTGTTACTCTTAACCTTACAATAAAGGGAGTGTTAACATTGATGATTGGTACTTTGTTTTCTGGTCTACCTCGAAAGGCTGATGGTAGCCAAATTATTTATCAATCACTTTTCTTACTCGTATTTAATTTGATGACTCTTTCTGACCTGCAAACATTTCCAAATGAAAGCAATGGGCTAAATCATACAACAAAACATGATATTCTGGGAGAGAAAGAGAGAGAGAGGGAGAGAGAAAGGGAGGGAGGGAGAGATATGGTTTCTAATCTGTTGTTCCCTCTTAAACATTCAATTATAACTTCTACTTTAATCAATTCCCCTTCTACAAAGCTGCCATTCGCATAAGATCACTGCAGTAAAATTGGCCATTCACCTTGTGCTTAAAGAACCCAATTACAGCAATGGTCATGCTGTGAGGATGGTTTTCAATCCTAAGAAAAGATCAATCAATGTTGGTTGAAGTCAGACTTATTTGTTAGATGTTACTCGACCGAGGTGGTGGCAGAACCTTTAGAAATGGTGCCTGAGCTTTGAAAGTCCAAATGAGTTTCTGACCGAGCACAGCAAGGGTCTGAAAGCACTGATCAATCTATGATATAATCTTTCAAGAGTCGGTGGCTCCCTTCAGATTTCAGAGCGAACATTTAGGAAATAAATTGCTCCACGGCCAATGGGAGAAGACAGCAAGCTGACAATTCAGAATTAATATGACAACATGTAAAGGAAAGTAATAAAACCTTGAATGTATACACTTCCTTCATATTGGTTGGAAAGAAAAAGCCTTTCCTATAATTCTAATAAGTTTGAAGAAAAAAAAAGATCTTTGCACTAAATATTTCCTGATGATGTTTATGGACCTTCAAGTCAATGTTGATCATATAGAGCAGAAGTCTCCAAACTTGGCAACTTTAAGACTTATGGACCTATGCTGGCTGGAGAATTCTGGGAGTTGAAGTCCACAAGTCTTAAAGTTGCCAAGTTTGGAGACTTCTGATATAGAGCATCAGAAGTGGTATTCAGCAGGTTCTGACCAGTTCTGGAGAACCGGTAGTGGAAATTGTTGTGAATCAATAAATACTTGAATAAAGATTATTAAGAGCTTGAAGCAAAGTGCAGGGTTCTGGCCCTGCACTTCTGATTGGCCAATAATAGCGACATCGGATTGGTCCGTTCAGGAGAATCTGATTGGCTATTAACAAGCCTCTCCCATTGGTTAATGGAGCTAGCGCTCCCCGTGTTTTATTGGTTAAATAGTTAAGAGTTTGCCTATATAAAGGGGCCCATTGCGGCCATCGAGCTGAGCTGTTTTCACATGTAAATAAAGAGTTTGAAGTTCACTGTTCACCGGCTCGTCTCCATCCTTTGTGCCCATGCACAGAACTTAACAGAAATTTTGAGTAGTTCAGAGAACCAGCAAATACCACCTCTGCCTGGAGATTTTACAGTATCCTTCCCCTGCCACGCTCACCAAGCCACGCCCAAAGAACCGGTAGTAAAAAAAAAACCATGAATCCCACCACTGTAGAGCATGACGTGGTTTCGTGTGCTGCCCTCATTCCATGGATGGGGTTTCATTTGTTTGCACAGCCCGGTTTCTAGCATGCCGTGACCCAGTGCTAGTCCATGGATCAAGGGTTGTGTGGACCCCCTCATATAAAAGGATCTAATCCAGTAAGAAGAGCATTTTTTTTATTATTTTCCATAGGATCATCTTTCTCTTGAATAGATGTCAGAAAGAATTCCTTTACTTGAAAATATTCTGTATTACCCCAAGTTTAATTTACAGGTGAGATCCATAAAAAGAAGACACGGGAATTATTTTTCTTCAATATTTCATTCTGGATAATAGTATGAATAGGGATGCAGACCACCCAAATGTGATTTTCCTTAGCTCAGTGAAATGTACTAAATTTGTATTTCACTTACAATAATCATAAATTTGCAACTCTCTCTATATGTCAGAATGTACAATTTGTGTGCAGATTGATCTCTTCCATCCCCTTTTTCTGTATCGAGCAAGGTCTAAGGATGTGCAGAAAGAGAATTATTTTGCATGCATATGACTATTTTCCAATTCCTATCTGAAGAGCTGCTTCCCAGATCTCTCATCTAGAGTAATTTATATAACTTAATTACATGTAGTGATGTTGCCAAATTTTATATTTTTGGCACAGAAAGCAGATCTTGGTGCTTCATAACACTTTCAACTACGAGCATTGCTGTTCCAAAACGTTCCTTTCAGTTGCTCTCTGCTTCATTTATCTGCCCATTTTCATACCTCCTCTTCCATCCATCCCTTTTCATCCCTCCAGAAGAATATTAAAGTAAAAGAAGCTTATTTCAACTTATAATTATGTTTGTATAATTATAAACTAGGCACCTGGAATAACTGGAGAAGAAAATTCAAATTGGGAGCAGAACCACTGCACTTCTAATGATGTGGGAATAAAGAATTTGTGTCGTGTCCTCGAAAATGATGCCAGGAGTCGGTGACTTCAAATCATGCTCTTTTATTAAAGTAGGAACCGAACTCGCGCTTTGCAAAAGGTTCGTGGCTTTTATTCTTTTAGCCGCGGCGGCCGCGGCCAATTGGCACCGCTTTGAATCTCCCACGATTCGAATAGACCAATCGCGGGAGATTCTTAGCGAGCCAATCAGCGCGGCTCGCCTGACCAATCAGAGTGCCCCCGCTTTAGCCAATCAAAGCGCGGGGATCTCAAGAATGCTAATTAAGGGACAGAACACCCCTCCCCTCTTGGTTTGGTCCTTACGTCGCATAGTCACGTAGGTAGACGGGGCTCCATCTGAGCCTACTGGACCTGCGCAGCTCAGTCGTAGGTTGGATCCCGGCTGGTTCGGTCGGGATCTCTGTTGCTTCTGATGCCGTCATGGGAACCGGCTGGTCGGTCGGGCCGGGCCGCTCTCCGTAGCTCCCTCCTGGGCCTCCCGGGTTGGTTGAGCTGCAGGTTTTGCCGCTCCCGCTCGGTCTCCCCGGGTCAGTCGAACTGGCCTGGCTGTCTCTTCCTGGCGAGGGGTCATGCTGGCTGCTTTCCGGTAAGTATGGCTGGTTTATTCTTCTTTGGTTTTGGTCCCCTGGATATTCCCTCCCCCCTTGGTTTGTGTTGTGGGGATTGGTTTCGCCTGTTTGTGCGTCGGTGGTCTCTTGGTTGGTAGTCCTCGACCTTAATTGGTCGATGTGGCGTTTCCACGCTCGTCCGTCTGCTGTTTGTAGCCGGTACGAGTGTGGGCCTGTTATTTGTGTGATGACGGCCGGTACCCATAGTGGGTCTCCCGTCAGGTTTCTTGCGTATACGGGGTCACCTGGTGCGAAAGTTCGGTGTTTGCTGTTTGACTCTGGGGGCTTCTCCGGGTTATACGTGGGGTGTAACCTGTCGAGTGGGGACCTTAATTTTCTCCCCATTAATAGTTCAGCTGGGCTCTTATTCGTTGTGGTATTTGGGGTTATGTGTTGGGTGAAGAGTAGTTTGTTTATTTTTTCCTGGATCTCCCCGTGGTCTATTTTCCGGATGGTTTTCTTAGTGAATTGCACCATCCGTTCCGCCCTACCGTTCGCCGCCGGGTGTGCCGGTGCTGTCAGCGTGTGGCAGATGCCCCTTTCCGCTAGGAATTTTTTGAATTCCAGCGAGGTGAATTGGGGCCCGTTGTCAGAAACGACGACGTCTGGGAGGCCGTGCATCTACTGTTATAAGGAAGGTGTGTCCTTTTGTGGGCCCGGCGAAGTCTATATGGAGCCTAGACCAAGGTCCCCTTGGGGTTTCCCACTCTAGGACGGGTGCTGTGGGTGGGCTTGGCCTAGTTTCCTGGCATCGTTGGCACCTTGCTACCCAGGTCTCAATTTGTTTGTCCATCCCTGGCCACCAAGCGTAACTTCTGGCCAGGGCTTTAGTCCTAACGATGCCAGCATGCCCCTCGTGTAGTAGTTCCAGAACCTTCCCTTGTAGTTTTTCTGGAATGACCACCCTATCCCCCCATAGTATGCACCCTTTTAATAACGAGAGTTCCGTTTGGCGGTTTCGGAATGTTTTGACGGACTCGTCGTTGTCTCTTTCTGGCCACCCTTTCTCTACCCAATGCAACACCCGCACCAGACATTTGTCTTTATTAGTCTCTTGGGCAATGTCTGACGCGGTTATGGGCAGGTTGGGTAGAGTCTCTATGCTGAGGGTGGTCGTCGTGGGTGCTGGGTCGGTGTCAGGTTCTGGTAGCGGCGAGCGGCTTAAGGTGTCTGCATGGGAGATCGTCTTACCCGGTCTGTGTATGAGTCCATAGTTGTAGGCTGCCAGGAACTCGGACCACCTTGTCATTCAGGGAGACAGAATGTTCGGGGTGGCCCGGTTCCCTGCAAGGATTCCCAGCAGCGGCTTGTGGTCGGTTATGATGGTGAATGTCCGGCCGCAAAGGTACTCGTGGAATCTTTTTACGGCGGCAACGATAGCCAGAGCCTCTTTGTCCAGCTGGCTATAGTTCCGCTCCGGTTTGGTGAGGGTCCTTGAAAAGAACGCGATGGGCGCTTCTTTTCCGTCGGGGAGGGTATGGCTGAGGACAACGCCGATGCCGAAGGGTGATGCGTCGCATGTGACGGCCAGAGGTAGGGTCTCGTTATACTGTATAAGGACGGCATCCGAAGTGAGGAGGTCCTTTGTTCTTTGGAAGGCGGCTTGCTCACGTTTCCCCCAAGTCCAAGTCACCGCCTTGTCCAGGAGCCTATGCAAGGGCTCCACCACCGTCGCCTTTTGGGGCAGGAAAACATTGTAAAAGTTAAGTAGCCCCAGGAATGCCTGTAGTTCCGTCTTCGACTTGGGTGTGGGGGCTTCTTTGATGGCCTTGATTTTTTGGTTTGTGTGGTGAATGCCGTGACGGTCTAGGAGGTATCCTAGGAATTCAACCCGTTCCGTGTATAATTGGCATTTCTCCCTCTTTACTTTGAGCCCGGTCTCTTTGAATTTGGTTAGGACCTCCCTTAGGCAACCCTCTAGTTCGGCTTGGTTGGTTGCCGACACTAGGACGTCGTCGAAGTAAGGTACCACCCCCTTGATGCCTTGCAATAGTCTTTCCATTAGGCTTTGGAATATTCCCGGTGCCACGCTGACTCCGAATTGGAGTCGGTTGCATTTAAATGCTCCCCGGTGGGTGACTATGGTTTGCGCTTCTGCCGTTTGCTCGTCGACTGGCAACTGTTGGTATGCCTGGGCGAGGTTGAGCTTGGCGAAAACCTTGCCCCCTCCCAGTGAGTGCAGTAGGTGTTGCACTACTGGGACGGGGTAGGCGCTTTGTTGCAGTGCTCCATTTAGGGTGGCCTTATAGTCCCCACAGATCCTCACCGACCCATCGGGCTTGATCGGGGTGACTATGGGGGTCTCCCATCGGGTGTGGTCTATGGGCTGTAGGACCCCTTGCTTGACGAGCTTGTCAATTTGCTCGTCTATCTTGGGTTTAAGTGCGAATGGCACCCGCCTTGGTTTCAGGCGTTTTGGGGGGACGTTTGGGTCTAGGCTGAATGATATAAGGGGCCCTCGGTACTTGCCTAGGTTTCCGTCGAAGACCTCTTGGAATTCCCGGGCCAGTTGTTGCTCCCAGCTGTTGTCGGTGACGTGGTCGACTCCCGTGACTGCGATGCCGAGCGGGGCGAACCATTGCAGTTCCAGTAGGCTTGGGCGGTCGCGGTCGATGATTGTCAGGGGAAGCCTTTCGGTGTGCCCTTTATATGTGATGTTGAAGTGTTTGGTTCTGACTACCGGGATGCAGTTAACCTGGTAGTCCTTTACGATGAGTCTTTGGCTGTCTAGGTTCCTCCTTTGGATGGTAGGCACCAAGCGCTTTATTTCATGCCATGCTATCATGGAGAGGTAGGATCCGGAGTCCACCTCCATTTTGCATGGCTCGCCCTCGATGCCTACCTCCACGTGGACCTTCCGGGCGTCATTGGTTATGGCGTGGCCGATGGTGACCGTCTGATGGGTCTCCTCTCTTCGCCGGTTATCGCCACCTCGTCGGGATCGTTCATTCCGGTCCCATCTGTTGTCCGAGGGGTGATCTCTGGTCCGGGGTGGTGTGCTCTCTCTCCTCCGGTCGCTCTGGTCCCATCGGGCCGGGCTGCGGTTCTTTTTAAGGCGGCAGACATGGGCGATGTGTCCCTTCTTGTCACAATGCCAGCAGATCGATTCAAAAAACTGGCATTTGGACCTGGGGTGGTCGCCTCCGCAACCGGCACAGTTGGTCCTTGACTTACGACCCCGCCGGTTCCGTGGGTCGCGGCCTGTCTGGAGGCGATGAATTTCCTCCTCGTCATCGGAAGTGCCCGATGCCGAGTGGAAATCGCCCTGGTGGGTGGTCGTCTCGGGTTGGGCCTTGGCTGACCTTGCAGGGTTGTTGTTCCCGCTGCGGTCCCCAGCGTTCGGTCGGCGCATGCGGTCGGCGGATGTTCAGGTCGCTTCGGTGGCTGCGGCTGCTGTGAAAGTGTCTGCTAGGCTGATGTTGCCCTTGGCCATCAGCCGGCTCTGGAGGATGGGGTCCCACAACCCGAGCACGATTCTGTCTCGCAGGGCGTCGTTCAGGTTGTCGAATTCGCACAGCCCCCCTAGGTGTCATAGTTTGGCGACGAAGTCGCTGAAACTCTCACCCGACTGTTGGTCCCGACGGTAGAATTCATTGCGTCGGATTAGGATGGGTACCTCTGGAGCGTAGTGCCGCCGAAGTATTGGCTCGAGGACGTCTCAATCCATCGCGGTCGCATCGGCGGGTTTGGCAAGCGCCTTGGCCATCTTGAAAACCTCGGTCCCGCAGTGGGTCAGGAAGACGGCGCGCTTCATGGGGCTGGTGGCGTCCTTCAGATCGCTGCACTCGAGGAACATGCGGAATCGGTCGGAGTACGATTCCCAGTCCTCAGTGGCGGGGTTGAAGAGTGCGGGGGGTGCAATTTTCGCCATCGTGGTGGTTCGTCTGGCTTCCGTCGGACACGTGGTTCGGTTCAGGGTCGGGATCCCACCTTCGTCGCCAGTGTCGTGTCCTCGAAAATGATGCCAGGAGTCGGTGACTTCAAATCATGCTCTTTTATTAAAGTAGGAACCAAACTCGTGCTTTGCAAAAGGTTCGCGGCTTTTATTCTTTTAGCCGCGGCGGCTGCGGCCAATGGCACCACTTTGAATCTCCCGCGATTCGAATAGACCAATCACGGGAGATTCTTAGCGAGCCAATCGGCGCGGCTCGCCTGACCAATCAGAGTGCCCCATGCTTTAGCCAATCAAAGCGCAGGGATCTCAAGAATGCTAATTAAGGGACAGAACAATTTGAATGTCCTCTATAAGTTTTGCAGTTGAATGTTCTCAATGTCTTGCTATTGGTGATTCTACGTGAGGCTGATAAAATATCCAAAACATTCAAGTTGTCTACCTGTGATAACATCATTTTGGAAGGTGAGAAATCCAGGCTGGCTGATAGGGTAATGGAAAGAGTTTTTGAACCAACCCTGAAGGCAACTAGAATGCCTTTTTTGTGGCCCAGCTGTATTTTTTCCCAAAATTACTTTTTAATCAGATAAAACAGACATAGGTATTTCGAACTCATAGATGGACCTGTGGATGAGTAGATGTTTGACTCCTTTCCTCCCATCTCTTTGTTCATTCAATTTGCTCACAATTGTTTTTCTCTTTAAGAATAAAATATATGGGGTCTTGTATCTTTTATCTCTTAGAGGTATGTGTGAAAATGGGAGGACTGGTCAGGATGCAATTTTAATGGATTCATAGCTACGGGGAAGAAAAGCCTAAATAGCCTTTCTCCATAACTGTTCCTCCTTTGAGTTTCATTATTTATTTGGCAAAAGAAAGCCTTCAGAGAAAAAACTGTCATAGAACTTCAGATACTGTCAAAGAGCTTCATTCTAATTATGTGACAGCAATCCATGTTGGCTAAGTTTTAAAAAAAAGTTCATTATGTTACATTTTCCAGTTGACCAACAATTGATCAACTAGAATGAATAAACATTTCAGCTGGGGCAAAACATCCCCTACTTTGTCTTCCCTACAATCTCCTAAATGTGAAATATGAAGCTACCCACAGCATATCACCAGTATGACTTTCTACATTCTTTGAAAAATGCAAAGAAAAATAGTAAAAAGGGACCACTATCACCAGACCATAGAGTACTTTAATAGGGATCACATAAAAGGTTCATCCCTGCCCAAAGACATCCTCACATCAGGACCACAACCCTGTAGAATGGATGTTTGTTCACCGATTAAAGGATGCTTCCACTGAGCTATAAGAAATAAAGTGGAAGAAGATAATATCTGGAAGATGAAGAACAAATACCGGTGCATAAGAGCTCAGGTTTGTCATTCAGACATTTTGGGCCATTCAACTAATCCTTGATTCCCAGGAGCTTACCACTCCGAGCCTAATATTTTATGCCTCTTTACCTCTTGATATTTAACTTAGTGCTGCTGCAATTCAGCTGGTTAACTTAGATCAGAGTTCTCAACAGAAGGTCCTGGGCTAATAAAGATAGATTCTACCCCAAATCCTATGTTTAAATCAGGGTCAGCTGGTTCAGAGGACTTGATGAGGTTGCTTGAATTGCTGTCTTCTTTTAAGAGGTGTTGTAAGGTCAGCCCATAACATCATGTGTCGTGGTGAAGAGTCAATCAGATACATCCATTAGATAATTATAAAGTTATATAGACTAGAGGGGGCAGGGACACAGCATTGTAAGTGTTTGGAAAATATTTTGATATAGGGAGAGTTAATTATCTTTCCAACACTTTAACCTAGAATCTTTTCCCTAGCCCCAGTAGAGACATAGTAAATTAGACAACTATGGAATTCTATAGAGCTATAGAGAAAAGAGTAGATTTCAGTGTCTAGCATTGAGACAACGAGAATCTAGTAAAGCAGATCTAGTTATACATTATAGCAATAGCACTTAGACTTATATATGCTTCACAGTGCTTTACAGCCATCTCTGAGCAGTTTACAAAGACAGCATATTGCCCTCAATAATCCAGGTCCTCATTTTACTGACCTTGGAAGAATGGAAAGCTGAGTCAACCTTCAGCCTGGTGAGAGTTGAACTGCCAAGCTGCAGGCAGCAGACAGGCAATCAGCAGAAGTAGTACTACAGTACTCCATTCTAACCACTGCACCACCACAGCTCATGACAGTGGGATCTTGGGGAGAGGAGAGAATACATGAACTTTGCACTGGTACACTCTGTTCTCCTGCCCTGAGCAAGGACCCAACAGTGCTTACACAGAAACAATCAATATTAGGCTTACAAGCACCCCCCAAAATGCATGAGCTAGCTTTTTGTGGTTTCCACTGAAATGATAGAGTATATTTCTGTGTAAGCATAATTAGGCTCATGCTGCTAAGCTGCTCCAATTTTCTCTAATATATTGTAGTGTTAATTTTGGCTGCTGGTTCTGTGCCTTTGTGCTTTTCAGAACTATCCCAAGTACATTAATCCCCCATAAAAAATAAATGACTTCTCTGAGAATGAACTTTTATCGTCGAGAGTGATAGCACTAGCAGCTGGAGTATGAAGCATTCAGAATACATGTGTGCCAATTTTGCATAAACAAACTGTTCCTCAATGTTTTCTTTAATATTATTTGACTTGTGGATTCTTGCCAGTTGTGTTCTCTGGAGCAGTGACTTTGCTTAGTAAAAGACTCTTACACCATGAAAAATTGGGGGAGGTGACATCTTTTCTATCTATCAGCAGGAAATAAAGGATTACAGTAGAGTGAAACACAATTACAAAAGTTCCTCTTTTTATAGTGCATTTCACTCTTGATCTTCAACAAATAAATGTTGAATGGGGGAAAACATTCTTATCTCTTCTGACCCATAGTCTCTCCGTACATGATATGTTTTCTGAAAGCCACCGGAGTAAAAATATTTATTTTAACTCAAGTAATCAAGATTAATACCAGCAGTTATCATACACACTCTTTGCTAAAGAGTGAACAATTGAACAATTGAAGATTGAATAATTGCTGAAGGCAAGCTTCATTAAGAAATCAGATGAAATTAGTAAAACTGACCTATATTTCCAAACTGAGCAGTAGCAGCAACGGCTCAAATTACCATTCAAGAGGCTCCAATTCACACAATTGGTCTTATTTGCAATCGGGTTTTATAATATCATCAACCTATTACAATTCAATCATTAGGATTTCTACACAACCCAGTCTTATTATACTATTATTATTTTGTGTTTGGACTCGGCATAATTAAGGAATAAGCCAAATGTGCAACTCCACGTATTATTTGGCAGAGACTGACATGTGTCCAACTTCTCAACCTGGTTTCCGTATATTATTGCTGCACAGGTGGTGTGGATGCAAAAGACCCAGAACAGCCGGCATCTAATCTGGCATTAATTGAGGAAGGAGTCATTGGTTAACTGACAAAGCACTTGGAAGCAGAGCCTGACAAGAGAGACTATTTAGAAAGACAAGTCAGTGGTACACATTCTGTAGCCAATACATCCATACATGCACACCTACGCTATGTAGCTCCATGGTGTGTTGCCTTGTTCTGGAGAGATTGTCCCCTGTTCAAGCACAAAGCTTTCTGTCCTTTATATCTGGCACTCGGCAAATACCTTATGTCACCAGTGTTTCGTGGATATTGTGCTCTGCTTGCTGCAATGAGATTATGTTCTATTGATGGGAACTGGGGTGTAACAGCCATCTGCAGAAAGCAATACATTGTCCTATTTTCCAGCTGCAAACACTATGTATTTTTATGAACTGCCTCTATCTTGCACACCAGGAGTGTTTCTGTGGTTAACGGCATAATCGGATTTTCCTAAATGATACAGAAATACAAATATCTCAACAGAGCATCCTCTCTCTCTCTTTCCATCTCCCCTGTTTATTTAAGCATGCAGAATTTTCCTTCCATCGTTTGAAGAGCCTTGCTCAATTTCCTACTTTCCCTTATGTGCACTTCCTGCAAAGGTGTCAATATGCACTAATTATGTTCTGCTTGGCTCACCAGCAAATCAAAGCAGCAATGAGAGTGGGCCAACATGCATTCAAATCCCTTTACTTCCCGACATCAATCTCAGCTGGAGAGTAAATAGCTCTGTGCTGGGAAAATTCAGCATTTCTTTCATGTCTTCAAATAGAAGTAATGAAGACCAGATTTGTTTCAGATATTCACTTTCTGAGGAGGTAACAGAGATGATTATTATGAAGCTTCCCGCAACTAATATCCTAGAAGGGTTTTGCTTTCGAGAAACGTAAGGTGAAATAACACTACAATAGAAGCAGAAGAGTAGATATTATAATCACATTAGGGGGTTGCTCAGGCAGACCTTGCTAGCACCAAGCAAATCTAGCAGTTCGCTTAGGCCAAATAGCAGAAAATATGCTCAGCGATGCTCTACATTTCAAATCATGGCAAATCAGAGCCAATGATTCAGCTATTTAAATGGGGATGCAGAAACCATCCAAGCTGATCGGCATTTCTGTGGATAAAAAAATAAATATTTACCCATCCAAATGACCTTTCCCTTATCATATTATTGAGGTTTTGGAGATGTGTTCAAGTCTTCTTTGTGCTCTGACTATGCAAAGCACAATTTCTCCATTGCCTTGTTCATAGCAATGTGGCATACACTGGATTTAGAGAAATGGAAAAGATTCATATCTTGATTATAAAGTCAGGGTAACAATAATTTTACTTCCATCATTTCAGGCCTGGAAAACATCAGACCTTTAATTAACTTGAATGCAACCCTAATTCCACAAGTTAACTCTGGGTGACTTACACATTAGGATTAAAAGCAACAAAATAATAAGAGTACATAAGCAACCCAAAGAAGCAATAACATATCCAATGTCACATGAGAGAGGCAAGGGCAAACAATTTCAAATTACAAAAGTAGGATGAATTCTATTTTCAGGAGGGAAGACATACCCCATTCTGACCCATAACCTACAGAAAGAGCCAGTTTTTAAAATATGAAAGCACAGTTGGAACGTACAGACCTCAGAGAAAATCACCCACAGTGATTCCAAACCATGAAACTCTGAAATCAGAGGGGCGGAAAACTGGTGCTAGATTCAGCTCAAATTTGAAAAATTGAAATAGTTTGGTCGAATGTTAAGGATAGAAAGTGAGAAACTGAGTTCTCGTCCCACTTTGGCTACAAAGCCATCTGGGTGATCAGTCATTCTTTCTCAGTCCAATTCATCTCAAAGGTTATTGTTGTGGGAGAAATAGGAAGAGGAGGATGTACTGGTTATGTTTGCTGCCTTGAATTATTAGTAAAAACAAAAAAAGGTGGGGTACAAATAAAGAAATACATAAAGGGCTAGTGTCCTGTAGAAAATAGGATAGGCTTGTTCAGTGTTCTTTGAGAAGGCAAGCAAGAAAGGTGGGTTTAAATGGGTCAGAAACAGATTTCACATGGGTTTCATTCATAGTAAAAGCTATTCAACCATGCTATTCTGACTTCTTCAGAAGATTATCCTTTTCTGCTTGGGGTCTGGAGTGAGACAGGATGAGGATGTCATCCAGGTAACAGTAGAGACGAACCGGGAGGTCCCTGAGGTGGGCCGCTAGGGCCGCGAGGACCTTAGTGAAGGTTCTCGGGGCAGAGGCCAATCCAAAGGGAAGTGCCATATATTGGAAGTGGCGATGGTTGTAGCAGAACCTGAGGAATTTGGAATGGGAGGGCCGGATTGGGATGTGATGGTACGCCTCTGAAAGGTCTATGGAGGATAGCCAGTCCCCCTGCCTGATGCCTAATAGAATGGATGTGCATCTTAAACCTGCGGTAGGTCAGGTAACGGTTAAGGCGTTTCAGGTCTAGAATAGCCCTCCATCCCCCTGAGGATTTGGGGACCACGAAGAGGTGAGAGTAAAACCCTTGCCTCCGCTGGGATGGTGGTACAGGTTGTATGACCTGTATGGAGAGGAGATGGCGGATAGCTGAATCCATTAGGTTGCATTTGGTGAGATCCTTGGAGGGGGGGATGCCATAAAAAATTCAGAGGGGGGCACTGAAATTCAAGCGCGAGTCTGATAGTCTCCCTGACCTAGGCATTGGAGGTGGAAGAGTCCCACCGGTCGGCGAAATGCTTGAGGTGTCCACCGATGGGGAGGGGTGGACGGGGTCTATCTGTTGCGCCAGAAGGGATTCCCTCCTGAACCCCTGAAGGGGCGCCTGTAGCTGCCGCCCCTCCTGCTCCTGTCATTCGGATCAGCTCAATCCTGGGGCTGGAAAGGCCGGAAGGAGGGGGGTCTCAGGTACCTGGACGGGAAAGGAAACTGGTAGAAAGGTCGTGAGGAACCTCTCCAAAAGGGCTGTGCTCTTGACTCTGACCTAAGGAAAAGGGGGGGAAGAAATTTTTTCTTGCTTCTGGTTTCTGATAGAAATGGCTCCAGGATGGTGCTGAATAATTTGTCCCCTTTTATGGGGGCGGTGGCCAGCTTAACCTTGTTTTTTACGTCCGCCTGCCAGTGCTTGAGCCAGAGCAGGCGGCGAGCTGTAACATGAGAGGATATTGCTCGGGCAGAGAACTTAACTGCGTGGTATGTGGCATCGGCCGAGAATTCTGCCGCAGCCGTCAATTTTGCTATGTCCTGGTGTGCCCTTGTGTTAGAGGGGGGGACATGCTGCCTCAGTTGATGGAGCCACCGGATCGAAGACCTGGTGAAGAAGGAAGTGGCAGTGGCCGATCTAATGGCCCAGGTGTCCGCTTGGTGAATCCAATGTAAAGCAAGCTCGGACCCCTTGTCCTCGGGCTTCAGGACCTCCAGGGGATCACTGGGGGAGGAAGAGGATGCCAAACCAATGATGGGCTTATCTACCTCAGGAGTGTTAAGCAGGTTGCAGAAGCTCAACTCAAGGTTAAAGAACCTCCTGTCCTGGCTGGATGGGGCAGGGGGGGGGCCCTTGTGGAGTCTAACTGGTTTGAGACTAAGTCATGAAAAATGGGTGGGGCCAGGATCACCTCCGCCTCCACCACGGGCTGCCTAAAGATGGCATCCTCCTGTCCCTCTGCTGGGGAAGGGAGAGCCGAGGAGGACTGTACAGACAAGCCAGACATGTTCCTGGCCTTAAATAGAAGCTATTTAAACATGTGCGGCTTGAACAGACCCACAAAGGTGGGTTGATCCAGGGTGAGGCCCTCGTCCTTGGACATGTCCCCCTCCATAGGGTCTATCTTCAATAGGGTCTCACCTTGGTGCGTAGACCCCCATTCTAATTCCTCCTCCTCCTCCCCAAACTGATCTAGGTCCTCCATGGCCTTCTCCAGATCCCTTTCTGGGAGAGGACTGCCCTCCTGTAAATGTACCTGACCAAGAGTGGGGTCTGATCTAGGCAAGGACCTGATTGATGGCGAGTCATGTTCGGGCACCATTGAGGGAGGACCAGACCTGGACATCTGTTGCAGGCCCTCTGCAATCCCCTGGCGAATAGCCCGTTCCATCCATGCCTGCATGTGCGCAGGGATCTCAATTGTGGCAACCTCCTCATGGCGCAGACCAGCGGCCGTGGGCGTAAATGTTGCTTCTGGCGTCTGCCTGGTCGTTGGTCCAGGAACCTGGTGTCCCTGGGATGGGCTGCGCCTGGAGAGGGAAGAGCAATCTGGAGGAGGGGGG
Organism: Hydrophis major; assembly: GCA_033807585.1. NCBI lineage: Eukaryota > Metazoa > Chordata > Lepidosauria > Squamata > Elapidae > Hydrophis > Hydrophis major. Next base: position 82,815,765 of record CM066330.1, read on the forward strand.
GGTGTCTGGAGGTAGAGGGAGCAGAGGGTGGGGGGGCTGGAAATACCGGTTGTGTCTCTCTAGATCGTCTGTCAAATTCTTTCTCCAGTGCCCTATGATGTCTTAGAGCATCCCTCTGAGAAGCTTTGGAAGTTTCTTTAGGGGCTTCCTTAGCCTGTTTGCGCAGGTAGTAGGATTTAGATTTGGCCTTCAAAGAAGGGCCTTTAGCGGAATTGTCATCTGCCATTGTAGAGGAAAGGACTGTAATACAAATGTAAAGGCGGTTGGCTCGCCAAGGGTTCAACCTACAACAAAGGCCGGGTGTCCTTTCGCTGGCCCGCACCCCCTTTTGGAATTTTAAATGTATATAAACTAATATAATTATTAATATCTTTATACCTAAGCGTACAATCAAGATATATAATCCAACTAGTGTTGGCAACGTGAAATAGCCAAATATTGATAAGATGTAAATATATATATATGCAAATACGTATATCTATCTATCTATCTATCTATCTATCTATCTATCTATCTATCTATCTATCTGTATATAATTGTATATCTAAATATATTTAGATCTCTATGTAATGATAAATATTACTATTAGTATTATTATTATTTACAATATTTAATCCAAGGTCTGGTTGGAACTCCCAGGAAGGAGTGACCCCAGGAATTGCTGTTAATTTTGCCAATGTGCCAAATAAAACGCCTGAGGCTGGAGTGAGGCCTCGGGCAGCTGGAGCTCCCAGGCAACAACCGGGAGGGATAGGCTGCTATTTCCTGCCCTGAGCGTGCTGCGGAAAGCCAACAAGTTTGCCAATTCCCCTAAATATCTGATAGCTCTCACAGGCTGGAAGGCCTATAATTAGAGCTAGTCCCTTCGCAGCTCAATGAGGCCTCTAAAAGCGGCGCCCGACACACGGCGGCGCCCAAAATGGCAGCCGCCCATGCTCCCTTACTCACGGGCTGCTCAGGGCCAAAATCAGCCTCTCCGGCATGTCTAGGGACCGAGAGAGGCAGCCAGGTGATTTTCACCCCTTCCTGGGGCGATCGGCGTTTACGGTGGGGGGGAACATCAGCTGCGCTATTACAGCACGATCAAATAAAGCCGCTACGAGTGCGGCGTAGAAAAGCGGCAGGAAGAGGATCAAATTGAGGGGGGGGATTGGCGCCGGAGCACGGAAGCCGCCCACTGTGCAGCCCCCCCGGGGGCGAAGAAACGTGCTCCCCTGTTTAATCACTATCCCAATGCGCTTAGAGGCTAAGGAGAACCGGGGCAATGATAATCAAACCTGATGAATAAAGAGCTCTTGAATCGACCAAAGAGTGGTGAAGTATACAGCCTACTCTCACGAAGGCTGAGCGTAAACTGGGGAATGCAAGGGAGCCACGTGACGGAGGGCGGAACATTCCTCAGTAATTAAGCTCAGCCTTCAACAACGCAGACTGAAGCACCTCCCACTCTCTGGATGATCCGACCGGCTCTCAGGAGAAAGCTATAACTACTGCATCCCCAATAGCTTTGCAAATTCTGTTTTAATATTTTTTTAAATTGGGTAGAGGGTGGTATCACGTGAATTCCTTATGTTCTGTGATTTCATTTATTAATTATTAAATTTGTATATCGCCCAACTGCAAACCAAATTTAGACTGTTGAGTTGTGATTCTGGACTTGCAGGCAGCTCACAGGATTGGCAAATCTTTTTTTTTTTTTTTTCTTCTCAGGACTAATTTCACATATTAAATTAACTCCCATAATGACATATATGCAATAAAAACAATTGCAATAAAATTCAAGCCTAAAATTCATACAGTTGCAGATGTAAGCAGTCGTCATTATCACTTGAATAATCAAACAAAAAAAAAAAACACAACAACACAGCAACTCCCCCCATCCTATTAAGACATAATAGTTAAAGCAATCAACCAATGGAATAGCTTGTTTTCAGAAGTTGTGGTTGCTCCATCAATGGAGGCTTTCAAAAAGAGACTGGGCAGCCATTTGTCTGAAATGCATCGGGTTTCCTGATTGAGCAGGGGATTGGACTAGATGACCTCCAAGGTCCCTTCCAACTCTCTTATTCTATGTTCAGAATACCAATACAACAGTTGAGATGACTTGGAAATCTTTTTTTTTTTCCACTATGAAGGAAAGATATTTATATAGCAGGCTTATAAGGATACCAGTATTCCAAAAGCATCACTTCTTCATAGAGTTGTAAAGAGCATCCTTCTGCTTCTTTGGCAGTAGGTGCAGGATTAGAAATCTGTTAGAAAGTTAGGGAGTTTTTTTGTAGGTATAAAAGCACCATAATAGTCTTTTCAATATGTATAGAGGCTAAATGCATTTGGTTCAAATATATATATACACAACTTAGCCAATCCACATACCTCAAGTCTGTATACAAAATAGAAAAAGCATGTAACATTCAATTTTCAATGCTCATAATTTGTAAATCAAGAAGTGCTCACAAAAAGCTTAGAGTTTTTTACTTTTCTGCAATATGGGTGGCTATATAAATATGATGAAAGCAAGCAAGCAAGAAAGAAAGCCAACAAGCATGTCTGAGCTGTGTATATTATGGGAAAATATAGATTAAATCAATTAATGACAACCTCCTTCAAACTGAGCCCAATTGTTGGGAACTTCATACTTATTTTGGCAAGATAATGTGATTGGTGTGTCATTGACTTCTTCAGAAAACATGACTTCTCAATCTAGCCTAAAGCACTATCTGGGTCCTAATCAGACCTAACTTTATTTAGTTTAGAGAAAAAAAATAACTAAAAAAACAGATGCATTCAAGAGAATGTGCACAACAATATACATGAGTTTTGTGTGAGCTTGCATTATTAGATTTGCTAAGTGATGCAGAACTGGGACAAAATGTAGAGTACAGAAAATGAGAAAATAAATTAAACCAAAACCAAGAAGTGCCCCTTCTGAAGCTGAGAAATGTAGAGAGAAGGAAGAGGACGTTATGGTGATGTAAGAGGGAGTTAGCTAGAGAATGGAGGATGGAGGCAGAAATGTCACTTCCATTGTTCTACTACACTGATGTAATGCACCAATTTATGTTGTAGACATTTCAAGGGCCTTGGGACAGAGCACAGCTTGGATTTTTTATATATATAAATTCAATTTGCAATGAATGCCATGGTATACTGTCTATGCATCTGTGTTTACATCTAAGCCAGAAAACAAAATAAGATGTCCAAATATTTTGCTTGCACATTCTGGCGATGTTACATCATTGCTATCATGTCCCTGCTGCCCTGGGTGGTGAAATTTAGAAACTGTGAATAAACAAACCTGCCACTCCACAATAAAACTGCCCATCCTGTTACAGAAGATTGAAAGGCTGGAAAAGTTGAAACAGTTCAGTCAAATACATCTGCAAAACGGTAAAACAGAATTTACAACAATAAATGTGGGGTACTTTCATTAGTATGGCTTTGACTCTCTTTGCAGTGGGGAAAAACAAGAAATGTCAGAAACCTACCTACCAAACTGCCTAACAATTCCTATCAATGATACACTCTTTATGTATTTAGTTAACCAATTAATTTTGCCCATCTTTAAATGTCACAAATATCTAATTGACTAACTTGTTTACTGTACAGAAATTTCAAAGCAGCATTTGTGAACCTTAGCACAGGTTCTCATTCTCCCCTCAGAAATTTCAAAGCGGCATTTGTGAACCTTAGCACAGGTTCTCATTCTCCCCTCAGAAATTTCAAAGCAGCATTTGTGAACCTTAGCACAGGTTCTCATTCTCCCCTCAGAAATTTCAAAGCGGCATTTGTGAACCTTAGCACAGGTTCTCATTCTCCCCTCAGAAATTTCAAAGCGGCATTTGTGAACCTTAGCACAGGTTTTCATTCTCCCCTCATCCTACTTACCTGGCTATGCCATAATATTCTGGGAATTTGGCAAGAGATGCTTAAAAATCCTCAGATGATAATCGTCATTGCTAGGGACTTGGGGGGAAAATAATGTCTCCTTAGGATCCCATAGATGCCATTTCTGAATCCAAGCTTACTTTTCCCAGTTAAGCACCATCAAGAGCAATATCTAATAGTATTCTCCAAGCTCAGCTAAGAAAAGAAAATGGGATTGTTATCTATCAAAGCACATTTTAGGTTTTGACAAATAAAAAGCAGCATGGGGAATGTGGTAAGGCTGTATGGAAGCCTAAAAGAAAACTCATATAACATCTGGTGTCATTTATCCCCTGTTGGCCTTTCATCGTGTGATATGATGAGCTTGTTCTGATTTAAGATCAAATGATTTGGTCTAAAAGTGGGGAGGAGGGGAAGTACCAGGGAGAGATATAGTTGGTCTACAGAAAATAGGGCATGCAACATCGGCTAAAATAATTGGAAACACAACAGATTTTCTTTAACTGATGCTAGTGGCGTCTTAGTTTAGCCATCTCTCTCTGCTGACTTTGTTAAGTGTATTATCTTATTGGTTTTAAAGTTTTCATCTCACTTATTTGCAAGAGGAAAAACACGAACAAATCAGTCATGATGGATTGTCTAATTTTCCCGGGCTGAATAAACCAGTTTTATAAGACCGTTGATTCCTGCGTTATTAGTTAATAGAAACATTTATCAATTTCTGTACAAAATAAAAACAAAGCAAAAAACCCCCACACACAAACACTCAGCATATACCCATGCCTGTGCAAGCATCCAAAGTAAAATCAATGATTGCATTAGAAACTTCCTTCAGTGTTTCCAACAGAATAATCATTGTTGGGTATTTTTATGGTAATTGCCTCATTCTGAGGAGGTTTGAGTAAAAATAACAATTGGTTTCTATTTCACTATTGCGTTATATTTCTTTCCTGAATAAATCTGAAACCTAATCAAAGTGAAAGGATGTCATTAGATCAGCAATTATGCCAAAGAGCCTTTGATCAGGAAATGGAGGGGAAGACCAAAGGGTGGGGGGAAGGACCCAATTTCCTATATAGCAAGCAGCATCATTCAACCAGGTGCCATCCACAGGTGTTGACTTACAGTACCTATCATTCCCAACCAGTATAGCTGGATAAGCATGGCAGTCTACCATGATCTGGAAGGAAAGATCAAGCAAAGTTGCTCGAGAGTTTTTTCACCCGGATTTCTCTAGAGCTTTCTTGGTTGGTATTTATCTGCTGGTTATTTCTTCTCTTCTCACTAAAACTGTAAATTGGAAATAGGCAACCCATGGCCCAGAAAGTGCATGATTATCTGTGCTCCCCACCCCCTATTTATTTTCAAGACTGACAGGTTCATGTCACTCTCTTGCAACTCGTAGACAAACTGCCAGATGATAGTGCAATTTTCCAATGAACTTGGCAGGGAAAAAAAAGGGGGAGGGAAGAAGCATTAAAACACCTATAAAAAGGAAGAAAATTGTGCTGAAAATCTAGACTTTATTTGTTTGTGCATTCGTTCTGGGAATTTATGACCCACTTCAATCCCAAGAAGCTTGGCACAATGTCTTAATGGCATCCCTTCCCTTTGACTAGGTTTCAGATTTATTCAAGAAAGAAATATAACAAAAGAAGGAAAGGGAAACCAATTATTATTTTTACTCTAGCCTCCATAGAATGAAGCAATTACCATAAAAATATCCAACAATGATTATTCTGTGGAAACACTGAAGGACGTTTCTAATGCAATCATTGATTTTATGTTGGATGGTTATGCAGGCATGGGTATATGCTGAGTGTTTGTGGGTTTTCTTTTCTTTTGTTCTATGTTTGTTTCTAAACAAAATTTTATTTTGATTTCAAACAAAAGAATAACAAGCACGGTAAACATTTGAAGTACACCTTTATAAAATCATTTTAAAAATTCTTAATAAAGAGAATGAATGAAAGTAGAGTTAGCCATTCTAGATGCCATGCATTAGCATAGGCCAGTGGTGGCTAACCTTTTTGGGCTCCTATGCCAAAAATTGTGCGCGCACTTGCACATGCATGCTCATGTGCCAGCACCCAGAAGGCAATGCATATGCCTCCCACGCCCCCTGTGCATGCACACACAATCCCCCACCCCCTTACTTGCACTGCATCTCCCAGCTGTTTTTTGGCCTGTTTGAGGCCTTTTTCGGTCTCCCAGAGTTGAGGAAAGCCTCTGCAGTCTGAAAAATAGGCCCGTTTCGTCACTTCCGGTATTTCTGGAAATACAGGAAGTGATGAAACAGGCCTATTTTTCAGGCTGCAGAGGCTTTCCTCAACCCTGGGAGGCTGAAAAAGGCCTCAAACCATCCAAAAATCAGATGTGAGACGCGTGCATGTGCAGTGAGGTAAGTTTGCCTGTGGCTCATGTGCCAGCACAAATAGCTTTGTGTGCCACCTGTGGTATGCATGCCATAGGTTCGCCATCATGGGCATAGGCCCTATGGAACAATTCTATTTCCAATAGCTCTGGAAGATTAATTGCTCATGTACTGTTCCAAGGAATAGGCTTATCATCAAAAAACATTGCTTAGTATCCTCCATAATTGTGAAACTGGGGTTATTCCAGCAATTTCTCTCAAGACCAATGAGATGGGCAGGACAATTCTGCTTGGAAAATATGATCTTGGTGATGTTGTAGTGTCACTTTCCTGTCCATTAGACCATAAAACTATTCTCTAAATTGTTATATGCTATAAATACAGGTAGTCCTCGACTTACGATAACAATTGGGATCAGAAAGTCAATCACTAATTATTAAGGGAATCACACTTGATTTTATGACAATTTTTGCTATGATTAAGCTGTCTGAAAAAGCTTTTAGAACCCAAATTTACCACCATTGTTGAAACTGTTCAAGACAAAATTTCAAGTGTGCCAAACTGAGAGATTTTGCTAAATTTATCAAACTTTTTTTCCATTTACCAAGAATATATAACAATATTTTATCTGAAGGGGAAGAAAGTTCAAGTTTTGCCCAAATCTTTCTGTGGCTGAAAATTGATCACAACCAAAAGATGAGATAATTTCATCAAATGATATTAATATCCCACAAAGTTTTCATCATAGATATCCCTAATATCTTTCACTTTTACTATCGATAGGAGTGAGATATGAAAGCTATTATGTTTAGGAAAAAATCTGTAGAAACATTCTGGCCTTAATGTAGAAAAAGTTGATCAGCTACGCCTGATTGAAAAGAAATAAGACTTAAATTAATCATGAATTCTTGCTCTATAAGTTTAATGAGGGCAAATTCTATATATCTTGAATTGGCCTTTTGCTATAATAGAGCACATATTTTATAGAAAAGACTGGCATGAACTAAAAACATATTAATTAAAATCAATATACAAAGTAATGAGAAAACACAAGATTTTTTCCTTCATGATTTCAACACTTCACAAAGAATTTAGGTCATTCAAGGAGAAATGATTTTTAGCAGAAACAAATCATCAAGAAAGAAAATGTAACTGAAAAACTTTTAGTATTTCTAAATTACTCGTGAGACAACCAATGACAACTAATAAAGAGACAAATTTACACGAGTGTCTGAATTCTTGTATATAGATTTTGATTTTGTGTGTTTTAAATATATTGTATCAAATCACTTTTTCATTTGTAATTTCTTTTTAAGGGAAACCATTAGGTTTTATTCCTCGGTCATATTTATAAAAATAATAAAAGCGGGATATGAATAAAATTAAGCATGGTCAGAAGTCCTTATAGGCGAAGGTTTACCCATATGTCTTGATTGTATATATATGTGCCGGATAATTATGTAGCTGGGCAGTCCCATTTTCCATACAACAGTGTAACAGTCCATGATTAACCTAAGTTCAGGAAACTCAAGTGTGCCTGTTCTCAACCTCTTGTTTTTCCGCAGCATTTTTTATTACGACTTTAACCTCGGTTGCAATGAAACCTCTCTTTCAAAACAAAAGCAAAGGCAGCCGAGAGAGAGAGAGAGAGAGAGAGAGAGAGAGAGAGAGAGAGAGAGAAAACCTTTATGCAAGTAACCTTGCTGTTGAATGCTATCTTTTGTTAGTTCAAAGGTTTCTGAAGATATAAATTCTTCTTAACTGCCCTGAGGTGGTAGAAATGTAAATTGTATACTGTACCATTTGTAGACTGTTCCTGTAGTAAGGCACATCTCCTCTGTGACTGAGTGTTTGGGGTTTTTTCAATTGTCTGGAAACTCTGAGAGTCCTTAGGGCAGAAAAAGTTTTGCTTCTCAAAGTGGACTCACAGATGTTCAAATTAGTTGCCAAGGGCACTATAATAATCTGTGCTCCAGATTCTACCAAAGGAAGGAAAGGGGGAATGGCCTACTTCATATTGGAAAGAGTGACATTTCCACCACCCCACATCCAGAGTGTGACTTTTAATGCCAGACAAATGAAATAAATGCCTGACTTTTGATTATACCTGGATCAGGCTTAAGGACAAAATTATTTATATGATGACAAAAGTTTTACTGATGAAAATATTCCCATGTCAAAGTTCCTCCTCTCTACTGATAAGAATTGTTGCAATTTACTCCATGCAATAGCATTATATATCTTCCTATCTCAGTTCACAACGTTAGCTCTTCTGGATGGGAACACACTAGAGCTTAGCATACGTTCCTCAAATAACAGCAAAATTAGTGTCATTTCTCTTATCACCCTGCCAGTCTCGTTAATCATAGTTTGAGGCTTATGTAAAGCTCAGATTGTTGTATTACTTCAAAACAGTTGACAATTGCAATTACAATTAGCAGACATTAAAATCTTGGTTTCAAATAGTTCCTGCTAGAGAGCGGCAAAGTGGCCTAGAGGTGGAGCACTCACCTCACAATCAGGAGGCTGTGAGTTCGATCCTAGCTGGTGGTAGATGGAGAAAATATCTGCCGTGAACTCTATATAGGCATCGGGAAGGGCATCCGGCCAGTAAACTCTCAACTCTATTCAGTCGCCCTGACTCCATCCTGATGCAAGGAATTACAGGGTCTTTAAAAGAAAAAAAGATAATTCATGCTACATGAGAATGACAATTGATACGGCTTTGGACAACCTGCTGTTCTTAGATAAGTTTGGGATTATAGCTATTGTGCTGGAAGTGTAAGGCAAAAAAGTTGACTTTCTTTATCATAAAAACACAGTCAAATGTCAGGAGAGCATAGCTTGTTGCATTGGTTAGGGAAGAGCTGTCATTGCCTGGTTCATGAGTCCATGTTTCCACAAAGCCTGCACATTATACAATCAGCAAGCATTCTGAGCAAGCAATAAATTAAGGATGACTATGGTCAAATTTGGTCATTTTCAAAATTATATTCAACACTGCCATCAATTTTGTTAAAAGGCTGCAATCCAGTAGAATGCAGACAACACTGGGAGAGTGAGCAGAAATAATGCCAGCTGCTGCAGTGTAATGCTTTTAAACAAGTGCAATTGAAATCTTATTGCTTGCATTCAAGGATTAAGGTCAATAGCCAATATAATTTAATAGCTAATGAATTCTCAATAAGCAGAAGACCTTAGTGATTCATAAATACAGTCTCAACTGCACCATCTGAATGTTATTTATCCAAAATTCCAATTTCTCCTATATCTCTGTTTGAACCCTACAGAGTGTTTTTTCTTCTTCGAATGTTCATGAAATATAATGCACGTAATCTAAGATAGTGGCTTCACTAAAACCCTAAAAAGGAGCATGTTCATGAGCTAGTATGATGGGACAGATTTCAGAAAGGACTTCATCAGCAACACTCCAATCACAGGGACCCAATTTGCAACCAAATACACACTGGAGGGTCTGTTTGGTCTTCAGTTCATTACCCAGTTAATTGCTACAGACACCATTGGGGATAAATGAAGCCATTAGCATCGTGCCGAGGAGTGAGCTCACAGAAAGCAGAACTTTCCAGTTAGGTTTTGGAATGTGGAACCTTAAATGCTTGAAATCAGTCCAGACAATTGCCAGGAACACTTTCCCCAGAGAGCAGTCAATTATATTCATTTTGAATGAATTAAGGACACTTGCCACTACTCACCTACTTTCTTTTCTCCTTTACACATAGAATGAAGTTTGTGCAATACCACAATCTAGTATATCTCATTTCCCTAAAAGAGTCCATATTTTGTTGTAGGTTGAAATGCTGTACGTTTCACTGATTGTCATTCGAGTTCAGGTTTGGGAGAGACTTTAAGGACAATCTCCTCCAATGTCCTACTCAAGGCTGGAATTGTAGGATATGATGTTATTCCCAGGGGATAGTTGAGTCTGTTTAAATGTCAGTCACCTGCCAAAGGACAATTGCAGATTTTCAGCTGCAAATGTTAGACTTGGCTTCTGTCTGCTGTTCAGGGAGACGTCACTTTCAGGACTTGGCAAAAAGTTCCACTGAATTTTATTTATGCATCTATTGAATGTTTAGAAACCTCTTCAAGCTTTAAGAGCTTAAGACAGAGGTCACCCTTCCTTTTTAGCACTGTGAATTTAGACCAGGGGTTGTCAACTCATGTCATCACAGCAGGGTCATGTGACATATGGGACTTTCCCCCCCCCTTCGCTAAACCCCGTGTAGGCGTGGCCTGCATGTACGCATCTGGCCCAGGGGCTGGGAGTTCGACAGCCTTGATTTAGACAGAATCTGTCCCAAAGTCACACAATGAGCTTCATCATTAAATGGAACTTAAATCTGGATCTCTAACAGTGTAATCTAATACTTAATAGCTACACTTGTGCTTCAGCTTAGATGCAAAATGTGAGCCATTCTCAGTAAATACAGAGGCACCACAGGATCCACATAGCATTGATTATATGTCATTAAGCCATTGTCAATTCTTAGCGACAACTTAGATAGATTTTCTCCATGATTATCTGTCCCTAACTCAGTCATTCATATCTTCCAACAAAGCTCTCCTCACCACTGCATCTGAGTCCATCCATCTTGCAATGGGTCATTTTCTTCCCTTTCCTTCTAACTTTCTCAAATCTTCTACTAGGCACCATGGCTTTAAGGAGCAGATATTAACTGAAGGAACAAAGGGATATGTGCGGGGAAGATAAACTAGCTATAAGGTTATAGAAATAGGATTTACCGGTTTAATAGTAACTTAATGCAAGCTTTCTGAGATGGTGCAGGTTTTACATTTCAGTAAAGCGAGAACAACAATGAACTCTTAGAATTTCTATAATATGATCTTGGAATCCTTGCACCAGGCTTGTAAAATAAAGCAGACAAACACAAATATTATTAGTACCAGGAGGCTAAGAAACTTGAGGCTGAACATATGCAAATTCCCCATTTGTGCTTATGGCTGCTTGACTACAACAGCTTCCACAAATAAATGAAATATATCCAAATGGATGGAGTTCTCTTACAGAAGGCTTATTCCCTTCTATCTAGAAATTATTTAGTCACAGGAATTACCCACTTTAATCCAGGACAGGATTAAGCAACTTTGATCATGTATTTTACTCCAACCATGCAGGCACCAATTTTTGTTAACATTCAGCAGCTGAGATTACCAAAGTGCTGAGTTAGTCTGTTTCCTGTGGCTGTCAGTATTTCTCTTTGCCAGCTCCTCGCTTTGCAAAGATGACATAAGCAGTAGCCCTGGCAACCATCCCAGTGATCCTGAGCTCAGTTCCAGCTGAAAGTCAATTGCTATCACCCTGCATATTTCCAGTGAATCGGACAGGCACAGGCTCAGCTTAATCTTGTTAGCACCAATGAGGCAGTTTTCAAACATTTCGGCAAATTGAATCATCCCTAAGGACCACAAGTTAGGAGACCAGAGGGGGAGCAGGAGAAAGGAGGGGAAAGGATAACCATCTAAGGTATGATTAAAGCCAGGCATACGTTCTCCCCACCTCCCACCTCTGTTTTTATACCTGTCAGCAAGTCTGTTCTGTTCTGCTAACACACTCTTGCCTTCTCCCATTGCTGGGCTCAGTCTCCCTCAGCTGGAAGACTCAAAGCAACTGCCAGCTATGGACAGCGAGAACTGGAATAGCTCATCTATCTGCAGAAAGAAGCCCCTTTGATGGTTCCCCAGTGGATGTAATTGTGCTCGTTACTGTCCATTTACATTTCATCACTTGATTATCACAAATGCCTCATTACGGTTGATAAGGGTTTGCCACTGAGCTGCTCGCTAACTATTTGTTTCCGAGCTTTGCTGTCATCAGGCAGCTCCCCGCTCCCACTCTGTAGAAAGCACAAGGGACAAAAAGAGATCGAGAAGGAGTGGAAAAAGGGAACCCGGTAGAAGGAAAGGGTGAGCGAAGGTCGCGGATCGGATTTTATGAAAGGCAGCCTTTTAAATCGATATTTAATAAAGTGGCTACTGCCCTATAATGTATGCAATTCCCTGGGCAGGCCTGAATCATGAATCCAAGAAGATCATTCCTGCCCCCCCCCCCCCGCTTGCTAACGTAACTCAATCAAGCTTTGTGTGCTGCTTTGGCACCTGTGTCCCTGAGTGCAGCACTACAGAGGTAATAGAGTTATGATCTGATGAACAGAGCTGATAGGTTTTAAATGGATTAACTAGGTGTCTGCAGGTCTTTTGATGAATGCATCAGGAGAAATAAGAACAAGGGTTCTGAGGACAACTGGAGGGGATGATAGGCCTTGTGAAATCATCACTCCTGTTTCTCGATCACAATGGAAGACCTTACCCGGGAGTTTACAAGCCTCTTGGATGTGCTGGGAGTGTGATTCTCGATTTCACTTTTTTTAAAAAAAGGAAATTAAAGAGATGGGGTCCAACATGGCTACAATCCCAGGCAATCTGAGAGAATTCTTAAAGAGCAATCCCTCATAGGCATTGTAATGTTGGTACCTGTGTTTTGACATGGGCAAGGAATATAGTGTTTATCATCTCCTGTTCTGAAATGCTGAAGATGAGAAGCAGGCAAGTAGAGTTAGTCCCAAATTGGCTTTGATGCTTGGCTTCCACATCACTGCCATTGAGTGGAAGACAGCACTTGAAATACACAGTGGGCAAGAGAATTTCTTTGGTCACTTCTTGGTAAAATCTAAAGTCCTAAAACACAGGAAAGGGTTTGTCGCCTGCATAAAGAAAACCAGTTTTGTTTTTTTGAGGTCTTGAGAAATGGCATTTGGCTGTGGTGGCTACTTGTGAATGATCCCATTTAATACAGAAAGATTTCCCAGGCTGAACAGCCTTTAGAAATCATGTTTACCCTGATGCTGCACATTTGAGTCCGAGAAAAACTGTGTTGTAACATTCCAAGGAAGGAGCAATGTGATTTGTTCCTTCTTAATGCTCTTAATGCTTTAGTGCCACGCAGTCTCTACCACAGGCAAAGCCAAAAACTGTAGTCAAGATAGGGAAATTACATCAGATTTATTTACAGAGAGCCATTTATGTTGAACCAGCAGGTTTCCATTGTGTCAGCAATTCTCTGTTGTATTTGTTTGTTAGTAGGATATCAGGCAAAGAGTACAACCCTATTAAGCCTGTACATTACATTTTGCAGAATGGCAAAGCTCTTGTCCTTCCTCATTCTACAGAATGAGAAAAAGAAAGAAATCTTTTACCAGTTAAACATTCCTAATAGCAAAGTGTAAGTGGCTAGTCAATGACCACAATTTTTCAACTTCCTATATATTTTCCATCTTAAAACAAATTTGCACCATAGAATAGAAATAGGAATAGGAATAGGAATGGAATGGAATAGAATAGAATAGAATAGAATAGAATAGAATAGAATAGAATAGAATAGAATAGAATAGAATAGAATCTATTCTTTATTGGCCAAATGTGATTGGCCAAGAAATTTGTTTTCAGTGCATAAGCTCTCATTGTACATAAAAGCTATAAGTGATAAATCATGATCATAGTCATCATAAAAATAGATTCATAGTAAATCATAAGTTACAACACTTAGTGATAGAATCAACATAAACTGTACTGGGAAACTAAATAAAACAATATAAATCATAAAGATACAAGCAACAAAATTATAGTCATAAGTAGAAAAGGAGATGGTTAATGATGAGAAGAATACACAAGAATACACCATACACAATTGCAGTCAGTGCAATGTAAAAATATGGGCTTTTTAATCTGAAAAAAATCAATATTTATATCAGTCTAATCAATACTAATTGGGAAGAGACTGGGGCAATAAAAATAAGGTTCAACTTGAAATTCAAGGGGGACCATAGCACAAAATGCCAATTGGTGTTCTTTACAGGCAGCATCAACAGAAACATTTCAACATTTCAGCTTAATTCATTCACCATTTGGAATGAGGCATGGTTCAGGGTAGGGCTGTCAAACTCCCAGCTCATGGGCTGGATGCATGATGCACTGGCCATGACTGGTTTAGCGAAGGGGGGAAAAGTCCCCATACGTCATGTGACATATGAGGATGTGAGTTTGACATCCCTGGACCAAGGCATTGGCAAATTATTAAAATAGCACACAAGTACAAAGTAAGTAAAGTAAAATCAAATAGTGATAATGGCTGTCCCAATCAGAATAATATGCTAATAATTGCTAATCATGTCTGGTGCCAAAATCATACAGTAATTTATACCCAACTTCAGTCTGAAGTGAAATATGTCAATCAATGTACAAGCATGGCTGATTGAATATTTCTGGATGCAGATCCACCAGCCTAAATTATCATGTCATCATCTCCATTGGGTTTTTCATACCTCAGTTCAAGGATCTAGTCCTTTTCTATAAAGCTAAGGACCACAATACCTAAAGGAATTCCTCTTGCTGTATATTTCTGTCCAAATCTTAAAGTCACTTTAGAACTTGTTCCAGGTTATTTTCCCATAGTAACCAAGATGGCTGCATAATTTATAGGCCCTTCTCAGTTGTGGCCAAAAGCTATGAAGCAGAACTGTTGATCTCTGAATGTATTTATTTTATTTTATTGTCTGTTTGATTATGTGCCATCAGGTTATTATCAACTTTCAATAGCCACATAGATTTTCTCCAGTCCCTAACCTGGTTTTTCAAGTGTTGTAATAAAATACTTATAATGGCTGTAACTGAGTACATCTACCTTATGTTGTCTAGACATACATCTACCTTATGTTGTCTGTACTCTTCTTTCTTTTCCTTTCACTTTTCCAAGCATTAGAACTTTCTCTAGAGTTGGGTCCTTGCACAATATGTTCAATGAAGGATAATTTTTCGTCTAGTCATTCAAGCCGCCCATGAAAATTCTGGGTTGATTTGTTCAAAGATCCATGTGTTAGTTTTCTCAGCTGTAAATGATATTCTCAGGAGTCTTCTCCAACACCAAAAGCATTAATATTCTTCTTCCCCTGCCTCTTCAAATTCCAACTTTTACTTGTTTGAGCCCCTGTTGTCCAGTAATTGTTTTGTTTAAACCGTTTGTCTGCTACTATGCTATACATGTGGAAAGTTTTAAGTTATATTTTCTATGTTTTATTCATTTACTATTTCTAGACAACGGTTCAAATGTAATTTGAAAGTCACCCTGGGAGGAAAAATTGAAGAACAGCTTAACATCCCAAACAAACCAAACCCCAGTAACTGATCTGGATACCCTTTCCTTTGCAGTGATATCCAAGCCTTCACACTGTAGCACGTACAATATAAACACAGTGTGCTGATAAACTGGATTTGTGCAAAATGGTCCTCAGTTGCCGGAACAAACTCCTTATAGACAGTAGAATCTTCAGTTCCTATCTTCTTCAAGGAAAGTTCAGGTTCTTCAAGGAAAGTTCAGGTTATTTATCACAATGCAATTTGGCTCATTCTTGAAGCAGTCCAAAGGAAAGCAGACTCTCCTGATGCCAACTGCTATTTATCTGAAGGAGTTGTAATGTGATCAGTAACCATATGATTGAAAGTTCAATGGAACACCATGGCCAGAGAATTCATTTTTATACTGGCCTTATAGAGAAATAGAAAAAATATTACAGAGGTATTGGACATTTTGCTCCTATATTAGTTTCTGCTTGATGTGAAACAGAAGTAAAAATATGATTCCCACAGTGTTCTTTATAATATTCCATGGTTCCACCTCTGTTCCAAAGCCACTCATAATCAAATAAATTCAATATATACAAGCCTTTCTGCTTTCATCCCAAGATACCTTGTAGAATAGAACAAAAAAAAAACCCCATCAAATAAATTATACTCAGCATTGCAAGCAGGCTCTAACGTACAGCTCACAGTATAATCAGAAAAGGTAGGAGTTCAAAACCTCAACAATTTTGAATTAAATTGTGACTTGAAGTCACTTTTGGTCCAGTTTGATGGATGTCCATGTATATGAGTATGATTGAGCTCTTTTTGTTCACTGATTCCAACATATAAGGACAGAGGTAGGATTCTACCAGTTCGCCCCTATTCGCTAGAACCAGTTGTTAACATTCTAAGCAGTTTGGAGAACCGGTTGTTAGAAGAAATTACAGGCCTAATCTTGTAAGGAAGGCAGGAAGGAAACATTCTGATGTTGCTTACAGAAACTGCCTCTCCGTTAACCCTTATTACATTCTTGGCAGGACTAGACTTCCTGTCTCAGGAACTTCTCTGGAGTTTTTTTCCCCTCCTTTGCTGGTACTTTGCTTGTGTGGAGTGACCATTCAAAGTTACAATGGCACTGAAAAAAGTGACTAATGATCATTTTTCCCACTTACGACTGTTGCAACATCCCCACAGTTATGAGAGGCCAGGCGAAGAGATGTGTGCCTCGATGTGAGTGATATTTAGTTGGCCACACCCAGCCAATAACATGACCACAAAGCCATGTCCACCCAGTCAAAAGACCACCAAGCTACACCCACCATCTAAGCAGAACCGGTTGTTAAAAATTTGAATCCAACCCCTGTATAAGGGGCGTGCATAAGTCACCATCATGCCTCCCATCCCTGTCCTATTGTCCCCATTTATTTGTACCTATTTCCTGTATTCTTGCTCATGTTTATACTTATACCTATTATCTTGTAAGCGATTGACAAATAAAATAAAATAAATAAAAATAAATATTCTTCCAAATAAGCTTTATTATTATATTTTAACCCAAAGTTCAGAGATGAAAGTAAGAGAAGCAGAACTTTATAAGTTTAAAATGCTGAATTAATCATTGTAGCATAATCACAGTGAATGAAATGCTGTGACTTAGAATTTTTCTCTTTATTTTAATTCAACTACATAATTGTTTGCTGTACTGTGGCAAACAATTCCCGAGGAGTCATCGAAGAAGTATGGCTCTGCTCACTTCTTAAGATGTGATAATCATGTATCCATTGAATCTGGTGCAAGTATCCTGGTTTACTGTTCTTCTTCTTTTAAAAAAAAGATTATGAAAAGCAAGTCAATGGGCAAACTGATTTATAGCTACTATAGCTGGGGCAACAGGAAAAGAATATCAAGCCTGCTCTTTTATTCCTTGCAAGACTTCCACTGAAAACTGACTTCTAAAATTACAGGACAAATGAGCAATAAAGGATCTGATTAACTATTATTTACAATGCGATGGGGCAATGCGATGTTCTCTAGGACAGATAAGAGAAGCCATAGCCTGCAAGTGGATAGTAGCTACAGCAAAAAGCTCAGAGGAGACTCTCCCTAGTTTCTTTAGTGATAAAAGAGATGGTGGGAGAATGAGTACTTTCAGATTTGCAAAATGCTCTTAATATAGCTTTACAATACAATAGAACTAGCTCATCTGGCCATGTTTCCTGTCTGGTCGACCTGGTATTATCTGGATCGTCCTCACTTTAAAGCTATTCTCCTGCCCTTTTCCAGAGGCGTAGAATCATAGGTCTTCCAATTATGCATTTCTAGACAGTAAATTAGCCATTCCAACCTTTAAGTGCCTTCCATGTTGCTCATTCTAAATACGCACATCCAACATCCAGAGCAGTTTTCCCAAACTTCCAGATCGGCAGTGGGATCTTACTTACTCCACTACTGGTTCGATGATTGCGAGTGTGCGTGCACCTAATGCACAGCTTTCCACACACCAGCTGAGACCTGCGGAACCAATCAACTAAGAGGATGAAGAAGAGAAAAGTGCAGGGGAAGGTAGGAGGGACGATCCAATGCTTTTCTTTCTCCTCTCAACTGATTATGGGAGGCTTTTTTCCCTCCTCTCAGCTCATCGTTGGAGGCTTTTTTTACTACCGGTTTGGCCGAACCGGTCCGAATCGGTAGCATACCACCACTACTCCAGATGTACTGAACATATCATTTAGGGAAGAAAAAAATAGTGTAGTTGTCCACCCATCTGGGGTCAGCGAAGGCAGGACTAAAATATTTCCAAAATAACAATCACACGGTTTACTCAATTCATGCAACTTCTGAAGAGAAGCATTAAAAATTTGCCTCTAGAGATGTGGGTGCTCCATCACTGGAGACTTTCAAGAAAAGATTAGACAACTATTGTCTATTTGTCAACTGGACAACTATTTGTCCGAGATGCGATGAGGACTCCTGCCTTGGGCAGGGGTTTGGACCAGAAAACTTATAAGGTCCCTTCCAGCCTATGACTCGAAGAAACACATTGCATCACATTACATTGAAGCCAAACAAAATGGAGGCTAATTCCAATACAGTGGCCCATTTTTCTGTAAAGAAAGTGAAGATAAAGTCTGACTCTTGTTCAAAACAATTATAAGCTGGGAGCCAGGAAGAAAATGTGTTTGCCTGGGGAAGTGGGGGGAGAAATGTCCTTAATCACTGTAAAGTTACACACTGGACCCTAGTAAGGAGTTATCTACATTTCACAACAATAATGAATTTCACAGAGGAAAACTTCAAGGTGGAATGAAAGAGATCACATTTATTGCTTCAGTGATATGGGAAATGAGCTGAAACTTTCTCAAAGGAAATACTGTTTGGAGAGCTGAGAATGATAAGGCAGTTAGCTGTGCTCTGCTCTTTAGTTCTCCGATACCTGAGTTGTGAGGCAGGTTGCTCATTTATGCAAAATGGTTTCATTGGGCCAGAAAGGCAAAGCTGCATGAAGAACGGATGCTGCCAGAGGTCCCTGTGTTAATGGTTCAAAATCAAAGTATCGAAACTCCTTTTGATTTCAGGTTTCAGTCTTGTAGGATTGCAGGGAATTTCTTCATTCTTGTTCAATGATCAGAAGCAAGAGGCACCAATAGGGTAAAAAATAAAACTCATAAAACAAACAAACAAACAAAAAAAGTTTGCCATCACACACAAAAAGTGGCAACAAAGTGAGTTTTATTTTGCCCCAAATTTCATACCTTGGGGTGTTGCTGCTACAACAGTCCGCACTGTTTTTGAGTAAATATACCTCAGATAAAGAAGATAACCAGGACAGGTGCTTTATTAGAATATCTCAAAATACAGGGAAATTACACGCTTGAAAAGATTCAATTCAAGTATTTTCGCTTTAAATCTCAGTACCAAGAAATGACACAGCAACTTCCTTTCTCAGTTATGCAGACTTTCTAACTCTCATCTGTCTCTCTGAAGTAGAAGTAGACAAGATGCAATACAGTTAGTCCTGAAAAAAAGTTATGACTGTTTTTCACACTTACAACCATTGCAGCATCCCCATGGTCATGTGATAAAAATTCAGATGCTTGGCAACTGGTTCATATTTATGACGGTTGCAATGTCTGTCCCACAGTCATCTGATCCCCTCTTGTGACCTTCTGACCAGCAAAACCAATGGGAGAGCCAAATTCACTTAACAACTGTGTTGCTAATTTAATGACTGCAATGATCCACTTAACAACTGTGGCAAGGCAGATAAAGCAAACTTCACTTAACAAATTTTCACTTAGCAACAAAAATATTGGGCTCAATTGTGGTCGTAAATCAAGAACTACCTGTACTACACTTTAGCCTCAATGTTCCCTAAGATACCTCCTCTTGTTTTTCCTGGGGCCCATGCCCCTTCTGACTTTTAAAAATCACAAACCACTTTTTAAAAAATAAAATAGGAAACTAGTGTACAACAAGTCATAATATCAGCTTTTAATAACTATTTGTGTCAATGGCTTTTGACTACCTAAAGTTCTATTAGAATAATAGAGAAAACCTCGGGAATCACTTCACTTCCTGGTAAATTAATATTTTGAGATGATCATATCCATCATGGGGGCCATATGATATAGATGATATATTGTATTTTCATGCACAGCTCTCTGAAACTCCCTTAATGAATTGTGAGATGAATACTTTCCACACATATATACTGTAGAAGACTGTTACCTATCTACTTTTTATAATTATAACCTGCTATGGTTTTTGTTTAAATTAAAGTGATAAACTAATTCTGTATATCTATGTATGATTATGAATTTCACTATCAGTCTGCTTGTTGAGAAATGTATTTTTTTAGTGGCATAAGTTATTCTTAAACTACCAGAAGCTTGTTCTGAAGGAGAAATGGAGCCTGACTCATCCAGAAACAAATTTAAAAAGAAAAATGTCAGTAGAGATTTACTTGCATTAAATTAACCAATTAGAGATTTCTGTGTGATTCAGGCTAATATTGACTAATTATCTGGTTTTCTTTTGGTTGTCCAGTCAACAGTAAAGATTTACTTGCTATAAATTAACTAATTAAAGATTTGTGTAATTTAAGGTATATGGCTGAATAATTATTCTAGTGTCCTTTTGATTGTCTCTTGATTCTACTGTTCTTTCATCTGGGAGCCTCCATTTCTATCCTGATTTTTTTCTTTTAAAGCAGGCAGGGAAAGGACTGGAGACCTATCTAACAACTCTTGCTCAACTCTTTTAAATAAAGGGAGGGCTCAATTAATGGCTTTTCATTTTGATGGCTTGTCTTTTGAAGAACTTAACCAAACTACTATTATTTCTGGGGGGAAATGAAAAAGAATAGATTTACATGACTATTCACCCCTCATAGTTTTTCAGTCATTCTTATCTGTATTCTCACACACTGGATAATTTTATTTACTTTGGAGAGGAAAGACAAAACATATGGACAATTAAATATATACAATATACAAGATCTAAAATACACAAGCAATGTACAAGATCTAATTTCCAAATAAACTTCCAGATAAAATTGCTCAAATGTTGTCATGGAGGTAAATTCTTCAGGCCATTATATAATTAATGGAGATTGACTATCATCCTAACTAAGAGTCCTCTCGGATGCATAACTTTTCACAGTATTCATTTATTTTTCCCCTTGTTAGATTCCATACCAATGGTATATTGATTAAAAAGACTCAAACTCAGAGCTAATGCATCTTGCTAGTGTTAAGTCACAACTGGTTCCTCTCTATCTAGACCAGGGGTGTCAAACTCACGTCGTCATGGTGGCATCACATGACTTATCATGACTTTTCCTTCATTGCTAAACCTGGTGTGGGCGTCGTCAGCGTGTGATGCATCTGGCCCACGAGCCGCGAGTTTGACAGCCCTGATCTAGACCCCCCACATTGTCCAACCTTGCATAGAGCCTTCCGTACAGATGATGGGTGTCATTAATATAGTGATGCATCTCGTGCAATCAGGTAATTTTGTCCAGTATAGTGGCCTCAGGGATATATTGAATTGGGGTTGTGTATATAAGAGGAAAATAGATGTTAGGGATCCCAAAATAATTTCCCATTCACTGGAATATTCTGGACCTTTTTATTCTCTATTACATGTCCTCTTAGAGGTCTCTCTGGGAGCATAAGCATAGATAGGAAGACGGGATTTAGTTTTTGAGAATATGCTGAACCAGTCTTATTTTTTTTTCTTTTTTTGCTGCTAAACAGAAGGAACAGTTTTGTCAGTTCATTCTTGGTATCAGTTATAGTATGAACCAATTTCCAAGTCTCTTCCAGCCCACCCCTACACTAGAACATGCTCTTGGAGATATTGGTATTCTCTCATAGTTGTTGGCTGCTAAGGCAATTATGTTGCTTTAATTTAGGTCACTAATGATATTATAAGCTAGTTTGATAATGTAATTTCTTCTGATCCTTTGATACTGAGATTTGCTGGTCAACTTCGATAGAATTCTCCTAATATATAGGGAAATGGAATGACACTGTAGATGCAATGAAAGAGGAATAATGAATATTTATTCTGCTGACTTGCTATTTAGAGTAAGTGATTATTTCTAAGAATAGATTTCTACAAAGCATTGGTGCTGATGTCTCAGAAAAAACACTAAAATCTATTAGATTTACATTAATATCTAAATGGGGTGCTTAGATTTGGCCCATGGGGCTGTTCTGGAAAGGACCAGCCCATGATGCCTCTGCCAGTGAAAACAAAGCCCAGGAGAATCATGGGCAGCCCTCCCAAGCTCCGTTTTTACTGGCAGAGGGTTGCAGAAAGCCATTGCAGCCAAAAATGGAGCTCAGGAGCCATTTTCACTGACAGTGTGCTCGGGCCATCACAGGCGGGTGCTCTTAACACAGGTTATGGTGAACTGGTCATGGTCACCCCAGCTCCCCAAGGTCAAACACAACCCTGATGCGGCCCTCAATGAAATCGAGTTTGACACCCCTGTTCTAGGGTTTGAAATAATCTCTGTGAAGCCATAACAATTATTCTATCTTTTACGCTGGCTAAAGACTAATTTAAAGATAGATATGTGTGCTTTAGTCCTTGATATTTTTTCCAACTACAGCTGGTACTTACCAGCTTTGTGACTTTCTAACATATATTTTCCCTAACATATATTTTCTCTAACATATTTTCTCTAACATTCTTAAGATATATCAATTTTAGTTGAATATATACCAGGGCTGCAAGCATTAAGTAACCCGATTAACTTTATTTATTTATTTAATTTATTTGCCACCCATCTTGTAATGAAACAACTCATTAGCCTCATGTTAATTGGCCAAAGACAAATAGCCCAATCCTATACATTTTTACTTTGAAGTCCCATATATGTAATGGCTTTTCTTCCTTTAAAAAATGTATTTTAATGTCTGATTAATTCTAATTAAATTAACTAGGACAAATTTCAGTTACAGTGAGCAATCAAAAGGCATAATTGCTATTTTAAGAAAACTTTGGTCCCAGTACTAGAATAAAATAGAATTTCCGTGCTTTAAACTTTTTAGCTGCACAGTACACAATTTCTTGAAATCTGAGGGATTAATGATTTGCAATTCAACAGGTAGAAAGTGACTTAAATCAGCACTCATTAAACAGGAATCTATAAATAATTTAAACTTTAAAGATTTTATGGGGGAAAATAGAACATATAATGAAATATGTTTTAGATGAAGGAATCAAGATGCCTCCGTTGAATATTGCATTTATTCTTTGAAAACACAGGTTATTCTATGCTCTCATAGAGTTGAGTAAACTAGCTTCCAAAGCCAATGAGATTAGAGAAGCACCTGGAGCTAATAAAAAACTACAGAAATGGATTATTTCTCTGCAAATCCAAAAGTCCATTACATCCAATCTTGGACATATTCCAGTCTTACCATCCAATGATCCACACACAGAGAAGAAAACTTCTAGCCCCAGATTTGTTAAGAACACAACCTTCAGTTCAAAGGAAAGCGTACACTTTGCACACAAAGCATTCCAGATTCAGTCCCTGCTACCTTTAAGTAGGACTGGAAAATCTCTTTGTCTGAAACCTCGGACCAGGAGTCTCCAACCTTGGCAACTTTCAGCCTGGAAGAGTTCAACTACCATTGGCTGGGGAATTCTGAGAGTTGAAGTCCACCAGACTTAAAGTTGCCAAGGTTGGAGACCTCTGCCCTGGATGAACTGCTGCTTGTCAGGGTACCTAATATCATTGGGCAAATCTTTTTGGGGGGAGGTGGAGTGTTTAAACAACATTTTAATCAATATTTTTGTTTTGACTATTGAGGACCGAATCTGACTTTGGTAGCAGAGACAGAATCTGTGGCCCACTTTTCACATTCTTTGGAAAAGTAGCTTATAAGTAGATTGAATAACAAAGGCGTGGCTATGTTTTGCAGGCTTGGGGAGATAGAGAAAGTGGAGCAGGGAAGAAATCATGAATCCCCACAACTAGCTAGGCTTTGTAACTGATAACTGTAATCCTGTCTCTTTCTTCTCCTCCTTTTTTCTCTTTCTCCCCCTCCCTCCCCCTCTCTAGCTATAAAGTTGTCTCAAGATTCAAATCTTCGGCTTCTTCTTCCTACCTTTTTCAGTCTTTTGTCAGAACTTCAAAATTATCTGCCATTGTGCCTTATTTTCTGAAATAGCCTTCTGTGCTGACCAGAGGCTGGTCCAACCCTTAAATTAACACTAGTGACTATCTGGTTTAGAAATCACAAAAATCCATGAATACAGATATAAGCTATCGCCATTTATGTTTGGCTTGGTTTTGGTTCTGTAACACTGATGACTGATAAGCAATCCATTTTTATTACAATCTGGGAAATTTCCACTGGCTACATATGATATTCTCTCTTCTGCTTCTCTGCTCTCCCTCCTCCTCCTGAGTTGTTCTGAGGTGATGGATGACTGGACTTCGGAATACTTGATAAATGGCTTGATTATTTTAACAATTAAATATATAATGAATATTTGGAAAGGTTCCACACAATTCTCATTTTCAGCCTGGTTAAATATGGGCTTGCATAATTAATTTCCAAGAATGAGAAAGAAAAGTGGAAGAACAGTGAAGAGATACTGGATATTTTATTAAATGCCATTCATGGGGAATTCATTAATATACACTGGGAAGATAATAATCTCATGTAGATGTGAAGGCAGTGATAGCTATTTGCTTGTCAGACCATCTGGTTCAACACAGAGTTTAATAATGTAATTTCTAGGGCAAGTCCCATGGATAGAACACTTTATGTGTTTTCTCCAAGATAAAACAAAATAATTTAAATATGACTCTGTCGTGCCATAATCAAAAAATAAATAAATCATGATAATAAATCATGGAATCTTAATTGCTTAATTGTTTAATTGCTTATTAACAATGAATCTGTTTGGTATTTCATAATTTTGGAAACTAAATGCCAAGAAAAATACTCAAGGGCTGAAATTTACGCCTCTTTTACCAAGTTATCTCTTGTGGGAGCATTTATGTGTGTTGACCCTGAAGTAAGGTCAAACTATCTCCTTAGGAGCTGGACTTCATTTCCACAACTTGAATAATTTAGAAACAATTTGAATAGGGAAACCCAAAATAAAACTATTTTGTAATTTGTAATTAGTAATTTGACTAATTTTGTAATTTGTAATTAGTATGTTGAAAATGCATATATCAGCATAAAAATATAGAGCAGCTTGGTCAGTCTCGCTAATGTGGGCTATGGTACAATACTACTTAATGCATGTATGTAAGTGCATTCAACCTGGAGAAAATCTACCTGTGTGGTCTGACTTGATGGCACCTAATTGAAGTGGGTAACCAGGGAAGAAAGAAGATTGTTTGATGGAAAGTGAGAAATACAAACTATACAAACATGCTTTCACAAATAGTTTCTTAGCTTGTGTGTGTAAATATGTGCATTTTCGCACTTGGTATTTTATACA
Organism: Hydrophis major; assembly: GCA_033807585.1. NCBI lineage: Eukaryota > Metazoa > Chordata > Lepidosauria > Squamata > Elapidae > Hydrophis > Hydrophis major. The sequence goes on from CM066330.1 coordinate 82,841,164, forward strand.
GCTATATGGGAAATGCAATCTCACTGCCTTCTTTATGTATGTTTAAATGAAGATGTGAAGATTCAGGAACAATGGAAGGAACTGTTTCACCCAGGACAGAACTACATAGTGGAATTTACAGCCAGCTATAAGTTGTAAATGGCAGCTAATTTGGATTGGTTTCAAAGGGGACAGTGCAGATTATGAAGGAACAGGCTGCTCATATTTCATGTATGCATAATCATAGATATCATGGTTTAAATACTGGTTAATTGAAAAATAGTGGAAGGAGACATCTCCAGCTGTGAGCTTCCTAAATGCATCTAATCCAGAATGCTGACCTAGATGGTGCCATGTTCTCATATATACTCATAACATAATCCTGTACCCTGGTCTTTGTAGTTTGGCTCACTGCTATTCTACCTGCTTGAGAATAAAAGGAAATAAAAGTTGTCCATTGCCCAGGACAATGTGTTAGAATTTTCTATTACACTTTATCTTCCCTTTTTCATGGAGAAAGAGGAGCAAAATAAGAAAGAAGGAAGGGAGAGGGAAGAGAGAGAAAGATGAAAGAAGCTTACCTTGTAGAACATCTACCAGTTCTGTGGCAAAACTGACTTTAGTCAAGCTGTTCTTTGATATGTCCTTCTCAGGATTGCCCCCAAAAGGAAGGGGTGGTGGTGGTGGTGAAATCATGCCAGGAAAATTAACTTCAGTGAAGTTATATTTTTGTTGCTTCAGAGAAAATAAAAGGTTTCCTTAAAGTGGAGGGAGACATAATTTTGTCCAACCATGGAATACATTTGACAATATATTACTAGACACGATTATTCTTTCTTTCTTTCTTTCTTTCTTTCTTTCTTTCTTTCTTTCTTTCTTTCTTTCTTTCTTTCTTTCTTTCTTTCTTTCTTTCTTTCTTTCTTTCCCTCCCTCCCTCCCTCCCTCCCTCCCTCCCTCCCTCCCCTTTTCTTTCTTTCTCCTTCACCAACAAATAAAAGTGTTCAAAACTGACAGAAGGAGAACTGACCCATAAAGTAATTAGAAAAAGAATTTGCCCTCTCCTCCGCCCTTCCATTTCAAAGCTTGAGGGGACTGAAAGGCAAGCTTTGTTTACTTCCTGATCTGTCTAATTTTGGTAACCAGGACCATTCCCAGCTCCTTCTCTTCGCCACAGCTGCCAGGAATGAAACTCAAGAAAGAGCCCCCAAGCAATGCAGCACCTTCTCAGAGTCATTTGGCTTTGCCCTGTACAGGTGGCAGTTTAACAAGGGAAACTAAACTTTTTACACTTATTAAGAGGGCACCCGTGAAGGTCATCTCATGTCCAAAGTGCTAGAAGAGAGGTTAGCATCCCTTCTCCTTTTTCCTTCCAAAGATTTCTCTTAGCTGCCTCCCATTGTCCCTTTTGCGCTAAGATTTTTTTTCTTTCTTTCTTTCTTCTTCCTTCACTTTTGAGTCAATGTTAAGTCCCAAAAACCACTTAGGCAAGTCCCTGGGGTTTTCTTGGCAAGGTTTTCACAAATGGTTTGCTGCTGTCACCTTCTTATGACTAAGAGAAAATGACTGGCCTAAAGTCAATTCTGACTTCATGCCTAAGACAGAGCTAGAACTTATGAACTTCTGATTCCCAGACTAGTGTCTTAACTGTTATCCCAAACTGGCTACCATGAATTTCTTTACTTCCATTTTTTAAGCCTCTCCTTGCCTCTTGAGTCCCAACAGGTAGAAGCATTTAGCTAGTAAACTTGAAAAATTCAAGCAGTTTTTCAAGACTTAATAGTCTTGAAAATCAGACTTAATATGATTAGTAGAACCAAGATGGTGCCAACGATGGCTGCCTCAATGAAATGCTCTCTGTATTTTTTCTTTTATGTACACTGAGAGCATTTGCACCAAGACAAATTCCTTGTGTGTCCAATCACACTTGGCCAATAAAGAATTCTATTCTATTCTATTCTATTCTATTCTATTCTATTCTATTCTATTCTATTCTATTCTATTCTATTCTATTCTATTCTATTAATATTTAAACAGAAGGCTGCAAAGAAATTCCAGGCTTGTAAACTAAATTTGGTAGGTAAAAGTGTACTTTAAAAAATATATATCTCCATGCTGCCTCTTCAAATTTGCTTTCGAACTCCAGGAAAGGGAAAGTATCGATTTCCTTTAATTAGGGTGTCGTAGCTAAATAGTTGAACCCATTGGTGTTATTTCAAGCTAACTTTAGCTCACTTCAGCCTCCATGGAGGTTGGCTTGCCTGGACCATTGCATAGGAACAAATAGTAATAATCATGCTTCTGGACTCCATAAACCCTCCTCAAGAGATCATGATCCACATGCTTGCCCTGGGCCTTGTGACTGAGGGTTTATGGATTCCAGAAGCATGATTATTACTCTCTTTTATTATCTAGATTTGGCTAGTTCTGTTGTTATACTTCAGGAGTTCAATGTGTAAAAACAGATCTAGCCAGGATCTAGATAATAAAAGCCTACATTTCGGAAGCACAGATAGAAATAACTATTGCTAAACTATTGTGAAAATGGTGGACAACACCAATAGCATAGCTCTTATAGATACAGGCCAGGTAGCTGATTGCTTTTTGCTACAAGATGCTTTTCATTGTTTGAGTAACAATTAAAAGACCTTTGAACAGAGCTATCAGAAAAGGCAGCTGGCAAAAACAGAGCTGTAATGTGAGTTCCAAGGACTCACTGCTTTTGAGGAAAATATTAGCGCTGCTTCTCGAATGTGTTCTCCAATTGTTTGATTTTTAAATAAAAGCATATTACAAAAGTCCATTAGCCAAGGAAGCCTTTCCTCAGGAACAGATCCTTTTATAAAGCTCCCTCTGAACTTTCAGACTGCTTTGGAAAAGAGAAGGAGTAAAATAATACATTAATTATTAGGACTATTAAAACATCAAAGGAATTGAATTGCAAGCCTACAAGAGCCAATGAAGAATCATTAACATGTGATTAAAGATAGAAAGAATTTCTCTCTCTCTTCACATTTTCATTTGCATTTTTTGAACTTGCACATGGACCTGAATGTGATTATATTTCCATTATGACTCCAAATTTTGGAAAACATTTTTAAAAATGTCAAAAATGTATACAATGGGTAAAATGTTATTGGTTTATATTATAATTAAACTTAAATGTAAATTGTAAGTAAAATTTCTAGGGCATTACCTAATCCAACAATGTGTACCTTAGCCACACTGTATAACTTTGTAATGTTCCAAAAAGGCAGGTACTACATTCAGAAATTTTACTTGAACAGCAAATGTACTAAAATTTCAAATAAACTTGCTCTTTATAAAAGAATGTGGAAACAGGATGGAACATATTTGATGCTTGAAATACTATAGTTGAACCTATAAAACTACTATTACAAAAAAAAACCACCCCTGTTGAAAGTCTTCCTGGCTTTACCTATGCTTTGTCAGACAGAAGTCTTTGTTAGCAAGCAAAGCAATGCAAAATGACACAACAGCTCCTTTGCGTAAAAATAGAGCACTATTTTGCTTTGTGGTATTGCCTCAAAGGGATACATTGCTAGGGCAGGAATTTTAAAAATTTTCAGCCCCTCAAACCGGATTAAGAAAGCAATTTCAGAACATCTCAGGCCTGCCTCTCAGAGGTGTGTGTCTATGCGCTCACACATGTTCACACTTTGTTTCAACACTTTATCTCGTTCATTTAGGTACAATCACTGTTATGAACTAATAAAACACTTAAATAAAGTTTATCAAAAGCTTTAGAAAATAGCAGGGTTCTAGCCCTGCACTTCTGATTGGCCGATAATAGCAATATCGGATTGGTCCGTTCAGGAGAATCTGATTGGCTGTTAACAAGCCACTCTCATTGGTTAAGGGGGTTAACACTCCACGTCTCTTATTGGTTACGAGAGCGGCAGCTTGCCTATAAAAGGGCTGCTGTTTTCCGAGGATTTTGCTCTGTTCAGAATATATAATAAAGAGTTGAAGTTCACTGTTCACCGTCTTGTCTCCGTTCCTTGCGCCCATGCGCAGAACTTAACATTGGCGACAAGGATGGGATGCGGAGATATCAGAGCTGACTGAACACTACAGAGCACTAAACAGAGCACGTGGCTGAAGGCGCATCAACGGTGGAAACCATGACCAGTGGCACCATACCACCCACTCCATTCGACCCGGCACAAGAAGACTGGGACTCATACATGGACCGGTTCCAGATGTTTCTGGAGACCAACAACTTGAAGGATGCCACTACTGGGAAAAAGAGAGCGGTATTCCTGACTCACTGCAGCCCTGCCGTTTTCAAGATGGCTAAGCCAGTGGCGAAACTGGCTGAGATGAAATCCATGGACTGGGACGTCCTCGAGCCCCTCCTATGGGCCCACTATGCACCTACTGTACCAACGCTTGTCCGAAGACATGAATTTTACCAGAGAGACCAGCAGAAAGGAGAAAATGTTGCAGATTTCATCGTGGATCTCCGGAACCTGGGAGGCCTCTGTGGGTTCACCGACCTCGAAGAAGCTCTAAGAGACCGAATAGTTCTGGGTTTAGATGCACCGCACATACAAAGTAAGCTGATGGCGAAAGGCGACATCAGCCTTGCAGATACCATCACTGACGCTACTGCAGCAGAAGCAACCAGGAAGTCGGCTGCCCGAATGCGCCGCATCAACACCCCGCTCCGCCAACTCGCCGGCGAAACCTCACCTCGCCTTGGGGGACATGCAACGGCAATCCACCAGGAGGACCTCGAATCATCATCAGAAAGTGATGAGGAAGAAGTCAACCGGCTCCGGTCTGAACGAGACCAATGCCACCAGCGTAACCAAAGACTGCAGTATCAATGCGCAGGTTGTGGGGCAAACCACCTATGATCAGACTGCAAATTCCTCGACGCGCTCTGCCATATTTGTGGGAAGAGAGGCCACATCGGAAAGGTTTGTACAAGCAAGCTAGGATCCAGCCCACTTCAGAGGGGGACCAACTACCGCCAACCCACAGGAAATCATCCTGTGAATCGGGAACATTTGAACCACCAATGGAACAACCACTCCTACAGAAATAAACCACTAGCCCATTCAACGAAACGAGAAGAGGGACACCGAACCATCACGATTGGTCACGCATCATCATTAGATGCAAAGAAGATCTGAGTGAAGATCGCCATCGAAAACCAGCCCTGCCTGATGGAAGTCGATTCAGGATCATCCCTCTCGATGGTTTCCTGGAAGATCCTTAAACAATTAATCCCTGCCGCGGCAGGGCAAGACCTCAGAGTTCAAAGAATCATACTCAAGGACTATCAAGGAAACCGAATTCCAGTCATTGGATCCAGCCTAGTCCAGGTCTCATTCAAAAATCATACTGCATCTTTACCATTGACTGTCGTCGACCATGATCGGCCTAGTTTGTTAGGCCTTCAATGGTTTGCTCCACTTGGGATTGAGGTAGCTGGCATTCACCAAACCAGCAGCGACGACTGGGAGGAGGCCCTCGTCCAGGAATTCCAGGACATTTTTGCAGACAAACTAGGTGAGTACAAGGTGACCCCGATATCATGTAACCTTAACCCTGAAGTAGCCCCCATCCGCCTTAAGCCTCGTCGAGTTCCATTTGCCCTTAAACCAAAGATTGATGAGCAGCTTGATAAATTAATAGCCCAGGGTGTTTTAGAACCAACCGACCATGCTCCTTGGGAAACCCCAATTGTAACACCCTTCAAACCGGATGGATCATTAAGGATTTGTGGGGACTACTGTGCCACCCTGAATCACGCCCTTCAACAGAACGCTTATCCGGTGCCGGTGGTACAACACCTCCTCCATTCCCTGGGGGGCGGAAAAGTCTTCGCTAAATTGGATTTAGCACAGGTGTACCAACAACTGCCTATAGATAAAAAAACAGCAGAGGCACAAACGATCATTACGCACTGAGGCGCTTTTAAGTGCAACCGATTCCAATTCGGAGTTAGCGTGGCCCCAGGGATCTTTCAGAGCTTGATGGAGAGGCTATTACAGGGAATAAAAGGGGTTGTACCATACTTTGATGACGTTTTAATTGCTGCCCGAATAGAGAAATACTAAAGGAGCGTCTTAAACTGGTTCTCCAGAAATTTAAAGACTCTGGCCTTAGAGTTAAAAAAAATAAATGTCAACTATGTACAGATAAAGTAGAGTTCCTGGGGGACTTAATCGATAAACGAGGCATTCACCCCACCAGTAGCAAGTTAAGAACAATCAAGAATGCCCCAAGACCCAGAAACAAGACTGATCTCCAAGCTTTCCTGGGGCTTATTAATTTTTACAACATCTTCCTGCTCCACAAAGCGACTGTAGCTGAGCCCCTACATCGGCTTCTCGATAAAAAAGCAACCTGGGTTTGGGGGCACCGAGAGGAGCACGCGTTCCAACAAGTGAAAAACCTATTAACTTCAGATGCTGTTTTAATGCAGTATAATGAGACTTTACCTTTAACAATTACATGTGACACATCACCATTTGGAGTAGGAGCCATTTTGAGCCATGTGTTACCAAACGGTAGTGAAGCCCCTATTGCCTATTTTTCTTTTTTTTGAAACAAATTTTTATTAATTTTAAAGATAAAACAACACATCATTAACCATTAAATACATAAACACATAAAACCTCTTAATATTGTAAATCCTTACAAGTCAAACAAAACAATATTTTTATACAACATAATTCCAATTTATCCCATCCCCATATGGACACGCAAATATCTTTCATCAAGTTTCTCATTATTTCTCTTTACTCCAATTCAATTTCATTTCTCTTCCATATTTATCCATTTTATAATCATCATATTCTTTTCTTTCTGACTTGTTTAAATTATTCTCATCTAACATTCCTCCAAGGTTTTATTGATTCTTTTTTCCTTTTTTTTTAATAAAAAACAAATTTTGTTAGTTTTATCATAAGCATAATACACAAACATACAAACACAAAACATAGACAAAACTACAAGATCTTTTCTGAAGGTTGTCTGTTCCCGGGTTAAAAACTCTTTACACAGACACAATTTCAAACATCATATTCAACCTAAGTCTCCTTCTATATCTTATTATCATTTTCTTTTTTATATATATATATAAAAACCATTTTTATCAGTTTTCTAAAATCAATACACACAAAATCAAGGCATAACAGCTTATAAATTCTTTTCTAAAAAAAAATAATAATGATAGACCAATAAAACATAACATTTCCAGATTATAATATCAATATTTCATATAATATTAACTTCATATCTTATCCCTACTTCTCTTTTCCATCCAAATTATTTATCAATTAAAATTTTATTGCCTTTTATCAATATACAAAATCAAAAAAAAAAAAAGCATATATATCCTTCCATTATTACCATTTTCAACAACATTCTTTGTCTGTTCTATTTCCAAACATCCATTCATCTTTTTTCTTTTACTATACTTCTCCTGTAAACCAATTGGAGTTGCATCTATAACACATTACCTAACTTAAAAATACTACATATAAATCTTTCTTGGGATTCTGTTTAAAAAATTCTTAAAATTACATAATAAATTTTTTATTCTAAATATACATACATATAAAAACACACTCTTAAATACCCTCCAGAATCCCTCTTTTAGTCTAAATTAAATTCACCCATTGTCTCTAAATAAACTTTTTTTCTTTAAATCTTGCTTCCCCCCATTAAGGCTTCTCCTCCCCCCTTTTCTCTCTTGCTTATTCTTCTCCTTGCCCTTTCTACCCCTTTGCTTTTTCCCTTCGCTTTTCTTGCTCCTTTTCTTTTGTTTTCTAACCTTGCCTCCATCTCTTCGCTCATTTTTCTCTCTTTTGGTTGTTTTTATAATTCTTAAAAACCCCTTTTTCTTATCCTTTTTCTCCTCCTCTCCGGAAGGAACCCATTGTTCATCAAAGATGGCTTCTTTTTCCTCTTCTTCCTTGTCCCAGTCCTTCTGCTGCGTCAACTTTTCTAAGGAACATAACGCCATTTCTAAGAATTGGAACAAAGCGCCCAAAGTATCTTCTTTTTTATATTTTTGATATTCAATCTCTAGTTCATCCACAGAGAATGCCATTATGAAAAGGGAAACTTTTTCCAAAACAACCACAAGTATTTTTAATCCAAGACAATCAAAAGCAATTAAGAAAAGGAAAAAAAGAAAAAAGTTCCAAAAGTTAATACTTTTCTTCCTTCTTCTCTTTCTCTTTCCAAATTAATTTTTGATCAAAGAGGTCCAATTACCATATATCTTCTTTTGGGATCCACCAAGACGTTCTAGACAGTCTCCTCCTTTTTCAGTTTCTGCTCCAATTTTTCTTTCTCCCTTCCCACTTGCAATAACAATTTTAAATAATCAAAAATCCATACCTCCAGCAGAGATTTTCCAATTTCTTAAATTTTTCAATGTCCAAAAATCCCTTTGTCTCTTAGCTTAGCTTTCAAAGCAATCCACTTTCAGTGTCTAATACATCCAAATATTTCTGCTTTTTCCGTGGGATGAGAGAGTAAAAAAAAAAAATAAAAAAAAAAGTTCCCTTTAACAGCTTCTCCGCCGCTTTCGATCTTCTTAGGGATACAATGTATCCTCCAGCAACAAGCAGCTCAATTCCAGGCAATTTAAAAGTTGTTACTTGACCCGGCTCAGACAGAACTTTCACTTTTCACACTTCCTCCAGCACAGTTCTTACCCGGTTGCTGGCTTCTTCGTGGCGGCCATTGCTGACCGCCGCTCCACCGCCTTGGGAAAAAGGGGTTTTCCCGGAGAAGGGGGGGGTCTGCGATGCCCCCACCTCCCTAACCGGCTCCCCTCTATCTTCAGCTGTCCCTACAGGGCAGCCATAACCCCCTGACCCATCTGGATCGGGGGTACCTCGGCAGCTAGCCAGCAGGAATCGCGAGCTGTCGCGAATTCCTGCTGCTCCGAAGCCACGCAAACCGGAAGTCCCCTATTGCCTATTTTTCAAGAACTTTATCAAAGGCTGAACGTAACTATAGTCAAATCGATAAAGAGACTCTTGCTGTTGTATCTGCTGTTAAACGGTTTCATGAATATGTTTATGGATGAGTTTTTACTATTTTTACCGACCACAAACCTTTGCTGGGGATTATAGCGGGGGACAAGCCAACCCCCTATATATTATCACCTAGAATGACTCGCTGGTCGGAGTTTTTGGCTGCGTACAATTATAAGCTGCAACACCGCCCGGGGAAAGCCATTCCCCACGCTGACGCATTGAGCCGTGCACCACTTCCGGAAACCATTGATGACCCAGCTCCAACCCTTACAACGCTCCAGATTGAAACGCTCCAGTCACCGCCACTAACAGCTAGAGATATTGCGATTGAAACAAAACGCGATCCTATCTTAAAGTGAGTTCTTAGCTGGGTCGAACGAGGATGGCCAGTAGATCAAACCCCTGATGACTTCATCCCCTTCAAGAATCGGCAAACAGAACTTTTTTCGCAAAAAGGCTGCATCCTGTGGAGGAAAGAGTCGTTGTCCCAGAACAGCTACAATGAGCAGTATTAAAGACACTGCATGAGGGCCACCCCGGCATAGTGCATATGAAAGCGCTCGCACGAAGCTACGCGTGGTGGCCGGGCATCGACAAACAAATCGAAGCCTGGGTAAAGACTTGTTATAAGTGCCAGGAAGTAAGCAATGCCCCACCAAAAGCAACTCTGACAGAATGGGAAACACCTCGGGGACCGTGGTCCCGCATCCATATTGACTTTGCGGGACCTACTAAGGGACATATGTTCCTATTAACAGTGGATGCCTACTCAAACTGGCTCGAGATCCACAAAATGAAGAGTACCACAACCGAGTCTGTCATCCAGAAGTTGAACAGATTATTCACGATGCATGGACTGCCGGACGTTCTGGTATCCGACAATGGACCCCAGTTTTACCGCGCTCCCTTTTGAACAATACTTAGCGGAGCGCGATATTTGCCATGCGCTAACTTCGCCAGTGCACCCTGTGGCTAACGGAAGAGCCGAGCGCATGGTACAGTTTGTGAAAAAAACCCTCTACAAAATGGACTATGGGGACATTGAAGATAAGATAAATAGAATACTCCTTCTCCAAAACATCACTCCGCACAGCATCACCAACAAGACTCCAGTGGAACTATTGATGGGATGCAAACTCCGCTCCCACCTCGACCGGCTTCACCCATCTTACGAGCCAGAGAAACCCTGTGGATCTAGTAGAAAATGCCGCGAGTTCAAGATAGGCGACTTAGTTTTCGCCAGAAACCTTTCTGGCGAACCGTTGTGGATCGAGACCACTGTTATTCAAGCCACTGGACCCAGGTCGTACCGGTTGAAAACCTGCGATGGGAAAATTTGGAAACGCCATATAGATCAGCTTCGCTTGAGGCTACAACCTAGTTTCCGCGACTCCGGTAACTCCCAAACTGAGGGGGGAGGGGATGTCGAAGAAACCGATTTCGAGATGACGGAAAGCAGGAACGAAAGAAGTCAACAATCGGGCATAACTAATGAAGAAGGATCAAGGAAGGGCATGGCCTTGCCACAGAGGAACACCTCAACAGAGGCAAGCCCGCAAGGGCCAGAGGACAACGATGAGAACATTAGCGGCACCGAGTCTTCCAACGAGGAACCGCTGGCATTCAACGTGCCCGAAAACGCCCTGTCAAAACAAGCTTACGGACAAGAACCGGTGGGACAGCGTAAATCCAATAGACAGTCAAAGCAACCTTCCTACCTCAGGGATTATGTCACTGCACCCCCCAAATGGAACCCGGGGGAAGGGGTGTTATGAACTAATAAAACACTTAAATAAAGTTTATCAAAAGCTTAAGAAAATAGCAGGGTTCTAGCCCTGCACTTCTGATTGGCCGATAATAGCGATATCGGATTGGTCCGTTCAGAAGAATCTGATTGGCTGTTAACGAGCCACTCTCATTGGTTAAGGGAGTTAACACTCCATGTCTCTTATTGGTTGCTAGAGCGGCAGCTTGCCTATAAAAGGGCTGCTGCTGCCCTAGGGTTTTGCTATGTTCAGAATGTATTATAAAGAGTTGAAGTTCACTGTTCACCGTCTCATCTCCATTCCTTGCGCCCATGCACAGAACTTAACAATCACCAAGGTGAATTTTATGGCAGAGTTAAAACAACCTTAAAAGCAGGAAAAGTAACAAAAACAGATACAAAATGTGTGGGTGATTTTAATGTAATGTATGAATGCATTAGAACTTTTCATCAATGTTATTCTTAGCTTTAGATCTGACATTGAAACAGGACGAAGCTAATTAGTGCAGTCATACCTAATTCTAATGCCCTCCCTGTGTCAGAACTTCAACTTTCCACTATAACTTTAGAAAAATTGTAACTTATGCCCCTCCTCTCACTCTTTTCTTTTTATCCCTAAATGGAATCCCAATCAGATTCTGGAAGGTGAAATCCATACAAGTTAAAGTTGTCAAGGCACAGAAATACTGCACCAGAATATCACAGAACACAGTTTGAAAAAAAAAAAACACCCCATAGTGGAGCCTTCCATAAAATGAAGCACCTCTTTAAAAACCGTAAGAAGAGCTGTAATGAGCAGATTATATCTGGTGCATGATGCAGATTAACAACTAAGAAGAACTTTTTCCCCTTTTCCTTTACAGCCAGTAATTGATAACAGCATCACTAAAATATTATCTATCATGGAACTTGTCATTTTAATAGCTGTTTTTAAAAAATTGTACTGTGTGCCTTAAAACACAAAAAGTCATGACCAATTCAATTCTGAAACAATAAAACTATTAAAATAATAAACCACTTAAGCACTTTATGGAACAACACCAAGAATTTATGTTATGTATAGCCATAAAGTTATGCCAAAAATATTACAGTTCTTCTGAAACATTAAAGAGAAGAAAGAAACATGCTTATCAATAGAATACTAGAACCAGAAAGATGATTTCTGCAGTTTCCAGCTTAGAAAATGACAGGTTGTAGACCAAAGTTTCAGAAGACAATTACTCCCCCCCCTGCCCCCCCCGAACATCTGGCTGATTTAAAGAACATCTTCATCAAGGTTAGGGAAACCATCCACATAAGCTGTTCCACGAAATGTCTTCCTTTAAATGTCATAATATTCATTCTGAACTAAAGTAAAGTCATAATGGCCAAATTGATGCATCTAATCGTATGAGTGGTGCCATCCCTTTTTGTCAAGAAAGCCAATCAGTTCAGAGGTGGTATTCAGCAGGTCCAGATTGATATAGTTTCAGGCATGGGTGAAATGACTGGAGACAATCTTAGTTGGTGAACTTTCAGCTCTTTATGACATAGTGACAAGAGAGTGAACAACAACAACTCTGCCTTATATAGGTGGCCTTAATGTGAAATAACCAATAGGGAGCTGTAAGACGCTAGCTCCAGAACCAATAAGAGTCCTTCGTTAAGGGCCAATCGGATTCTCTGAACCCAACCAATCCGATCGAGCCGCTTAACACCCAATCAGAAGTGCAGGGCCAGAACCCTGCACTTTACCCCAAGTTTGCTTTATTTAAACTATTTACATACATAACACCCCTTCCCCCTGGCTCCTCAATTATGGTGTGGTTATATAGTCCTTCAAATAGGACAGTTGTCTTTTGGGTCTATTAGATTTTCTTTGGACCGGCTGTGTGCAGTCCTGTTGAGGTAAAATGTTGTTTGGTAGTGGCTCAGCTTCTCGTTCTGGTGTGATTTCCCTTGGAGTGTACGATTCTTCCTCCTGCTCCATTTCCTGAGTTTCACTAGATTCATCGCTCTCTTGGAACAGGTTCCCTGGAATGTCGTATTCTTCCATTCCTCCCCCCCCCTCAGTTTGGTCGTAGGGGAGTTGCTGGCTGGCCAAAAGGAGTCGTGACCGTAATTGGTCAATATGTTGTTTCCACAGTCTTTCATCAACACATTTTACAATATAGGATTTGGGCCCAGTCTCGCGTATTATCGTTGCTTCAATCCAAACCAGGTCGCCCGATAAATTTCTTGCATAAACGGGGTCGCCTACCTTGAAGGTACGGTAGCGTCTGCTGGATCCTGCAGGCTTTTCTGGCTCGTAAGCAGGATGCAATCGGTCGAGGTGGGAACGGAGTTTTCGCCCCATGAGAAGTTCTGCGGGAGTTCTGCCGGTTACGCTGTGCGGAGTGATGTGTTGTAGAAGTAGAATGCGGTTTATTTTTTCGTCAATATTATCATAGTCCACTTTTTGCAAAGTCTTTTTTACAAATTGGACCATGCGTTCCACTCGGCCGTTGGTAGCAGGATGCACCGGCGAGGTGAGCGCATGGCGGATGCCATTATCAGCAAGGTACTGTTCAAACATTAGTGCTGTAAACTGTGGTCCGTTGTCGGACACCAGGACGTCCGGCAATCCATGAGTTGCAAAGAGTCTATTGAGAACTTTAATGATAGCTTCGGAGGTTGTATGGGTCATTCGATGAATTTCCAACCAATTAGAGTATGCATCGACAGTCAATAGTAATGTATGTCCTTTAATCGGCCCTGCGAAATCCAGGTAGATTCTGGACCAGGGCCCACATGGCGTCTCCCATTCAGTCGGTGCAGCTTTTGGCGGTGCGTTGCTGTTTTGTTGGCACTTGGTGCAGGCCTTGACCCATTGCTCGATGTGTCGGTCCATGCCTGGCCACCAAGCGTAGCTCCGTGCGAGTGCTTTCATCCGCACGATCCCGGGATGTCCTTCGTGCAAAATTTGTAACAGCGAGTTTTGGAGTCGTTCTGGAACGACGACTCTATTGCCCCAGATGACACAGCCTTTTTGTGAAAAAAGTTCAGTCTGACTTGTTTTAAATGGCGCGAAGTCATCTGGGACCTGGTCCAATGGCCATCCACGTTCTACCCAGCCTAGGACTCGAGCTAGGGTGTGATCTCGTCTGGTCTCTCTTGCGATATCTCGAGCGGTCATAGGAGGTGAGTTGAGTGTTTCAATTTGTAACGCCGATATTGTTGGTGCCAGATCGTCGAGAGTTTCTGGTAGCGGTGCTCTGCTGAGTGCGTCGGCGTGGGGAATGGCTTTCCCCGGGCGATGTAACAATCGATAATTATAAGCAGCTAGGAACTCTGACCATCGAGTCATTCTTGGGGACAATATATAGGGGGTTTGTTTGTCCCCAGCGATTATTCCCAGTAAAGGTTTGTGGTCAGTTACAATGGTAAATGTCCTTCCATATACATACTCATGGAATTTTTTTCCGGCTGCCACAATTGCAAGAGCTTCCTTATCTATTTGTCCATAGTTACGTTCTGCCTGAGAAAGAGTCTTCAAAAAGTATGCAACAGGGGCCTCGTTTCTATTAGGCAGCACATGGCTCAAAATAGTGCCCACCCCAAACGGTGAGGCATCACAAGTTATAACCAATGGTAATGTTTCATTATATTGCATAAGTACAGAATCAGACGTAAGTAAATCTTTTACATTTTGAAACGCTTTTTCCTCCCGGTAACCCCAAACCCACAATGCTTTCTTATCTAATAACCGGTGTAACGGTTCAGCCACGGTGGCCTTATGTGGTAAAAACACATTATAGAAATTAATAAGGCCTAAAAATGCCTGGAGATCTGTTTTGTTACGGGGTCTGGGAGCATTTTTATCGCCCTTAATTTACTCTCAGTAGGGTGGATACCCTGACTATCAATGCGATAGCCTAGAAATTCAACACTGTCTGTATACAGATGACATTTATCCTTTTTTACTTTCAATCCCGCTTCTTGGAATTTTTTAAGAACACATTTTAAACGATTCTGTAGAATTTTTTTACTAGGAGCTGCAATTAACACGTCATCAAAATACGGAACCATGCCCTTGATTCCCTGCAATAATCGTTCCATTAAACTTTGGAATATTCCCGGGGCTACACTTACCCCGAATTGCAATCGGGTACATTTAAAAGCACCTCTGTGCGTTACTATCTTTTGAGCTTAGGCTGTTTTATCGTCCACGGGCAATTGTTGATAGGCTTGAGCTAAATCTAACTTAGCAAAAACCTTTCCGCCTCCCAGGGAATGAAGGAGGTGCTGTACCATGGGCACTGGATACGCGTTCTGCTGGAGGGCGTGGTTTAGAGTGGCCTGGTAGTCCCCACAGATTCGGATTGACCCATCTGGTTTAATGGGGGTTACAATAGGAGTTTCCCATGGAGAATGATCAATGGGTTGCAGTACCCCTTGTTTAATTAGTTTGTCAAGTTGTTCATCTATCTTGGCCTTAAGGGCGAACGGAACTCGACGGGGCTTTAAACGGATCGGGGCGACCTTAGGGTCGAGGTTAAACGAAATTGGGGTCCCCTTATACTCGCCCAGATGATCTGCGAAGACATCGCTGAATTCAGTAATAAGGTCCTCCTCCCACTCGCAATCACCGACTCGGTTCACGCCAGCTACTTCGATGCCAAGTGGCGCGAACCATTGGAGGCCCAACAAACTAGGCCTGTCCCTATCGATGATCGTTAGAGGTAAGTATGCCGTATGTTTTTTAAATGAGACGCGGACTCGACAAGACCCGACCACAGGGATCCGATTCCCTTGGTAGTCTTTAAGGATGAGACGTTGCATTCGAAGGTCTTGGCGTTGGATGGTAGGAATGAGTTGCTTTAATGTTTTCCACGACACCATCGAGAGGGACGATCCGGAATCGACCTCCATGTGGCAAGGTTGGTTCTCTATGGCTACTATGACTCAAATCTTCTTAGCGTCCATGGCTGAGGCGTGACCTATAGTGATAGTATGGTGGGCCTCTTCTTTCTGTAACGCTCGATATCTGTAGGAGTGGTTTGCTGGATCTCGCCTTACAGGACGGTTTCCTGCCGATTGGCGGGAGCTGGTTCCCCTTGAGGCCTGACTTGGTCCCGGTTAACTGCGACAGACTCGACTGATGTGGCCTCGTTTTCCGCACTCATGACAGATCGCATCACGGAATTTGCAGTCTGCCCTGGGGTGGTTTGCCCCGCAACCAGCGCAAGGGCGTGAGGGTTTAGAGCGAGGGTCCCGGTCGGACCGCAGTCAATGGACCCCTTCTTCGTCGCTGTCTGACGACGAAGAGAGGTCCTCATAGTGCGTTGTCACTAGCTGCCCTTCTGAGCTGGGTAAGATGTCACCTCTCGGTGGGGTCGTTGGGTTTCGGCTTTGCCGTAGTTGCGCCGCGGACTTTTTGGTCGCCTCAGCAGCAGTGGCTTCGGTGATGGCGTCAGCAAGGTCGATGTCGCCTTTCGCCATCAGCTTGCTTTGCATGCCTAGCGCATCTAATCCCAGAATTAAGCGGTCTCTCAGTGCTTCATCTAAGTTTGCGAACCTGCAGAGGCCTCCCAAGTGTCGGAGGTCTGCCACGAAGTCAGCCACACTCTCTCCTTTTCGCTGGCTTCTTTGATAGAATTTGTGGCGTCTCACGAGTGTAGGTACGGTTGGCGCATAATGGTCTCTCAGGAGCGGTTCGAGGTCGTCCCAGCTCATTGCTTTAACTTCTCGAGGTTTCGCAAGTGCCTTTGCCATTTTAAAGACAGCCGGGCCGCAGTACGTCAGGAACAGCGCCCGCTTCTTGGCTGGTGTGGCGTCCTTCAGGTTGTTTGTTTCAAGGAACATTTGGAAGCGATCCATGTAGGATTCCCAATCCTCTTGGTTCGGATCGAACAGAGCGGGTGGTACGATGCCGCTGGACATGGTTTCTGTTGGTGGCATCGTCTTGGCACGTGCTCTGTTTTTCTTCCCGGTTCCTTAAGATTAGATGTCTCCAAATCCCACCCTCGTCACCAGTGATATAGTTTCAGGCATGGGTGAAATGACTGGAGACAATCTTAGTTGGTGAACTTTCAGCTCTTTATTACATAGTGACTTAAGAGAGTGAACAACAACAACTCTGCCTTATATAGGTGACCTTAATGTGAAATAACCAATAGGGAGCTGTAAGACGCTAGCTCCAGAACCAATAAGAGTCCTTCGTTAAGGACCAATCGGATTCTCTGAACCCAACCAATCCGATCGAGCCACTTAACACCCAATCAGAAGTGCAGGGCCAGAACCCTGCACTTTACCCCAAGCTTGCTTTATTTAAACTATTTACATACATAACACAGACCAGTTCTGGAGAACCAGTAGCAGAAATTTTGAGTAGTTCGGAGAACTGGCAAATACCACCTCTGACTGGGCCCGCCCCATCTATTCTCTGATCAGCTGGTATTCTTTTGCTGCCCTGCACAGGAGAATGGAGCTGGAAAGCAGGTTAGCGGGGTGGGGAGGGAATGGGATTTTGCAGTAACCTTCCCCTGCCACACCCACCAAGCCACACCCACAGAACTGGTAGCAAAAATTTTGAATCCCACCACTGAATCAGTTTAAATGTTAATATTAGTAAAATAACATCACTGTATTTATGCAATCCTTAATTTGCACTGTTCCTTATTAGAAAGGCAATATGACATTATATGGCCTTTCTCCTATTGTTTATGCTTGCCCCTCCAGATCTAGTAAAGAGGGCATTCTACAGGTTCCTTCTCTCAAATAACGTCAATGGGTCAGAGCTGTGCCTTCTCATTATCACTTGCCCTGTAAAACTGCATCCCTCCCTGTCTGGAAATTTAGATGGCACCAAGCCTTTCAGAAGGCATTGAAGACCTGGCAGTTTCACCAGGCATTTGAGCCAGGTTGGTTGATGAGCTCTGTTATTACAGGCAACCCTCATATTGCAACCACAACCAAGCCCAAAATTTCTACTGCTAAGTGAAACATATGTTCAGTGAGTTTTGTTCCATTTTATTTTATGATTCTTGACTCTTGATGAATGTATCTTTTCTTTTATGTACACTGAGAGCATTTGCACCAAGACAAATTCCTTGTGTGTCCAATCACACTTGGCCAATAAAAAATTCTATTCTATTCTATTCTATTCTATTCTATTCTATTCTATTCTATTCTATTCTATTCTATTCTATTCTACTCTACTCTACTCTACTCTACTCTACTCTACTTTATTCTACTCTACTCTATTCTATTCTATCATATATTTTTTGCCACAGTTGTTAAGTGAACCACTGCAGTTGGTAAATTAATAATGTGGTTTCTATGGGAATTCAGCTTCCCCACTGACTTTGCTTGTCAGAAGGTCGCAAAAGGAGATCACATGACCCTGGACACTGCAACTGTCAGAAATATGAGTCAGTTTCCAAAGCATCTGAATTTTGATCATGTGACTGTGGGGATGTTGCAAACGTCTTTAGTGTGAAAAATGATCATAAATCACTTTTTTGAAACAGTTTATGTCCAGGATATGAGGGGTCTGTAAATATTTTCACAGCCCTCTTTTTGATTCGTGCAGTATACAGGTCCTCAATGGAAGAAGGCAGGTTGGTAGTAATTGGGTTTTTTGTTTTTTGTTTTTTTTGCAGTCCTAATTATCCTCTGAAGTCTGTGTCTGTCCTGTTGGGTTGCAGAATCAAACCAGACAGTTATAGAGGTGCAGATGACAGACTCAATAATTGCTCTGTAGAACTGGATCAGCAGCTCCTTGGGCAGTTTGAGCTTTCTGAGTTAGTGGAGAAAGGACATTCTTTCTTGTGCTTTTTTGATGACGTTTTTGATGTTAGGTGTCCATTTTAGGTCTTGTGATACGATAGAATCTAGAAATTTGAAGGTCTCTACTGTTGGTACTGTGTTGTCTAATATTGTAAGAGGTGGTAGTGTGGGAGGGTTTCTTCTAAAGTCTACCACCATTTCTATGGTTTTGAGTGTGTTCAGTTCCAGATTGTTCTGGTTACACCATGAGGCAAGATGTACTTTGATTAAAGATACCAATTTGATTATTTTTCTTTCTATAAGGAGACCACTTTTGGATTTTCTGCTTGGTAAAGATGAAAATTAAGTTTTAACTTTGGGATTTGATGACTAGATATGTAAGAGATCATGATATTATATATTGCTGGGGTTTTTTTTTTTTTTTTGACTGCTTGTTATATATAACATATCACATGATTCCTCACAGACCTTTTCCCATCATGTACAAAAGACATATTCTACTTGACATTAAAATTCTAGAACCAAGAAGAAAAAAAATATTTATTTATCTATTTAAAACATTTATTGGCTGCCCATCTTACCACAGGCTAACTCTGGCATTAACTGGCATTAAGGTTCCAGAATTAAGAAGAAGAAATATATCAATTAATATTTTATTTCTAATAAGAACTGACATGATTATTGTATTACTATTCATTAATCACATAGTGGCCTTTTAAAAGAAAATTACAAGTATTTATTTAGAATTGAGTGTACTTTAAAAAATAGCTTGGCACCTCTTAGTACATTAAGATAATTTATTTACACTTTAAAAAAAAACAGCAATGGCTCTGTAATATTATTTCTACAGATGAAACAAAAGATAGCTAGCTAGCTAGCTAGCTAGCTAGCTAGCTAGCTAGCTAGGTAGGTAAGATAGATAGACAGACAGGCAGACAGGCAGGCAGGCAGGCAGGCAGGCAGACAGACAGACCTGATAAATGTATATTGTGAGAGAATAATTTAGAATAAGAACTGAATGATGTTCAAATCATCCAATGATTGGAGATGAGGCCAGGAAAAGTTGTTATGTTGTAAATATGTGCAGCAATATATATCTAAGCAATAGCCAAGATCTAATTATTATTATGCTCCTGCCTTCCTTTACTCTTCAAATAAAATAAGTCCTTGCTTTTAAACTGAATATCAATGTCTTCCTCATCTTTAGATTCCATTCAGGTTTCAATCAGGGAAAACTGCCTTGGGAAAAAAGTGCCCAGAATGCCTTTCATCTGATTAAACATTTGTTTAGCATTATATCTGTTTGTTTGTTTTTAATAAATATGTTAAAATGTAAACAGCTACTATGGGGAATTTTGTGATATCATATAGGTAATGCAATTAGTGAAATGCACAGTCAGCTTCTATAGGTAATTTACAGGTAAGACTTTGTTTTTTCTGAGAAAGTTTTTGAAAGCTAAAGTATATGTGCTGCTAAAATAGATGGAGAGTAAAGATTATTTTTGGATTATTTTTATTAGCATGCCTATATTCATTCTAAAGTATCTTCCTCACACACGATTGTGCTTATTTTAATTTTGTGGGTCTAAAGCACTTAAATGTTTAGAACTACTCTTCCATCACCGGTTTGACAATAGCACAACTGTGATTGATTGCACAGATTGATTTGCTGCAGCTGGGAGTCTATTTGAAATGCAAAACTTCCTCCATTTATTGACCAATGTTGCCATATTTCCCCTGCCGTTGTTATCTACTTTGGCAAAAAACTCCATTGTGGCATGTCAATTTCTAGTCAATTTGTTGTCACTGTCGTGAGAGCCTGAAGGTTTTGGTGACATCTCCAGAAACAAATGAATTGATCTTCGTCATATGGAAGCTTAAATGAACGTTGCTCTCAGTCAAACAGGATCACTGTCCTTATTCACCGCCAATCACAAGCAAAAAACTTGCAGAAAGAGATTTGGGGATGGGATGCCTCACCACATCATACCACCTGGCCTCTGCTGAAACCTAGATTTCTGCAATCAGACCACATGCTTAAGAAAAGCTTAAGCAAAACTTAGAAACTCTCTATACAGATGCAGGTTGCATCTTGGATTTTCACTAGTTAGTACCTTGGATGTCTAACTAACTAATTAATCCAACTAACCTATTTAAAAGACAGACGCTCTAATCCAGAGGTCCTCAACCCCCAGGCCGTAGCCCACTACTGGGCCATGGCATGTTAGAAACCAGGCTGTGCAAGCAACGGGTAAGTGTCCGTGCAAGTATGTACATGAAGCTCCATTCTCATGAACAGATGACACTTGAGTGGAAGGCGCTTTCACTCACGCAAGTGCTCCATTCCGAAGGTGAGCACTCTCAGCTCACCTGCCATTCGGACCAATGGAGCTCTGCATTTGCTTGTGTACATGTCACTCACATGCTCCCCCCAATCTATGCTGGGCTGGGCCACCAAGGTGGAAAGATTGCAGACCTCTGCTCTAATATGCAAAAATAGTTCCAGAAATTTCATCTGATCACATCAAAATATTTATAAACATTGAAATTGCTTTTCATTTTTTTTTAAGGGTTTCCTTTATCTGGTCATCTGTCCAAAGAGGATAACGAACCACATCCCACTATCCAAAGAGGAAATCTCTTGGGATCTATCAAACCTCATCCAATTTTGTCTTCAACCTTCTGTTTCTTTTCTGTAAACCATTGTGATAATGGATTCCACATCATTTTATCATATAAACAGTTCATCCCATTGTTCACACTTGTCCGTTCTCCAAAGAAGTTCCTTCACAATAAGCCTAATGGATATGCCAAATAGGGAGTGAAAGTGAGAGTTACAAATGTTTCATGGCAAATGAAGACATATGAGTCATGGCACACTTACATCAGACAACAGATATTTTCATTTGCACAATTACATCATGGCACACATGTCATATGAACGTCATCACGGGTTGACAGAAACACCGTTGACTGCTATAACCATTTTGTACTTCTTGAAATACCTGTATGGGGGTCTGTTGAAAACACTAATCTGCTGTGTGCTCAAGATCAATACAGAATCTTCTCTACATAGATACATCTGAAAGGGAATCTCTATGCTAAGAATAAAGTGTGTATTTTTTCGTAAGTTTTTGACCCTATATTTCAGGTGCTTGAGAATTTCCAAATTTCTCTCAGTAATATTTTTGAACATAATTCATTACAGAAGATGGGGATGCCTGCACTAAAATTTAAGTCCCCTATCTTTCACTCAAAAGCTTTTCCTATACATAAATCCACTTTGATGTCTTTGATTGGATTCTAATGGAACTGTGGTATACAAAACAGATTGCAGCCTTGGACAAAAGGAGATTTCACCTATTTCAAACTATTCAGTATCCAATTAAATATAAGAACATTCCACTCTATCTCCATAAAGAACTTCACTAAAAGTTCACTATTATCTTTTAAACTGAATGAAAACCAGCAAAAGGCAGAAATCAGAAGAATTTTCTTCAGCGCTATGCTGGGATGTACTCAGGATGAAAATAGCCACAGCATAAACAATCCTTGCAAGAGTCATTAATCCAACTTTATACTAATGGTGGGGATAAATCTCTGAAATCCTTAATTCTTTTTGGAAAGGATATGCATTGGGTAAATGGTTATTATCTGATTTTGGCTGTTTAATGAACCAGAGTATTTCAGAATAAGTTAATTTCTTTTTACAAAGCACAGAAACGCTCTGCCCCACTAGAAAAAATTCACTACTTTTATCAGAGCTTTTTTAGTATCACTTTAAATTCTATCAATGTCCTCCTGAAAAGCAACCACATTTCCTTTTTAATGGTCCATCAGTTTCTAAGCTTACAGGATGTTCCTTTAGACTACAAATGACAATATTTATGCTAAATGCAAAGGAGTTCAAATAATGTGAAGGAGGAGAGAAGGATTATTTGTATTATTTGCCACTGTGAGATCGTGCTGTTTTATTTTTGATGGCTAAGAATATAGAAACCTTCCAGATATAAAGAGGTTTAGACATTTTTTAAAAAGTGACTCCAAATCTTTTGATATTAACTGGCAAATACTAATGTTTACCATTCTCATAATGATAATGTTTTAGAACTTACTGTTCAGTTTTTCTTAATTGTATTTAATGACTATGTTATGACAATAAATTCTTTATCCTGACCAAGTAAGGTCTATAGAACTATTAACAGATTAAAAGAAGACATTTTTTACTTGTATATTTGTATCCTATTTTATTATTATTCCATTTAACACCCAGATATTCTATAGAAAACAAAATGAAGGCAACAGTTTCACACTAGATTGAGTTTGGTCTATGAAATTACTGAAAAATTAAAGTAAAGCAAAAAAGAATAATATATTTCAATAAGCTGTTAATATGATTTCATTTTATCATGGTTTGGGAAAAGTTACAATCCCTTTCAATCTGAAAAGAAATTGTTTTGCTAAAAAACCCAAATGTAATATTTGAGGTTCAGAAAGAAAGTTTCCCTGGAAAAAAAGCTATTGAATTGATTTCTGCAGATTAAAAAAAAAAAAACACAAGAAAAATTGCAACTAGGAAGTGAAATCCTTAGAAAGTACTATAAAAACCCAGCTTTTGAAATCCATGAATAGAATTTGTTAACTGTTATATTTGTATTTTATGGTAATCAAAACAGTGCATATACTGCTTGTATCTGTAGAAAATGCCAGATTTTATAAATACTAAACCCATTCTAATGTTTACTAATATTACAAAAGTAGAATTAGTAAACAAAACTTCAGAGTATACAATATGTATATGAAGCAGTGCTGCCCATGTTTCTCAACCTTGTCAACTTTAAGATGTGTGGACTTCAACCCCCAGAATTCCCCAGCCAGCATGAATTCTGGGAGTTGAAGTCTGTTGTGAAATAATAAAAGTGCATAAATAAAGATTATTAAAACCTTTAGAAAAGTGCAGGGTTCTGGCCATGAACTTCTAATTGGCCGATAATAGCGACATCTGATTGGTCCGTTCAGGAGAATCTGATTGGTTATTAGCGGGCCTCTTTCATTGGTTAAGGGAACTAACGCTTCCCGTTTCTTATTGGTTATTTGATCAGCAGCTTGCCTATAAAAAGGGCCATTGCTGCCGTAATTTTTGCTCTGTTCCACAATGTTAAATAAAGAGTTGAAGTTCACTGTTCATCGTCTCATCTCCATTTCTTGCGCCCATGCGCAGAACTTAACACTGGCGACGAGGATGGGATTTGGAGACGTCAGAGCTGACTGAGCACTACAGAGCGCTAAACAGAGCACGTGGCTGAAGAAGCACCAATGGCTGAACCATGTCTAGCAGCGTCATACCACCTTCTCCATTCGATCCGGCACAAGAAGACTGGGACTCATATATGGACCAATTCCAGATGTTTCTGGAGACCAACAACTTGAAGGATGCCACTACCGGAAAGAAGCGAGCGGTATTCCTAACTCACTGCGGGCTGACCGTGTTTAAGATGGCCAAGGCACTAGCCAAACCAGCTGAGGTGAAGTCCATGGACTGGGACGTCCTCGAGCCCCTTCTACAGGCCCACTACGCACCAACCATACCAACGCTTGTTCAAAGACATGAATTTTATCAGAGAGACCAGCGGAAGGGAGAAAGCGTTGCAGATTTCATTGCAGATCTCCGGAATTTGGGAGGCCTCTGTGGGTTTGCCAACCTCGAAGAGGCCCTGAGAGACTGAATAGTTCTGGGATTAGATGCTCCAGCTAACAAAGTAAGCTGATGGCGAAAGGCAACATTAGCCTTACAGATGCCATCACTGACGCTACTGTAGCAGAAGCAACCAGGAAGTCGGCTGCACGAATGTGCCGCACCCACGCCCCGCTCCGCCAACTCGCCAGCGAAATTTCACCTCACCTGGAAGGACAGGCAACAACAGCCCACCACGAGGACCTCGAATCGTCATCAGAAAGCGATGAAGAAGAGGTTGACCGGCTCCGGTCTGAACGAGACCAACGCCATCAACGTAACTAGAGAGTGCAGTACCAATGCGCTGGTTGTGGGGCAAACCACCCATGATCAGACTGCAAATTCCTCGATGCGCTCTGCCATGTGTGCGGGAAAAGAGGTCACATCAGAGAAACTGTAGAAGCAAGCAAGGATCCAACCCACTTCAGAGGGGGACCAACTACCGCCAGCACACAGGAAGTCGTCCTCCGAATCGGGAATACTTAACCCACCAATGGAACAACCACTCTTACAGAAACAAACCACCAGCCCAGTCAATGAAACGAGAAGAGGCACACCAAACCATTACGATTGGTCATGCCTCATCATTAGACGCCAAGAAGATTCGGGTGAAGGTTGCCATTGAAAACCAGCCCTGCATGATGGAAGTCGATTCAGGATCATCCCTTTCGATGGTTTCCTGGAAGACCCTTAAACAATTAATTCCCACCGTCCGATGTCAAGACCTCAGATTCCAAAGAATCATACTTAAGGACTATCAGGGAAATCGAATTCCAGTCGTTGTATCCAGCAAAGTCCGTGTCTCATTTAAAAATCGTACTGCATCCCTACTACTAACCGTAGTTGACAGGGATCGGCCTAGTTTGTTAGGCCTCCAATGGTTCGCCCCACTTGGAATTGAAGTAGCCGGCATTCACCAAACCAGCGACGACTGGGAAGAGGTCATCATCCATCTTTACAGATAAATTAGGCAAGTACAAGGGGACCCCAATACCATTTAACCTTAACCCCAAAGTAGCTCCCATCCGCCTTAAGCCTCATCGAGTTCCATTTGCCCTTAAACCAAAGATTGATGAGCAGGGTGTGTTAGAACCAACCGACCACGCTCCCTGGGAAACCCCAATCATAACACCCATCAAGCCGGATGGATCGTTAAGAATTTGTGGGGACTACTGAGCCACCCTGAATCACGCCCTTCAGCAGAACGCTGACCCGGTACCGGTGGTACAACACCTTCTCCATTCCCTGGGGGGGGGGGTGGAAAAGTCTTCGCTAAATTGGATTTAGCACAGGCATACCAACAACTGCCTGTATATAAAAAAACGGCAGAGGCACAAACGATTGTTACGCACTGAGGTGCATTTAAGTTCAACTGACTCCAATTCGGAGTTAGCGTGGCCCCAGGAATTTTTCAGAGTTTGATGGAGAGACTACTACAGGGTATAAAAGGGGTTGTACCTTATCTTGATGATGTTTTAATTGCTGCTCCGACTAGAGAAATACTAAGGGAGCGCCTGAGATTAATTCTCCAGAAATTTAAAGACTCTGGCCTTAAAGTAAAAAAAAATAAGTGTCAACTGTGTACAAATAAAGTAGAATTTTTGGGGTACTTAATTGATAAACAAGGCATTCACCCCACCGATAGCAAGCTAAGGGCAATCAAAAACGCCCCAAGGCCCAGAAATAAGACTGATCTCCAAGCTTTCCTGGGCTTTATCAATTTTTACAACGTGTTCCTGCCCCACAAAGCGACCATAGCCGAGCCCCTACATCGTCTGTTGGACAAAAAGGCAACCTGGGTCTGGGAACACCGAGAGGAATATGCGTTCCGACAAGTAAAAAACTTATTGACTTCAGACGCTGTTTTGATGCAGTATAATGAGACTTTGTCCTTAACAATTACATGTGATGCATCACCATTCGGAGTGAGTGCCATTTTGAGCCATGTGTTACCAAACGGTAGTGAAGCCCCTATTGCCTACTTTTCAAAAACGCTATCAAAAGCTGAACATAACTACAGTCAAATCGATAAAGAGGGTCTTGCTGTCGTTTCTGCTGTTAAATGATTTCATGAATATATTTATGGGTGAGTTTTTACTATAGTTACTGACCACAAACCTTTGCTGGGGATTATAGCGGGGGACAAGCCAACCCCTTATATATTATCTCCCAGAATGACTCGCTGGTCGGAATTCTTGACTGCATATAATTATAAGCTGCAACACCCCCAGCCATCCCCCACACTGACGCACTAAGCCATGCATCACTTCCGGAAACCATTGACGACCCAGCTCCAACCGTCACAACGCTCCAGATTGAGACACTTCAATCACCACCACTGACAGCTCGAGATATCGCGATCGAAACCAAATGCGATCCCGTTTTGGCGCGAGTTCTTAGCTTGGTCAAGCGAGGATGGCCATTGGATCAAATCAACTTCAGTCCTTTCAAGAATCGACAGACAGAACTGTTTTCCCAGAAAGGCTGCATAATTTGGGGGGATAGAGTTGTCGTCCCAGAGCGGCTGCAACGAGCAGTATTGAAAACCTTGCATGAAGGCCACCCCGGCATCGTGTGCATGAAGGTGCTCGCACAAAGCTACGCATGGTGGCCGGGTATCGACAAGCAAATCGAGGCCTGGGTAAAGACTTGTTGCAAATGCCAGGAAGTTAGCAATGCCCCACCGAAAGCAACCCCAACAGAGTGGGAAACACCCAGGGGACCATGGTCCCGTATTCATATTGACTTTGTGGGACCTACTAAAGGACACACATTCCTAGGAACGGTGGATGCTTACTGAAACTGGCTTGAAATCCATGAAATGAAAAGTACCACAACCGAATCCGTCATCAGGAAATTGGACAGATTATTCGCAACCCATGGACTGCCAGATGTTCTGGTATCTGACAACGGCCCCCAGTTTACTGTGCTTTCTTTTGAACAGTATTTGGCGGACCGTGGCATTCGCCATGCGCTAACTTCGCCGGTGCATCCTGCAGCCAGTGGAAGAGCCGAGCGCATGGTACAATTCGTCAAAAAGACCCTACATAAAATGGACTATGGCGATATCGAAGATAAGATTAACCGGATACTCTTTCTTCAACACATCACGCCACACAGCGTCACCAACAAGACTCCGGCTGAATTGTTAATGGGACGAAAACTCCGCTCCCACCTTGACCGACTACACCCATCGTACAAACCAGAAAAACCACACGGATCCAGTGGGAAATGCCACGAATTCCAGATAGGCAACTTAGTCTTCGCTAGAAACTTTTCTGGCAATCCTTTGTGGGTCGAGGCAACTGTAATCCAAGTCACAGGACCCAGGTTGTACCGAGTGAAAAGTCACGATGGAAGAATATGGAAGCTCCATATTGATCAGCTGCATTCAAGGCTGCAACCTCATTTCTGCAACTCCGGTAACTTCCAAACTGAGGGGGGAGGAGATGCCGAGGAGACTGAGTTCGAAATGGCAGAAAGCACGAGTGGAAGAAGTGAGCATTGGGAAGGATCAGAGAGGGTGGTGGACTTGCCTCAAAGAGACACCTCCTCAGAAGCAAGCCCACAAAGGCTAGAGGACAATGAGGACATTAGCGGCACCGAGTTTTTAAATGTAGGACCAGAGACACCCTACTCGCCAGAAAACGTCCTGCCCAAACAAGATTATAAACAAGTACCGGGGGGACAGCGAAAATCTAACAGACAATCTAAACAACCTGCTTACCTCAAAGTTTACGTCACCGCACCCCTTAAACGGAACCCAGGGGGGGGAAGGGGTGTTGTGAATTAATAAAAGTGCTTAAATAAAGATTATTAAAACCTTTAGAAAAGTGCAGGGTTCTGGCCCTGCACTTCTGATTGGCCGATAATAGCGACATCTGACTGGTCCATTCAGGAGAATCTGATTGGCTATTAGCGGGCCTCTTTCATTGGTTAAGGGAACTAACGCTTCCCGTTTCTTATTGGTTATTTGATCAGCAGCTTGCCTATAAAAAGGGCCATTGCTGCCGTAGTTTTTGCTCTGTTCCACAATGTTAAATAAAGAGTTGAAGTTCACTGTTCATCGTCTCGTCTCCATTTCTTGCGCCCATGCACAGAACTTAACAAAGTCCACGCATCATAAAAGTTGATATGGTTGAGAAAAACTGATATAACACATTGCAGTACATTGGTGCTTTTTAGTAGGTCAAGTTGGATTAG
Source organism: Hydrophis major (assembly GCA_033807585.1). NCBI lineage: Eukaryota > Metazoa > Chordata > Lepidosauria > Squamata > Elapidae > Hydrophis > Hydrophis major. The sequence continues at coordinate 82,869,623 of CM066330.1, forward strand.
TCTATTCTAATTCTACATACAAGAACCTACAAAAACATCATTAATGTACTTCTGACTCCCCCAATAATGGCAACCACAGAATTAGAATCCCTTCTAGTCATCCCAACCAAATCTGCAATGTTTTTCCCAGCGTGATTTGTTTTTATTTTGTTTTTTAAATGATTGACTCGCTTATTTAAGAAAGAAAGAACGAGAAAAAGAAAGAAGGCAACCTATGTTGACTTCAGAGTCTTACATCACATGACTCAGGGGATGCGGTTCACAACCTGATCACAAGAGCCACCTGGAAGAAATTATATTTTTTTAATAGTACATCTGTAAAGCATACATGCTGCATTACAACTGCATTTTAAAGGAATGGTGGGCATACCACCACAGAATAATTTTAAAATACGTTCTTTCTTCCCGATCAAATGGATTACTGCCTTGTATTCTGGATACCAATTGCTCTGAGCTCATTTTAATCTCTTGTGCTGTGAACCTTTGGCTGGTTTTACAATTACTAACTAGACTAATTTGTATAGTAACAATTTAGCAGCAAGATGCAGGAAAAAATAGAACATGCAAACCCAATGCTACTTGCTTTGCCTTTTCCCTCCCTCTCTTTCTCTCTCTCCCTCTCTAAATGCTACAAAAGCAATTTTAAAAGTTCACATTTGCCTAATCTATAAAACTAATTTATGGCTGTGGATGTAGGAGAAACAAAGGTTAACAATTAATGGCCTGAGTTATTTAAAAATGACTGAGGTAGGCAGATTTTCCTTCCATTTTGATGATTTTTCACATGCAAATACTGCTCTGCCTTGTGCATGAGTTTACAAAAAAAAAGCAATCTATGTAGAATATATACTCTGCATGAGAGAGATGACTTTTTTTTCTCCTTGATTTTTAAAAATGATTCCAATATAATCTGTTCCTTACACTAGCCCCAAAGTTGCTTAACATTCTCATGTCTTTAAGGAGGTTAACCTAATTGTCTTGACCTTGGTTGCTGCAATTGCTTCTCCTTGCATCTAACATCACATTAATGCAAAGGTGAAATGGGAGTCCCAGTTGTAAAATGGTTCAGCTTTCACAAATAAAATTTTAGTCATCATGTTTATGCTTCAACTGAGATTCTGAAATAAATAGCTGAGTCTTTTTTCCTGACTTGGCATAGTTGTGAAATAAAAGAGAAAAAATTCTGTTGTGTCCATCTCCCTCCCTCCCTCTCTTTCACATATACCCAGCAGTTCACTATGTGGCTAAATTTTTATTAAATTCTACAAGCTTGCCATGTGTCGATTTTTTTCATAATTTTTTTTTAGAAGAGGAGAGCTTCATTCTTTTTTTTTTTTTTAGGACATGTCAGATGCTTTTAGATTAGGAGTATCAAATTCAATTTCATTGAGGGCTGCATCAAGGTCGTGTTTGACCTCAGGGGGGCTGCAGTGGGCCAGGGTAGGTGTGGCCAGCTTGACGTCACTCATGTCAGGGGCACCTGTGGCTTCCGAGTGCCCTACCAGTGAATACGGGCTACCGAGCTGCATTTTCAGTTGCTATGGCCTCCTGCAACCCTCTACCAGTGAAAACAGAGCTCGGGAGGTGCACATGTGGCCCTCCCAAGCTCCATTTTCACTGGCAGAAGATTGCAGGAGGCCATGGCAGCTGAAAACAGAGCTCGGGAGCCCACTGGCAGAAGCACCGCAGGCTGGTCCTTGCTGTTTCCAGAGCGGCCCTGCAGGCCAGATCTAACTACCTCATGGGCTGGATCCAGGCCCTGGGCCTTGAGTTTCATACCCCTGTTTAGATGTTCCCATCAATTCTATTTATGATCTGGCTAGAAGGTCAGCTCCAATGACTACGAAGAGCTGTCTCCAAGTTTCTCTTTTGTAGAATGATAATCACCTGTAATTTGGGGTCCCAGCTGGTTATGGGCCTCTGAGCTTTAGCCCTGAGATCCAGCGTTGCCAGATTCAAAATGTAAAATTATCGTACCCGAGACTCAAAATTATCGTTTTTTTGAGAAAATTATCGTACATATAGCAAACTCTATATCTCACAGGAAGTACCAACTGTAGGCATATATCCATGTGGAAAATGTCCGAACTGAAGGCATGAAGCCACAAGATACGATCCCGCAAAACTTACGATCAGCAATAAACTACCTCAATGGGCCTGACGCGCGCGACGACTAGCTGACTCGACTCGTACTAGTACTTGTACGTAGCTCGTGAGCGAGCGTGTATCACGTATGCACAAACTACACGCGCGTACGCATACACACGTGATCTAGACTCATGAAGTTGCATGAACCCACAAAAAGTATAGTATGGTAAAATACTAGCTCTTAAGGGTATAATAAAGTTGCTTTCAGGGCAGCTGCAATTTTAATGTCCTGTCCACAATGTTCTCAATAGCTCGGAATAGCCCACTATATCCATTTACGTTTGAATTTTCGTGAACGACATTATATCCCCATACATTTGCAAACTTGCATTGCATTTCAAAAGGGGATTTAATTACATGAAATATGTATATTGTACCCATCCCTGCTGACTGATGCTATGAAAAGCTGAAGCAATCGTTAAAATGAAAGAACAGAGAAGAAAACCGAGACTGTGTATATGATTGAAACATATAAGAATGCATTGTTTACCTTATGGAAATTCCAGCTCAACTTCCGGATCGCTATCTCCTGATGTTGCTGTCGCATCCCCTGCAGATCCACTAGATGGTCTGCAGCCCTCAACGCAATGTTGTGTTCTGCTAAAAAACCTGTCAGTTTTAGCTCTGCTTTTTTGACAGCGGTGTCGAGTTGGTCCTTCTCTTTGCTTCCAGTTCCCAAACACTGTGCTAGTGATTTCTGGGTGGGAGCAAGGATTTTACTCTTCTCTTGGTGTTTCTTCGACTTTGCATGGTTTTTCAGTACTGTTAACTCTGCTAGCATTTGCACATCACAACAACGACACCATGCTTTGCTGCTACAGCCAGCTACAGGTTTCAACCATCCTGCTAATGAAGGATCGTTTTCCCATTCGTTCCTGTATGCTTGTTGGCGATGTTTAGTTTGCTTATTCTTTGGCTGCTGTAATGGGGTCTCAGCCTTCCTCTTTCCCCCTTCCACGGCGTCTGAAATCTCCTTGTCACCCATATCATCAATACAGTAGGTCTGTCAGTTTAACAATTAAGGCTATCTCCAATAAACGAACGGCTGTATAAATTACGATCTCCGTGAGAAACATTAATCAAGATTCAGTAATTTTCAGTTCACCCATTATAGTTTTATCCATGCAGAGTCAAGTTGTTCACTGCTGGCACTGTGCTGCGTATACGCGGTCAGCTGTACGCGGTTAATGGCCCCTATTGTCCCATAACCCGCGATTTTGAGAAACCCATTCTGATTGGCGGATAGTTGAATGGATACAATACGCGTCTAGACGTAAAAGGTATGCCAAGTATGAATGTACATTGCGCGCGCGAGACTTTGAGTAGGTTGAGAAGCGATCTATGGTTGAAAGTTATAAGATAAGCAAAAATGTACGCTTCCTGTGTGTTATGAAATGTTTTTAGACACGAGGCACAAAAAAGGGTCAAAGTAGGCCAACTATCTTCTTAAATTGCCAAACTGTAAAATTATCGTACATTTGACCTTTTTGGGAATTATTGATCGTACATCGTACAGAGGGCCAAATTATCGTACAAATACGATAATTATCGTACGTCTGGCAACACTGCTGAGATCCATCTCTAACTATGCCATTGGGTCACTTGACTATAGGAAATCGAAAGAAACGGGCCAAAGCTCTGCCTCCAAAATAAATAAATAATAAAAGTATATGTGCATCTGTGTGTTTGAAGTGCAAGCAGAAAGTTGCCAGTTCAGACTTTGGGCTCTCTAAGTAGCAGAAAAATTCTTTCCTGAATCCCCAAAGGGACATAACCAGAACCAGTTTGACAATACTGGATGAAAGACATCACTGATCTGTCTCAGGAATGTACCAAGTTGACTATTACTGTTCTGCAAAAAGAAAAACCAACGTTCCTTGTACCTTGGCAAGCTGACAAATGTATTATGGGATAAACTGGCAAGGTCTCCTTTATATACGATACTCTACAGACCACAAAATGATATTTGGGTGGGGGGTTTTTTTCGAGTGATGATCTTAAATGAAGTATAATATTGATCAAAACTGAAACTTCATAGAAAGGGAGGAAGGAGAGGATAAATAAATGATTCCATCTTTCCACAGATGCTGTTCTGATCTTCTGCAAGTTATAACTGGGAAGCATTTATCCACTGGTTCTGTGAAGAGCTCTGCATCAAGCTAGAGTTAATTAATATTATCAATCATCTCAGAATAATCAAATTAACAAAAAATGTAGTCTGATTCCAGCCTCAGCAGCTATCTTTTATCATATGAACAAATGGTTTTTTCCTTCGTATTTTAAATGACTGAAATTTGAAAAATAGATTTGTTAACTTCATAAAGGGCATAAATGTTATTAAAAAAAGTGGCTGGTTAACTTGTCACTGTTCTAGTCCTGGAACCTGGCATTGCACATATAGTACAGTTATTGATATAAATTGGGCCTTTTTATGAGAAGGGTAACATAACGATTCTCCAAGAAAGATTCATTATTGAAAATCTACAGTAATTTTCATTTCCCGCTTCCTTGCTCCAAAGATTTGATCTTGCTCAGAGTGAAGTGTTGGAGATAATTTAGAGTTGATCAGACATGTGCAATTCTTTATTACATAGAGTAGGGACTTTATAAAGCTCAGATAAAAAGGCTGTTTGGAAGGTAGAACAGCAAACATTGAATATAAAGTTGATCTGCTGCTCTGATTTGAGGACTTGACATCTAGCAAGCAGTTGGGGTAAAATAAAATTTTCTAACCAGATTGGCTAGATTGACTCTGAAAATGATTTAACTGTGACAGTTCTGTCTGTATCCAACAGAAGGATTTCAGTATAGTGCAATGGGTTTTACAGCTCAGGAAAATAGCTGAAAAACAAACAACCCTAAATCCTTGCTTGGTGACCTTTTACTCACATATAAAATGAAGGAAGGCAAATAACTGGAATTTGGGAGAGATTCCTCCCAGATAAATGCTTATAAGGTATGTACATAATTTACTACAATACATGACACAAATGTAGTTCTTGATGTCACTTAAGATCCATTATTTTTCATTTATGGATTAAATGTAGAGACAATTTTCTATCTTTCAAATGTTCTACAACAACCCTCACAACTCTTTGCAGGCTGGGGCCAATGTTAATTGTTCAAATCATCTTGGCTGCTATTTCTGAGCTAGTCAATATACCTATCCGAGACAAGTCAGCTTAATCCCCAATGATATTAATATGGAAAAGTGATGATTTGGGGGTAATTGGTGACAAATCTTACTTCCCCTTTACTGCTTTACTATTTTATGCCTCATTTCCAGCAAAACCACTCTTCTTATGAGGTTCAAAAGGTGTATCGAGAAAACTTCAAATTAAGTTGTTTTTCTTGAGGTTGCTGTTTCTACAATGCGTCAGGGTAAGATGGGGAAGGGATCTTCCATGAATGGATGTTATCTGAATGGAAGCCTTTTCCATTTAACTATATCCCTTGATCACTGTGTGCAGAAAATGTCTACCTAAGCAAAAAAAAAAAAAAGCTTGTTGCAATACATAGAAACAAGGAAATGTTTCTGCCACATGTATTGATATTATGGATGTAAGTTTGATAGCTGTGGACTATGAGGTTAACCTACATATACCCACAACACTCTTAATGCATCTATATAGCAATAGCACTTAGACTTATATACCACTTCATATTGCTTTACAGCCCCCTCTAAGCAGTTTACAGAGTCAGCATCTTGCCCCCAACAGTCCAGATCTTCATTTTACTGACCTCGGAAGGATGGAAGGCTGAGACAACCCTGAGCTTCTCAGATTTGAACTCCTGAAGTGAGCAGTGAGTTAGCCTGCAGTACTGCAATCTAACCACTTGTGCCACCATGGCTCTATACTACTAAAAATTCTTCGGTTTGTCTGTCTGCAACCTTCAGTTGGGTGAAGGCAAGTTGCCTGAGAGGGCAAGTTTTGAATCACCATATTTCAAAATGACTAAATTTTTTTTAAAAAAACATCCCAAATGTAGGATCCATGACTCCCAGGAGATTAAAAGTTGTGACTGCTTGAGTGCTACTGGGCTACCACAGGGTCAGTTGTGGTCATGTGACTGCCTTTGCCAATGCTCCCTGCCAGTTTCCCACAAGGAAAATCAATGGAGAAGCCAACAAGAAGTAGGAAGTCATTCTGCTCCCGCTGCTTATTTATTCACTAATTCATTTATTTATCAAACTTAGATACCCCCAAACTCACTGCCTAAGTGACTCTGAGCAGTTTACCAAAATCATTATGGAAGGGTTTTGCCCAACCATCATAATTTTATTTCTCTGTTTAGGTAAGAAAACATTTTTGAAATGGTGACCCAACAGATTATGACACCATAATAACAACTTAGTTTTCAGAGAATTGGAGTTACTTTTTTTTAACAGTAAAGTTGTAACAAATGAGTTATTTAGTTTAGAAAAATATTAAGTGAGGACATTGTTAGGAATGTAAGTCACCTAACAGTTGGGTTGGAAATATATAAACCAGGATAGACATTTAATACTGTCTCTTTAAGGGAATGCTAAAATTATAATTGGGTGTGGTTCCTCAAACAGCCATAAGATGGAGCCAGAAACCTGGGTTGTTAGTTCTGTTGTTAGTTGCTTGTTGCTAGATGTTCTGATGGTCGATGTTCTTGGTTCCTGCATCTTCCTTATTGTCTGTTGCTGATCGTCATTCTTCTTGGATTGCTGTGAGTCTATTTACTGAACTGTTTATAATACTGGACTTTGTTATTTGGATTATCCCTGGACTGAAAACTGACTGCTTTAACCATGTATGACTTGGACTGTTTGTTGGACTTTGCTTAACCATTTACTGGAAGTAAAAGTACTTAATAATAAAAAGTACATTTTACTATTCAGTGTATCTGTGTGCTGGTCGTGTGTTATTCAACAGCATTCTCACTACATCTCCCTGTGTGCACTCATTCTCCTAACAGGGAATTACCTAAACACTGGTTATGGGCCCAGGCCATACTAGGCTCAGATAACTGAGAGTTAATGTGAATGCACAGTACCGTAAACAGAGAGCTGTTTACTGTTTAATTGTGGGTTACTGTCTTGATAAAGATGGCACAAGACCCTTCAACTAGTCTATCACTGATTACTCGGTTGGATAAAACAAACTATGTTTCCTGGTCTATGAAGTGCAGTCTATTTCTGCGTAGAGAAGGGTTATGGAATGCAATTCAGGATCCACTGGATGTAAATGGTTGGGATCCAGATGATGAGGACGATGCCAAGAAGCTTGCTGACTTTAAACAGAACAACGAACGAGCTCTTTGTATAATTGGACTAACACTGAGTGACCAGCAGCTAGTTCATATTCATGGAGAGGAGTCTGCTGCTAGGTGTTGGGATAATTTGAAGAGGATTTATGTTCGTGACAGTGTAGGTGCACACATACATCTTACACGTAAACTGTTTAGAGCACATCTTCTGAATGGTGGAGATATGTTAGCTTATTTGAACTTTATGAAAAGAATTTTTCAAGAGCTACATGAAAAGGAACTGATATTTTCAGAGCTGCATCAAATTTACATCATTCTTTCCTCATTGGATGAAAGCTATGATGATTATGTATCTTCACTGGAAGTCCTGCCCAGAGATAAACTGACATTGACAGACATAACCGAAAGGTTGTTAGAAGAGGCAAGAAGATGGCTGGAAAGGACCAACTGAGGAAGGAACAACCACAAGAAGAGGATTTGTGTTCAACTGCCTATACTGTTAGGAAATGTTTTTCTTATGGAGCTAGGGGACATATAGCTAGATTCTGTAAGAAGGGATTTGTGTTCAACTGCCTATACTGTTAGGAAATGTTTTTCTTATGGGGCTAGGGGACATATAGCTAGATTCTGTAAGAAGGGAAAACAACAGAATACTGTTAATCACCAGAAGGCTAAGCAGAATGTTAGTTTAGCTATGTCTAGCAATTCAAACCATGATTTGTGGGTAGTTGATAGTGGAGCATCGCAGTGCATTACTAAAAATAGAGAGAGGTTTGTAACAATGTCCACAAGGAAGCAACATATATCATTGGCAAATGGATGGAAGATGAAAGCATCTGGTAAAGGTACTGCATATTGTTCATGTGTAAATAAGCATTTAACTATGTTATATGTACCTAAACTGAAATTTAAGTTGTTATCACTAAGGGCTTTAGTTAACCTAGGTTATGTAGTAACCTTTAGGGGAGATAACTGTATAATAGAGAAAGAGGGTAAAAGTGTTACTGCTACATTAGAGAATGATTTATATGTGATACATGATGAACAGTTGAAGATGGCTAACTTGGTTTATAACGATGTTAAGACACATGACGAATGTATACATTTACTGCATAGACATCTAGGGCACATAAATTTCAAAATGTTGAAACAAACTTTCAAATTGTTAGAGGGAGTAAAATTAAAACCCTGTAGCAAGTACTTAAACTGTAATGTCTGTAGTCAGGAGAAAAGCAAAGTTATTCCAGCAAACAGACTTAATGGTTTTAAGACCAAAGAACCTTTAGAGGTTGTGTTTGCTGACATAACTGGTCCTAAGAAACCCAGTTTGGGAGGTGCCTGCTATGTTTTGAGTATAATGGATCATTACTCAAGGTACGGTTTCTGCTTTCTCATGAAAAACAAAACAGAAACATTCCAACATTTCTTTAACTGGCTAAGGTTTGCAGAAAGAAATATGAAACACAGAGTAATTACTTTAATTACTGATAACGGGACTGAGTTTATTAACAAAGAGATTACAAACTATGTTAAAATTGGCTGATGTTGAGTGTAAACGTTCTGCACCTTACAGGCCACAACATAACTCGTTTGTAGAATGAAGAGGGCAAATGTTACAAGCCATGGCTCGCACTATGTTATCTGATCAGGTTTGCCTGAAACACTGTGGGGTGAAGCCATAATGTGTCGTAACCATGTGTTAAATAATGTGGTGAACACAACAACTGGTGATTTGCTATTCACTCATTGGCATGGCAGAAAATGAAATTTAAGTTATCTACACACATTTGGAGCTCCAGCATGGGTGCATATTCCCTCCCAAGTAAAACTGAAAGGGCAACATAGAGCTAGGAAATCATTTTTCATAGGTTATGAGGCCAACCATAGATCATTTAGATTTTGTGATCCAGGCACAGCTCATGTGTACTGTAGTGCTAGTGCTAAATTTCTTGACCACGTTGGGTGGCATAAACTGGAACAGGAATCCAGCAATGATGTTGTAATTGATACCCAAGTAATCCCTAAAGATGAAATGATTAAACCATCAATAGCTATTAAAGAGGAAGAACAGGCATAGGAGGAGGTAGGAGAACAGGCACAGGAGGAAGTAGAAGAACAGGAGCAGGTGGAACAGGAGAGTCCACCAGTAAGCCCTGTATTACTGAGACATTCAACCCAAGTAACACAACCACCTGATAGATATCAGGCTAGTGTTGTATGCCAAGTGAATACTGTTCCTGATAATTATAATGAACTGAAACTGTATCCTGCTAAGGATCAGGCTGCTTGGCAGGAAGCAATGGATAAGGAATTGTAAACCTTACAAAGAGTGGAGGTAGATGAAAATGTCAAGTTACCACCAGGTAAACATGCCTTAGGATGTAAATGGATTTTTAAACTTAAGACAGGTGTGGATGGGACTGTTACCCATAAAGCCAGGTTAGTAGCACAAGGGTTCAATCTGACAGCAAACGACTATGATGAGGTGTTTGTGCCTAGTCTGAAGGCTACTACATTATGAGCAGCATTAGTGTGAGCAGCTAAGGAGAAATACATTACAAATCATTTAGATGTACAGACAGCATATCTGCATGCACCGTTGCAACACACTATTTATTTAAAGAAAACTTCAGGTATCAAAAATGATAATACAACTGATTGCTGGAGATTGAAAAAGAGTCTTTGTGGCTTGAAGCAATCAGGATATGAGTGGAACCAGTGTATAGTTAAGGAATTAACTAAGATAGGTTTTGTAGCTGGCATGGCTGATCCATGTTTGTTCAAAAGGAAAAGTAATGGTGTAATTTCATTGTTGCTATTGTGTACTGATGACATAGCATTAATCACCAAAACTGAACAAGAAGCTACTGAGATAATTTCACTATTAGAAAAGAAATTTAAAATAAAACAGGTGAAATCAAACAATATCTTGGTTTAAAGATAGATAAAACTAGGGGAGGATACAAAATCTCACAGGCAGATATAATTAACCAGTTATTAAAGAATTTTAAAATGGAACTTTGTAAAATGGCTAAAACACCAATGAGCCAGGAGTTTAGCCACAGTGATGTTCAAAGTCCTGTTTTTGATAAGAACATTTATCAGTCTTTGATTGGTAGCTTATCTTATCTTAGTAATTGGTCGAGGCCAGATACAGCATACAGTGTTAACCAATTAGCCAGGTTTAATACTGAGCCAACTGAAAGGCACTGGCAAGCTGCTAAACATGTGTTAAGATATCTGAAGCAAATGATGCATTATGCATTATATTTGGAGCCTAAGGGTGAACTAAGTTTAACTGCATATGTTGATGCAAGTTTCACTACAGACATAAATACACGTAAATCAATGTCAGGTACTGTAGTGTTATTAGGAAAGGTGTTGATTAAATGGAGTTCTATTCAACAGAAACATCTAAGTTTGTCAACAATGGAGGCTGAATTCTCATGTTTATCTCTATTATGTACAGATTTAGTTTGTTATAAGCAACTATTGATTGGCATGGGAATTGATGTAATAGATTCTATTGTTTATGAAGACAACCAATCAGCAATATAGATGTCTTCCAATCTTGCTGTAAAGACAAGATCAAAACACACAGATCTAGGATATCTAAATGTGAGACAATGTGTGCAAAGTAAAATGATTAAACTGGAGTACTACATGTCAGAGAATAACATTGCAGATCATTTTACAAAAGCCCAAAGCTCTGTAAAGCATAAGACTTGCTGTGAAGGATATGGACTTCAACTGTAAGGTGTTATATATTGTCCTACCCAAAGGGAAGAATGTTAGGAATGTAAGTCACCTAACAGTTGGGTTGGAAATATATAAACCAGGATAGACATATAATACTGTCTCTTTAAGGGAATGCTAAAATTATAATTGGATGTGGTTCCTCAAACAGCCATAAGATGGAGCCAGAAACCTGGGTTGTTAGTTCTGTTGTTAGTTGCTAGTTGCTAGATGTTCTGATGGTCAGTGTTCTTGGTTCCTGCATTTTCCCTATTGACTGTTGCTTATCGTCATTCTTGGTTTGCTGTGAGTCTATTTACTGAACTGTTTATGATACTGGACTTTGGTATTTGGATTATCCCTGGACTGAAAACTGACTGCTTTAACCGTGTATGACTTGGACTGTTTGTTGGACTTTGCTTAACCATTTACTGGAAGTAAAACCTACATTTTACTATTCAATGTATCTGTGTGCTGGTTGTGTGTTATTCAACATCACTCTCATTAGGTGTCCCTGTGTGCACTCATTCTCCTAACTGGGAATTACCTCAACAGACATAATTGAGATATAAAGAAATATCAATGACATGGAGAAAAGTGTCATCTCTCTCTCTCTCTCTCTCTCTCCCTCCCCCCCTCCCATTTTCCCTGTCTATGTCTCTCTCTCCTCCTCTCTCTCCCTCTCCCCCTCTTATTAAACTAAAACCCAGGATAATTCAGTGATGCTGAATGCTGGGAGATTCAGGTCAACCAAAAGGTGCAGCTTCATCTCATAGTGCATAATTAATTATGGAATTTGTTTCCACAAGAAATGATACTCATCAGCGTATTTTTTTAAGAAAAGAAACAGGATAATTCATGGGTGATAATTAGTGATAACTACATCATGCTTCTGAATGTTCATCTTGCAAAAAGGGTAGCTAAGAAGAAACTGGCAAATTGGGACCTCGTCTCCCTTATGACCTTGCTTAAACATCCAAATCATCAGATGCCACAATGGACTAGATAGGATTTCAAAATGATCCAGCAGATAGGCTCTTGTATACTTACTGACATATACTGATGTACATGAAGCTACAGTTAAACCTGAAAATGGTACAAAATATGACAGCAGCTTAGGTTATAGGTGTTAGGGATAACATTGTTTACCCTGACTGGTTTAGGTAAAATAATAAATATGTTATCATGGTTTATAAGTTAAAGTGTCTGCAACTTTAAATATAGGAATGTAATTAAGGGAGTGGTTGTAAAAAGCACCATAAAAGAAGCAAGGAACATCAGCTTGCTCTCTCTGGCTTTGATGATCCCTAATTACTGCATGGACTCAAGACTGCGTTACTCGAACGGGAGAGATAAACAAAGGACTGATTTGTAAGTGAACTGACATAGGATATTCTACACGGACTTTACTAACTGAATATCCTTGAATGGACTGACTAAATGATACATGACTATTGGACTGTTATTTTGACTATGCTATGAACTCATAATGGAATAAACTATATTTTTGATAGCACAAGCGTATCTGTTATTTTTACTGTATGATAACAAAACATACAAACTTATCTCACTCATTTATCTGTGTGCCTATCTGCACATTCTGTTTAGCTTGTCTCCTTAACCCTGGTTGGGGAACCCAGGCTTAACAATAGATAAAAGATATTAAGATGTTAAACCTGTATTGGAAGATCTCCATTGGTTGCCAGTTGTTCTCGGGGCACAATTCACAATTCAGTTCAATATTAATTTATTTTTATTTTATTTTATTTATTTTGTCAAGCAATTATAAAATAACAAGTATAAGTTTAAGTATAACATAGTTATGAATACATGAAATGGATACATATAAGAAAAATAAAAAGAAACAATAGGACAGGGACAGTTGGTGCGCTTATGCACGCCCGCTATTAGGATATTAATCCTAAACAATTTTAGGATATTAATCCTAAACAATTTGGCCCCTGGCAAACTGGGATCTCATCCCTCTTATGGACTTGCTTAAACTTTCAAATCTTCTGAAGACTCATTTCAAAAGTATCTGTTTAGCACGTGGGAGAGGACTCATTCTGTGTCACTGCTGTGAGTAGAACACTCCCTCAGAAATTTTGTTCAGCTCATTTTTTTCCCTTTTTAGGAACGTTGAAAAGGTGAATCTTTTTTTGCTTGGCATTTAATGTTTTTTAATGATTTTTTGTTCATATTGTAACATATCCCCTTTTTAAAACTTTGCATATTCTTTTCCTAAATCATCTCAAATGTTGTCTCTCAATGGAAAGACTACATTTGAGATGATTTAGGACAGAGGTGGGATTCAAATTTTTAACACCGGTTCTGTGGGCGTGGCTTAGGTAATGGGCATGGCTTGGTGGTCATGTGACTGGGTGGACATGGCTTGGCGCTCATGTTATTGGCTGGGTGTGGCCAACTCAATATCACTCACATCGAGGCACGCGCCTCCTTGCCTGGCCTCTCATGACTGTGGGGATGCTACAACAGTCGTAAGTGTGAAAAATGGTCATAAATCACTTTTTTCAGTGCCATTGTAACTTTGAATGGTCACTCCACACAAGCAAAGTATCAGCAAAGGAAGGAAAAAAACTCCAGAGAAGTTCCTGAGACAGGAATTCTAGTCCTGCCAAGAATGTAAAAAGGGTTAATGGAGAGGCAGTTTCTGTAAGCAACACCAGAATGTTTCCTTCCTGCCTTCCTTACAGGATTAGGCCAGTAATTTCTTCTAACAACCGGTTCTCCAAACTGCTTAGAATGTTAATAACCGGTTCTAGCGAATAGGTGCAAACTGGTAGAATCCCACCCCAGATTTAGGAAACTTTCTATGGAAAAATCAGCATATTAGAAAAAAAGAAAAACATAATATTTCACAGTTAAACTGTATAAGACTACATCACATATCAATCTGGTGCAATATCCAAGTTAACAAAAGCTCAGAGATTGAACGATCTCATTTTTGGAGGAACCGTAACTTATCTTGATCCTTTTTTAATTTTTATTAACACAGGTTTCTGCAGAAGGAACAAGAGGAGCAAATGACACATGCATTATTATGCAAATTTCATGACTTATGTATTTGTGCCAGACATTGTGACACAAATTACATCCTTTGTATGATGACCTCACAATGCACATGTAGTTGCTTTGAGATCCTCATGCTTTATTATAGACACTGCTGATCATTATGATAAACATCTTTTGTTTCTTTCAGTATCCATCTATTTAGTAAATAGTCCAACACTACTTAACTATGATTATTTTTCAAAATTACCTTGAGTGTTTATTTAAAACAATGCATAAAGCCAAAACAGAATGGCAATATAGTGGCTGGAAATACCTGAGAAATATATTTTGCACTTCTTACAGCAACGATGTGAGAAAGCATCATTCAAAGACCTTGCAGTAAGGGAGAGACAGTGTATTTTAAACCCAAGAACCCTTTTTTTGTTCTCACATTGTAATATTATAAGCTTTTAACTTTAATTATAATCATTACTTATTTATAGTTTCTTTGGATGCTGCAGAAAACCATTATAAATTTGACTGTATCATTAATATTATTTCTTCTGCTCCCATATTTTAATTTTAATAGAACTTCTACGCATACACTCAATCATTGCAGTGTGAAAATCAATCAGTAGGAAATATAGTGTTAAAACAGTGTTAGCTGATCCAAATTAAATTTGAATAACCATTTTTTACTGTGTTTCTACTATTTAAGTTTCTACATTCAGAGCAAATGATCACAATAATTAAAAGATTATAAAATTAGGCAGGCATAACAAATATGTGACAAGTTTTGGCCAGTGTTATAGTTTCAAATTTTTCCACAGAGCAATCCAATTTAAGTCTGACATAAAATCAAGATTATAAAGTGATTAAAAGCAAAAGTTAAGTAATCGGATTGGATGTATCATTATTTCACAAGCGCATGCCATCAAATCAGAAATGAACGTTAATATATTCATAAACACTAAACCTTTAATCCAATGTGGGACATGCTTACGCATAAATACAAGTGTTATCAGGATCTAGTTAAAACAGGAAATGTGTGCCCTTTAATTCTAATGGCAGCTTCAGCTTAAGAATCAAACCTATTCATAGTGTTCTCTTCATGCAAGTGTTACATTGTTATAGGAAATCAAAGCGCTGTAAATCGGGTTTGATTTCCATAAACGTAACTTCAGTATGGCCTCAAAGTATAGTATCTGGTATCTCAAGTGATAAACTTGGAATTTAGTTGGCGTGTTCTAAAGCATGCTGACTGGTTGGTTGGTTTTGATTTAGAAGGTGGGATGGACCTAGTCATTGTGAATTATTTGTCAAACCATACTTAAAACAAACTGATTTAGAGCAATGCAATCACCATGCATTTCAAAGATATCATCAGGCACCTAAAGAAATTAGAGCTGTTATATTAGACCCTCTGATGGCCTTATCTTACCAGTAGCTCTGGCAGCATATAATCACAAGAACTTAATTAAGAAATACAACTTTGGGAACACAAAGTCCCTAAACAAAGCTACAATGAAGCCTTGTCTTGCACTGTCAGATTTAATATAAATATAAACATGAATACTAGGAATGTGTGTATGGTGGCTCATGTTCAGTTCAGTGAGGTAAGATTAAGTGTTCAGACAAGATTGCAGTGCAACGCAAAGTGCAGCAACATCAAATCACCATTGAATCAAATCATTCCATTAAAGGTTTGGATAGCTCTCATCAACATCGGGATCATGTATAAGTTGGTTAATGGGGCAACAGCTCAACATCTCTTTGTCAGCTCATCAAGGTAGGCCAAGTCAATAAAACAGGCAGTGGAGGGATGATATAAATTATATTTTATTCTTGTAGGGTTCAATAAAATAAAACATTAAAATCTTTCAGAGTTTTCCTCAGTTCCCTTTTATACCCAACACAATCAAGATTGTTTTTAGTTTCTTTTTCGTACCTTCTCTTTTCCCAGGACTGAGTGGTCTTTTATTTTCCTCTAAAAGTCTTTTTCTTCGGGGTGATCTCCACATTCCTTCAGCAATAACGTTAAGCTCCAGCCACAAAGAGGATAACTGTACTTCAAAGGTAGAACATAGAGGAGATCCAGGTGCAAACTTTACATATCAAAATAGATATGTAGAAATAGAAAAAGCTGTTGCATGAAAGCCAGTATTGTAGATCACATTAAATTGCGGGCCAAGTGCCTAATTGGTAAAAGACAAGATTTAGAAGTTCCTAGAACTTTTAGAAACCTATACGTAGGAAACTTATACATAGGAAAGGCCTTGGGAGACAGGGTGATGAGATGCTGCCCAGGGAATGATTGGATAAGAGAGAGCATAGTCTGCAGCTGTAGCAATAGGCTCAAGAGGAACCCTCCCTAAGAATATAAAGGTGACAGTGGAAGAATTATACTTTCAGAGTTGCAAGATCCTAATAATGTAACTTACATGAAGACAGAATTGGTTAATCTGATCATGCTTCCTGCCTGGCTGATCCGGTAAGGCTGACATCAAACTTGTGAGTCTCAAGATCGCAAGACTCAATGTCAATAACAAGAAAGAGAAAAAAAAAAAGATCCTTGGCAAGAGAAAAACTAGGCCCAAATATTCTCTCTAAAGATTCAAGATTAAATTTTAGCAATAGCAATAGCACTTAGACTGATATACCCACTTACAGTCCTTTACAGTTCTAAGCACTTCACAGAGTCAGCATATTGCCCCCAACAATCTGGGTCCTCGTTTTACTCACCAGGGAAAGGCGGTTGAGTCAACCTTGAGCCTGGTGAAATTGGATCTGCCAAATTGCAAGCAGCCGGCAGTCAGCAGAAATACCTGCAGTATTGCATCTAACCACTGTGCCACCACAGCTCATTTTTAGCTTCAAATTCTAATGGTAATTGATGGGAAATATGTATATGATAATTTCATGCTGATGTGGTTTTCTAAAAAAATTCTTTGGTGATTTTTTTTTTACTTTTTAGATATCTGAAAAGGTAGCTTGTTCTAATAGGGACTGTCTTATTTTAATGTCTGACAAATTAAACCCTTCTCAGAACGTTGTCATCTTTTAGAATAAATCTATTCTCATCTGTTATGTTCTCTGATAAAGAGATAGATGGATAGATGGATGGATGGGAGGAAAGGAGGAATTACCCTTTCTCTTTCTGAAACAGTACAGTTTTAAGAATTATATTCCATCTTTAGGATGGGATCCTATTCTGAATCCTATTCTGAATCCAGGGCCCATTATAATAAGATGGAATGTTTTATTTCCTCATTCTGTATTCGCAATGTTAGGGTGGAGGGATGGCGGAGAATTTATCCCTGAATCTAATATAGTAATTAATCTGTTGTGCTTTTGGCTTCCCTTTGCAACATAAAATCATATTTATGGAAAATCCCATAGAGGACTTTAGCAGAATAAATTTGAGGTAAACTAAGATCAGAGACATAATCTATAAAAGCAAAATGTGAGCATATATAAAAAGTACCTCAAGGTAAACATACAATACATTTTGTGTATGGACTAAGGTATATGCATAAATCGTGTGTTTATGAATTTATTGCAAGGAGGATTATTCTATCATAATCTATCTATCTAATCTATCCCTCCCTCCCTCCCTCCCTCCACCCCTCCATCATCTAAGCTTATCTATCTATCTATCTATCTATCTATCTATCTATCTATCTATCTATCTATCTATCTATCTTCTATCTATATTAATTCTTGCATGTACTTTGACACACAAACTATGCACCAGAGTTGTGCAAAACATTTGAAGAAAGGGCTTCACAACATACAAGCATAGCATCTCTCTCTAAATCACTAAAATAGTCATGTCCATTACACGATTATTTGTATGGCTGTTCTTTGTATGCTGTTCATGGCTGACAACATATGTTGTTGCACAACAAGCTTCATGAAGAACTTGCAGCCTAAAGACCATCCTGTCTGCTGACCATCCTGCCACAAAATTTGGCTCTATATTTATACTGTCCACAGGGAACATGGCTTGCAGGTTTCCAATTTGTAGATAGTCTACCAATTCCAGCTCTAACAGGAAGGAGCAATTTTAACGCATTCATGCTGTTGGATGATCCTTCCCCTAGAGCAGACTGGGGCTAGGATTTTGGCATCGCAGCCAGTGATGTGATTGCCTGCCCCCTTTAAAAGATCTATCTGATCATAAATGAATTTCATCAGGGTTCCTAACCGCCATGAAACTACCATATAATTAGAAATACGTTGCAAGTTTTTCAATTCAGAATAGATAAATGAGATAGGTTGTGGGTTTGGATAGTATACAGAGAAAGGTTCAGCTAATACGTATTAGCTGAACCTTTGCTCATTTTAATCCAACAATTAAAATGATATTGAGAAAATGAGCACAACCTACAAGTGACAATGGCATGCAAAATTCACAGAGCATACCCTCTTCAGGCATTTTTTTTCTTAATCATTAAATTTGGAAGGGAAAAATGCTGTTGAACAAAAATGCTGTTTCAAATCTGTAATACAGACTTATTACAAAAAAATGATTTTCTCCTTTTTGTCTTTAATCAAACTCAGCTGGAATTGTTTCCATCAGACATATACTGAACAGTATTATGAATCAACCACATGTCTGGAAGCACTGATTTTATATCTGGGGGGGGTGATGTTATTTTTTTTAATTACACATGTTCCTCACAATCTCTCTTATTTATATGTATTAAAGGTCATGGGGATAACAAATTGGAATGTTTATGTTCCTTAGAATTGTTTTTTAGAAAACTTGCCTCATGAGGTGGCTCTTATCATGGAGGCGGAAAAAATCTATCCAACTAGTCATCCCAAATATCGATAGTCCTTGCTTTACAACCACAATTGGGAGCAGAACCTCTGTTGCACAGCAATGCCATCTTTAAGTGAGTCATCATGTAACCAGATCCAGTCGTTAAGTGAATCATGTGGTGATTAAGCGAATCCAATTTCTGCCATGGAGTTTGCTTGTCTGAAGTTTGCAACTTGTGTTGACATGACCCCAGGCTGCTGCAATCATTGTAAATTCATCCTTGGTTACTAAGTGCCTGAATCACAATCACGAGTGTAAGGACCCCATGACAAGCATAAGTGAAAGGACTGGTCACATGTCACTTTTTCAGTGCTGTTGTAACTTTTAACGGTTAGTAAACAAATTGACATAAGTTGAGGTCTATTGTATTGCAACTCAGTTGTTTGCATGAAAGTTCAGGCTTCATAGAACTATAGAACTATTCTAAATTCAAAGCATTGAATCAAGGAAGCCCCAAATATAAGACCTTTAATTCTCACAGGTAGATGGGAATTCATGCTTGCCCCATCATATTGGCTGATGAAAATAAGGGTATTTGGATTTTAAAACAGAGATATTTCCATGATGAGGCCTCTACCAGTAAATATAAAATCCAGGAGCCAATAATCAAATGTAAAAAAAGAAAGGTATTTTCACTGGAAAACATCTTCATAGCTTGCCTTTGAAGAAGGGCCCATTTTACCATTTGTATAATTTGTCTTCCTCACCTATGGCTCTTGGGATCCGGTGAGATTAAGTGCCAATCTCAAGGCAATATTCAGCAAAGATACAACTGTTGATTAATTGTGTGCTTCCAATTGGGTACAATGTAGGAAAACAGCAACAACAAAGCAAAGAAGCACATAGTGGTTCTGACCCAAGCTTAGCAGAACCAAGAAACAGAGTCCTTGTCCCAAAACCCTGCCTCTTTATTTAGTTGCTGTGAATTCATGGCATTCACACACAGAAAAATCCTGCCAATATCAGTCCTTGGATAATTGCCAGGCTGAGAGCTTCCAGTCACAAAGATGTAAATTAATTTGTGGCAAGGAGTCTCTGAGGCACAAACCACGATAAGCAAATCATCATCATAATAAGCAAACTAACTCTCTCCTGCAATTACCACTCCCCTTTTGCTTCTATTTATTCCCTATGGGAGGGGCCATTCAGCATCCACGTGTGCCTTTCCTTCTGAGTCAGGCCCTGTTCCTTAGTTGTTCTCCTCTCCTGACACCTCTGCGTATACACATCTGGAACAGGCTCCAACCATTCTTCTTCTCCACTTATCTGTGACTCCAAAGGCAGCTGGGAAATGTTGGCCCTATCTCTGCTTCTGACACAGAGCCTCTGCTTCTTCCATCAGAGCCTTCCCCAGACTCTAGGAATGGCCCAAGTTCCTCCCCAACCTGCTCACTGTCTGAGTCTAGCGGGCCACAACACCCTCATTTCTCATGCTTATAAAGCATTAGGAGCAGGCCACTCCTGATCTCTCTCCCAAGTTCTCGATTTACGACCACAATTGTGCCCCAAAATTATGTTGTTAAGTGAAATGTTTGTTGAGTTTTATGACCTTTCTTGCCACCGTTGTTAAGTGAATCGCTGCAGTTGTTAAGTTAGTAACATGGTTGTTAAGTGAATCCAGTTTCTCCATTATTTGTCAGGAGATCGCAGAAGCTGATCATGTGACTTCAAGGCACTGCAAACCATCATAAATATGAGTCAATTGCCAAGCATCTGGATTTTGATCACATGACCACGGAATGCTACAACCAGGGGTGGGATTCTAACTGTTCTGTCCACTTCTGTAGAACCGGTAGTTCTAAAGAGCAGTAGACAGAGAGTATACCAGTTCTATGTCTGCTGCTGTTTTGGCCCACCTGCCCACCCGGGCTCTAAACTGACATTTATTTCCTACTTTTTCAACCGCAGCTGCTTTGTGTGGCACAGCTGCGGTTGAAAAAGCAGGGGGAAAAAAGGGCTTTTCCAACTGCTGCGCACTTGCCCGCAGCACTGCTCAGCTGTCCAGGGAGCTCAGCAGGTCGTAAATTGCACTCGTGTGACGCA